>JARQOC010000002.1:727832860-728137889 GCA_033576535.1 Allobates femoralis
TTCTAATTCTTCTGGTGAAGCTCTCTCTATGCATGTATTTCTTTTATTTATACTCCCTCCTATCCTCTGTAAACTGCAAAATAAAAGATTCATTCCATCTGTCACACAGTGAGTGATCACTTAGTTATCTGCTACCCACTCCCCAGGGAATGAATATTCATGTAGTGACATCATTGCACTGCACCGCCCTGATCTGTAAGCACTTGACTCACCCCGGCGGGGGCCGTGCGGTACTCGGAACTGGGCCCTCTGAACGTCGTCGGGGCTGTGGGATGTCGCGGTGGCGTGACCCGATCCGCGGCCAGTAAAAAGGGGAGTTTGAAAAAGGGATGAAAAGTAAAATAAATGTAAAATATAATGGTACCTTTACACGCCGCAACAGGATGGTGGCAACAACCGGGTGCTTCACGTGCAACAGCACGCACAAATGGTTACAAACGGTACCCGCACTGCTTTTACACACCGCAACAAGGTGCGCTACAGTAGGTTACATCTATCTCTGGAGGCACCGCTGGGTGCCTAAAGTTACCTTCTGTAGCTCACCTTACCTCATTTACACGCCATAACAGAAGGTAATATGGGAGGACCTGGTGCAGCAGGGACAACACATAGGCGTGCCACAATTGTGGATTACGAGAATTCCGTACGCTGATAGGACAAAGCAATAACATCCTGATTGGCCAGGCATCGCAGGAGGGCTGACTAATACATGACGCTCGAGCAATTGTGTAGTGTGACTGGTCAGCTCCTTAAATATGCCACCCTATGCAACGACTACCAATCGTAACGCAGGAGCTTCCACCAATGATCGCTGAAGGGGCGCGGTAACCCGGAGCCAGTGTCACGCCCCGGGGAGTTATCTAGGTGACGAATAAACCTTACCCTACCATATTTACACGCCGATACAGGCCGCAACCATCGCCTTGAAATCCACCTGTTTTAGGGCTCTGCTCTGAAACAGGTGCCTCAAGTGACGAGTGGCAACAACCGTCTTTACACGCCGCGACCGCGGGTTGATTTGGCGGTGCAAGATACATTTCTCTCATTTACCCGGTTGTTGCCACCATCCTGTTGTGGCGTGTAAAGGTACCATTAGAGTTTGTGTCGTGACGTCACTTGTGGAAGGCGGCCGGTAGAGCCGCTGCTGCTGTCGGGACCTCTGGGGATGATGGGGGTAGCAGCTGTGATGGTTTGGTTCTCCACGGGAAGAGCGAGCTCCACGGCAGCCGTAAAGTCTATGGAGGTGATAGGTCCGTTGTGGGTGCAAGATTTAGTGTACAAAATAACCGACCAAAAAAGGGGTGACAGTCTCCTTTACCCTTACTGAAGAAACCAGCAGGTTCATCAATGGCACTGTCCACAAGCGGTGTTAAGGTAATTTACACGAGGCAACTTTTCTAGGAATTTCACTGGCAGTTTACTGGTTGCAGTGAAATCATGGAGACATTGTTCCATTTGTACACAGAACAAGATAGAACAATGTGTCCATGATTTCACTGCAACCAGTAAGTTGCCAGTGAAATTCCTAGAAAAGTTGCCGCATGTAAAGGTACCCTTAGGGGAGCCTAGAAGCAAGTCGAGGCTCTCCACAACTAGTGAGTTCTGAGGCCTCCCTACTGCGCTGCTCTTGATGAGCCCTGGTTGCTTGAAGATATGCTGTGATCCTCTTCTCTCTCGATCCGTCCCTGGCCTGTATGACAGGTGGCTTGAGCCCTTTTTACGTGACTCTCTTCTGACTGGTCTCCCTGAGCTCTCTGGTGCTGCTGTGTCTCCTGGCCTTGTGGTGAGCAAGCAACTTGGAATCACCCGCCCTCCGGTGTTGGTTGCTGGACATAAAGTCCCTCACGACCTCAGACTCTGGTGTCCATTCCTGCACTCAGGCTGGGGCGAGCTGGCACTGGCTCCACTCCACAGACCTACTGTTCCACCTCCTCAGACCCTCCCCAATGATCCTCACACTGGCTAGTCAGTATCCTCGGACGAGCCTGACACCGCTCCAGTCCGCAGGATGTCTTCCACAGTCCTCCTAGAAACTGAACCGCCTGACCCCGCCCCCAGACCAAAATTTATGGAGGACCTCCCCTGAACTCGGGTTTCAGAGCTCCCCCTTCTGGCCTAGATTTGTGAAGGTGTTGTGTGTGTGTGGTTCACCTGGTTTGGGTACCTTCCCTGGTGTTCAAGCACAGTATTGTGACCACTGGACCCTGGGGCGCCACACATACAACCAAAGCAGTGGAAATCACTAACATGAATGCATCCTGTGTGTGTATCTCTCAAGGCGCTCACTGCAGAGAAGAATGGAGGGGAGGAGATGTGTGCTCTTAGCAGCTGCACCTCTGACATCTTCATTTTGCTCCTGTATTAATTAGTGTCATTCTGTGTATCTGAGGCACATATGTAGTGTGAAATTAGTAGATATTTCTTTGTGTTTATATCAACATTCAATCAATTGCTCAGCAGATAAACACATTACATGTTTGCAGGAAAACCAACATTCATGTACATAGATATAAATCTTTCACAGACAGCACACATTGTAGTACTACAAGAGTTGTAGCACAAATCCCCCCCGCCCTCCTCTCTCAACCCCTCCCCCCTCTAAACCAGCCTGCAGAACCTGAGATTTTCAGTGTACCTTCAGCACAGGGAGAGGGACAGAATAACAGCTTGAGTAGGCGTGGTTATTTAAATAAAATGTACATGCTGCAGACTACTCATGAGTGAAAGTAATGGACCAGACTAGACTAGCGCACCAGCTGCAGCTGCCTGCAGGGTGTGAAGATACTTATAGCGAGAGAACTACTGAGGGTGCAGTAAGGGTTTTTACATATTCTGAAAGGTCTGTCCAGGCACTATTCAAGGGTACTATTACTATCATACTAAAAAATTACCTGAAAGAGTCCTTTTAAAATCCTGGCCGACATCCTTAAAAGAATCTTAATCCTCTGTGCATTGAAGGTGGAATATAAAACATCTTCATACATGTTATTGAGACGTTTGGAAGATATCGTTGGTGAGGGACTATATATTTTTACTCCTCCTAAATGTATTTTGTGTGGTCGTCTTGTACCCCTTCTTCGTTGATGATCTTGTGTGTTCCCGGCCGCCAGGAGCAGCCCAGCCCCAGTGTAAGCCTAGGCAAAGCCTGATGTAGTGTATTGGTGCTACCACGAAGAAGGACCAGGAGGAGGACGTGATATCATGAGATACTGCCAGGACGTGAACAAAATATGTGGCTGAAACCGCCATAGGGACCTATCGGTGCAGTAGTAGCAGCAGACCCAATCCAGCCTATATGGAATATAGAAGAGGCCACTGAAGACATTGGAGCAAAGTAGAGATGGGCGAGTCCTAAAAGACTCGGAATCGCAAGACCCCAACGAGTCCGAGTCAAGGACTCGGGACTCGTTGCGAGTCCAGCGAGTCCAATGTTAATGAATAGGGAACCGAGTAATAGCGAATAATGACATTTACAACTCGCTGATGTGTCTCTGAAAGTGTGCGAGTCCAAACTCGCTGGTTTTTCTCTTATTTGGAGGCTTGGAGCCGATGATGATGCACACTACACTCCCTAAAAAAATTGGTTTTAAGTGCGCACAGCCACCCAGATGTGGTTTGGTGTTGCTGTATGCGTCACTTGCTGGCGGGGTAAGTGTGCGCGCTCACACTTGGCAGTGAAGCCGCACACTACACTCCCTAAAAAAATTGGTTTTAAGTGCGCACAGCCACCCAGATGTGGTTTGGTGTTGCTGTATGCGTCACTTGCTGGCGGGGTAAGTGTGCGCGCTCACACTTGGCAGTGAAGCCGCACACTACACTCCCTAAAAAAATTGGTTTTAAGTGCGCACAGCCACCCAGATGTGGTTTGGTGTTGCTGTATGCGTCACTTGCTGGCGGGGTAAGTGTGCGCGCTCACACTTGGCAGTGAAGCCGCACACTACACTCCCTAAGGTGGTGTACGTGCTAGCAGCAACGCACTGGTCTGCCACAGGAAAAATAACGCTCTATGGCTTATTAGGAACAAAAATCGATCTGGTGCAAAAACAAAAAGGAAACAGCACCTCAGCTAAGCCTCTGACTGCAGCTGTTAGCAAAGCTGAGTGAGTAAGCTAAGCTATGAGGTCCGTCCTGTGTGCACTCTAAGGCTTCTCCTTCCTTCCCTCCCTGCCTGCCTGCCTGCACAGCACTACTCTGTCCTCCTCCTAGCTCTCAGAAGAGCTTTTTGGGTTAATATAAGGAATCTTCCCTACACTGACAATCCCTGATCTGCTCCAGCATATATCTCTCTCTCCCTATACTAGGTCAGATCGTCTCAGGAATGTGGCCAAAATGGCGGGGACAAGCCTTATATACTGCCTTGCCTGTCGTACATTACATAGGCACCACGATGGACAGCAGCCAATCATAGTCCTGACACAACCAACTTTGCTATGCCATTACTGACTATGATTGGCTATCTTCACAAGTTTTCTGACCTAACACGCACGCTGTGCTGACTCGGAACATAACAGATTCTGTATTCGAGAGTCCGACTCCCGAATACAGTATACAGGACTCGGAATCGTAGACTCGCTCAGACTCGCTGCTGACAGCGGGTATCTGTGAAGAGTCAAGCTTATTGACATTGAATTCCATTGGACTCGTCACTGTGCGAGTCCAAGCTGGGAGATTCGCCGAGTAACGAGTCCTGCGAGTACCTTCAGAATCGCCGAGTCCCGAGTCCTAGCGAGTAGACTCGCCCATCTCTAGAGCAAAGGTCCTATAGCTGCACACACTGATCATGTGACCGTCTCTGGTCAGCTGTGTCTACTGCTGATTAGAACCCTAAATTCTTACCATGGGTCAACTTGCATTTCTAAAATCTGCACTGATTTATGGATGCTTTGTATAGATAACTGCACTGAGCCATAACAAACCAAATTTGTTACAAATATTCCCAAAATTCCAGATTCTACCAAAATTTTCCTCAATTGATTCTCACAAATCCCAAAAAATGAGGCCCTGCCATCTGCCATTTTCTCTTTAGGGCCAGGAAGGGTTTAAAATATTAAACACATTACACTACTTGTGATGGCAGTGTCTGGCCATATGCACTATTACTTTGTTTTGCGAGTCAAGGCATGTGAGACATTGTGTTATGTGAGACTGTCTGGTGCCCCTTTTTGTCTGCTAAGTTGTGAAATGCTTTCTGATTTTAGATTGCATCAGCCTCCTGCGGTGTACTAGACTGCAACATTTAGAGGACATTTATACAGTCGGATTGCACTAGCGACCAATGAGGAAACTGACATCTCCTGTGAGGCACACTGCCCTGAAATGGGGGTTGAAGGGTATCATAAGGGGCCTGCTCCTGTCACCGGTGTGATTCTACAGTCTAGAGATATGGCTTCAGCTGATAGGTTATAGAAGTTCTTCACTGCCCAACACTGAGCCCACAAATTTACTTGGTTGAGACAATCCGGTGACCTTGCCTCATACCTCGCTGTGGTGCTTTCCTAAGCTTGACATTATCTCTTCTCAGTGGGTACCCACCAAAAGCGGGGTGCTGATGTCTGGGGTAGTTATACATTGGGTTTTCTAAAGCTGCTGAGGTTTTGATCCCTGCTGAGCCAGCAGAAGGGTGAGACTCTGTCACATACACCATCTTGCTGGAAATGGTGGTGACTAATACAGTCTTAACGGAGCATAGTACTCTCACCCTGTATTGTCTGAGTAATGTTGTACCCACGGGAAAGGAGTTCGAGCGTTCAGTGGGATGAGCCCAGGCCCCAGATGGTCTTTCTAAAGACAGCCAGGCCAGCGGATGAGAGAGCTCACTGACCCTCCTGTCTCCACACTGCTCATATGTGGGTATTGCCTTACCTGATTTCTCATACTGCCTCCGCCATACCTCCCCAGTCCCCACGCTAATATTCCCTTCTTCTATCACTGAGGCTAATGTGGCCACATACCGGCAGTGAACGTCATTGACATGTTTCATGCTTCTTGTAACCTTATGGGCTTTGGTGCCAGAAGAGCCAAAAACCCTACTAGATAAACTGTGCAGTGTGGACTTAGGAGGAAAGATAAATAGAACATATATTTCTTTTAACACCCTTTATTATATTTTAGAGTTGTGAGGGGCTCCAGAGCATAATAACAGCGTTTTGGACATTTTTGATTGAGAGTGATGAAAGTTGAGCTGCAATACCACACACAACCTGTAGATAGTGGTGGCGCTATTCTTGGAAAAAAAAAAAAAACTTGTTAGGTTTTCCTGATCTAAACATCTGATACACATTTAGATTGTAATGTGACCGTTAGCTTCCTTTTGGAACTAAACCTGGCTTGGTTGCAGATTTTAGGTCATCTATGACTTAGTTTCTTTTCTAGATAAAATTTGCAAACAAATTGGTATTTGACCGTCGAGCCTGCATCACCCTCACCCTCCCTCCTCATCACAATACAATACCTCTGAATGGTACTTACTGTCTGTTAGCTTTGGCAACCTCATCAAACAAAAGTTTCCACCGCGGGCGTCCGATAATAAGACGCGAGTTCAAAGCCTGGTATTTGTCACCAATTATTTTCTGCAAGAAAAAAAAAATGGCACAGTGGGATCCATAAGAATTTGTGAAGGAAGGGATTACACATGGTGTACGGCTCTGATAACGACATTCGCCGTGTCTCCGCTGCGCTCGTCTTCGTGTTTTGAAGGAGACTGAACCCAACGGGGGGCAGAAGATAACTGTGATTCTACCAAGAGACAAACGTTGACTAGACACCATTGATATGAATGAAAAGAAGAGTTAACGAGTCCTGAACCCTGTCTACGCTATGGCGGGACACAGCTAATCTTCCTCCGACACATTTTTTTTGTACTGTAGGCGTTGAGTGGCCAAGAACGTTCTTTCATTACTCAGAGTCGGTAGCTGTCTGTCACGGATAAGGAATCAGGAGGCAAGATGGTAAGATAGGCAAGGACATTCAGGGGGGCTAGTCGGGCCCTAGACTTGGGGTCCCTGACTAGCCATCCCTGAAGGTACCTCTGAGGGTGAAGAGTTTCAGGCCTCCACCTTAGCCCTTCGTCCCTGACCAGCCCTAGGCTACGAGCCTCTACCTCCTCCCACAGACTGCTTCAATGAAAGTCAATGGCAGCAAAAACAGCTCAGCACAGCACGACTTCATAGCACAGGGTCTAAGAACAAATAAACTCTATCTGTGACAGCTAGTTGAGGGAAGTGGAGCCATTTCAAGGGTGGGGGAGTGCAGACCTGAATACTAAGACACACACCTACACCTATATGCTATGACTCACCCCTCCACCTGGAGAGATGCAGCACACAGCAGACTAAAGCTACACGCTGCTTATTTTCTGCCTTTTTTTTACGCACGTGAACTTCCTGCATTTTGAGCTTGCGTTTTTTAAAGCAGGTAAAAAAAAGCATTGCATTCACATGGTGTTTTTGATGCATTTTTTTATGCATGTGTTTTTTTCTGTCTGTCCACTAAAAATGACAGTGACAAAGATTGTTGAGACATCCCAAAAAAGGTCCTTGATGTACCGGTAATTTCCTGTCTTCTGAGAGGAGACCTTTTGTTAAGTTATTAAGTAACCCGCCTCAGAAGAAGGGCTTGTGCCCTATGTTATACTGTGTAGACGGACTTAAACGATCAGCTGATGCTGTCAGGTGATAGCATCAGCTGATTACCAGCAGGTCCTTGCAGCGATCGGACGTGTCCCGGGAGTCTGCGGAGAGGTGAGTATGCTATTTTTATTTCTTTCACTGTTCACTTGGATTTCACTTTAGCAGTGAAGGTACACTCCGACAGAAGTTATGTCGCTTATCCATATAATGTAAATAAAAGCTTATAACCTGACGTTAAATTCATCCATTAGTTGTATAAATTACTCTTTTGAAAGCTGAAACCCTCCGTAATGTGGTTTAGGTTAATAAAATAAATTGTCATCAATGCTGAAATATTGATCATTTAATGAACACAGAATGGTCAGATTTTGGCAAGACAAAAGTTTTGTCGCCCACTGAAATTAATGTGATATTCAAACAAATAATTAACTTAAAATACAAATATATGTTGCATAACATTGGTGAATGAAGTTGTGGTGCTATTAGAGTCAAATTTAATATTTTGTGTGACTTCCATGAGCTTGGAGGACTGCATCCATGCGGTTCAACAATGATTAATACAATTTATTAATGAAGTCATCAGGAATAGCAAAGAATGCAGTCTTACATGCCTCCCAGAGTTCATCTAGATTCTTTAGTTTTGTCTTCCAAGCTTCCGCTTTCATCCTACTCCAAACATGCTCAATGATGTTCATGTCTGGTGACTGGGCTGGCCAGTCCTTGAGCACCTTGATCTTTTTTGCCTGGAGGAACTTTGTTGTAGAGATGGATGTATGAGATGGAGCATCATCCTGCTGCAGAATTTGACCCCTTTTATGATTTGGAACATACGAAGTAGTTAATACTTCTTGATATTTTAGTCTATTCATTTTGCCTTCCACCTTACAAATGTTTCGCACACCACCATACTGAATGTAAATGTAACCCCAGACCATGATCTTTCCACCACCAAATTTAACTGTTTTCTGGGTATATTTTGGATCCATATGGGCTCCAGAAGGTCTCCTGCAGTATTTGCGACAGCTGTGGTGTAATGCTACTGAAGATTCATCAGAGAAATCCACCTTCTACCACTTTCCCAGCATCCATCTGTTTAGCAGGCTGTGAGACTTTGCAAATGCCACACAGTTTTTTATTTGCCTTTTGTTTAGTGGTGGCTTTTGGGCACTGATTCGACCATGGAGGCAATTTCGAGACAGAATCCTACAAACTGTTCTAGTTGACACAATGACTTGAGGTGACCAGTCCTGTTGGAGCTCTGCTGCAGTGGAAGAGGGGCTTGCTTTGAATTTTATAACCAACAAACGTTCCTCCTGAGCAGTTGTCTTGCGCGGTCTGCCGAACCTGGGCTTGTCAAACACATCTTCAGTCTCTTCAAATCTTTTTTTAATTCTTTGTACTTGACGCTGAGACACATTAAAGGCGCTAGCCACCTCTGCAGTGGATCTGGTCTTCAGCCTCTTGATAATCAAGGCTTTGGTCGCAGGGTGGATTTTTGTCATGTTGTCAGAGCTCAAGTTGCAGTTCAAGTGAAGGTCTGGGGTGCTGGGTTTCTTTTTATACACACCCACTAATTAACCGATCATTTAATGAGCACAGGTAAGGATTTAAACTAGGATTGGGTGCATTATATGACCAGGCGACAAAACTTTTGTCTTTCTAAAATCTGACCATTCTGTGTTCATTAAATGATCAATATTTCAGCATTGATACCAATTTATTTTCTTAACACAAACCAAATTCCGGATAAATTTAACGTCAGGTTATAAGCTTTTATTTATATAACATGGATAAGCGACATAACTTCTGTCAGGGAGTGTACAGGCACCAGAAGCTGCCGCACATACGCTGCTAAAGTGAAAGTACATGTCACACGGGGGAGGAACACAGGATTCTTCCTCCCACATGTGACATCACATCCTGCTATTCCTCCTGCGCCTGCGCTTATAGGTGCTGGAATAGAGCATCATGTGCACAGTAATGCATAATTCCAGCGCTTATAATGGCGCCTATGGAGGAAAGGGCGCGCTATTAAGCCCAAAGAATTGATATGTTGATTCTTTTTACATGCATACTTTGTCCCGCAAAAGCACAGAGTCTGAACGGCAAAAGTGAAAGCCTATTGACTTTAACGGGAAACGCACACACACTTTTGGGGAAAAGCACAACGTAAAAAGGCAGGATATACGCTACGTGTGAACGCAGCCTTAGGAAACAAAAACAGTTGAAACAGAGCAGTAACACTCATGGACAGCAAAGAGGTCAACATGTGACATTGTCCCAAAGACACGCCACTCAAACTATTCAGGAAATTTTATTAACGCAATCATTCTTTCACGATACAAATTTAAGACTGCAGAACACATTAAAAGCATTAGAGGTCCACATAGAGTCACATGCAGCAGAAATATCTCCCAACAGAGTATCATGAAATTCATGTTTTTATCCAAAGCTGGTGAACTCAGCCCATATCTTGGGTTATGTCAAATTAAAAGGAAAGGTAGTCTGCAAACTATGTCCTTTGAGGAACGGTAAAAGATTTTGGGAATTTGGTGAGTTCCCAAAACAGAGGCTGGACAGACATCTGTCTGGGATGATTTAGTGAATCCTGCTTTAAGCAAGGGGTTGGACTAGATGACCCAGGAGGTTCTTTCCAACCCTACCTTTCTATGACTCTATGAAGGAACATATCTATAAATCCAAAAGGTTTGCCCATTGTACTTAGACCTCAATGGCACTGAAAGCACAGTCAATGCTGCAATTACCAGGCATATAGTTCAATTTTACCTCTTGGTCAAACATATTCCGAGATAAGTGGTGCAAGATTATCAACTTTTAAAAAACAAAACATGGTTTTGTGATATTATTTCGTAAGATATCTCTATGTATAATTGTGACGTGGCTCCTCCACTTCCATCTGGTTGTCCGCCTATGTCATTTCCACACCCAAACTCATGGGAGCGCCCCCAGCCCACTCCCGGCAGTCTGCCCAGTCTCCTCACCCCCCCCCGCTCGGACTCCCATCACCCAGTCTCCTCCCCCACGTTCAGTCTCTGCCTTTGCATGTTCCCCCCACCCCCACACACCACAGGCTCACCTCTCTGCCTCTCAGTGCCTACAGGACCTTTGGTGATGTCAGAGTCACGTGACTGATCGCATGACTGTGACATCACTACAGGTCTGTGACAGTCCCACACTGCACCTAGGATAGAAAGGGATCGGGGGAAGAGACGGCCAGATGGGACAGACAGACACATTAAAACAGAGGGGACAGACAGACACACTGCTACAGAGGGGACAGACAGATACACTGCCACAGAGGGGACAGACAAATGTACTGCAACAGAGTGCCACAGAGGGACAGACAGACAGACTGTCACTGACTGGACAGACAGACAGGCTGAAACAGAGTCTGTCTCCCCCCCCCCGCATTCATCCCCCCACGCATTGCACTCCCAGTGCTTTGCATCTTGTGCTCTGCACTCCCCCCACATCTACCCTGTGCTCTGCACTCCCTCGAACTCTGCACTCTTCTCTCCTGGGATCTATACTCCCCTGTGCTCTGTACTCCCCCACAGTCTGCACTTCTCTCTCCCCCGTGCTCTGCACTCCCCTGCGCTCTGCACTCCCCTGTGCTCTGCACTTCTCCCCCCCCAATGTTCTGCACTACCCCCACGCTCTGCATTCACCCTCCGTGTTCTGCATGCTATCACCCCCCCCATTTGCTCTGCCCACTCTCACACCTCCCCACTCGCTCTGCCCGTCCTCACACCCCCCACTCGCTCTGCCCATCCTCACACCCCCCACTTGCTCTGCCCGTCCTCACACCCTGCTCACCACACTCATCCCACAGCCCACCGAATGAAGAAGTGTGCCAGTTCCTCAAGGCGTCAACATTTTCCTCATGCTGCTGCGGCATAAGAGCTAGCATGGAGGGGCTGAGAGCGACCTCAGTGGGGGCAGAAAGTGACCATAGGGGGCCAGGGGGCAGAGAGTAAGGAGTAAAAACAGCGGGCAGGTGGAAAAAGAGCAGACAGGGAGAAACAGCACAGGGAGAGACGGCCCCAGGGCCACAGAGTCCACCCCCATTGTGATGTCACCGCCCACGCAATGCAATAGCATCTGGCTCCCACATAGACAGACAGACTGCCAGAGGGCATTCACTGATCTCAGGGAGACCAGTCACGGAAAACACTGCAGGCAGCCGGCTAAAGCGCTCAAACACAGCAAAATCCATGATGTATTGCACCCTGGGAATTTGAATATGCAAATGGAGTCCGTGGAGCCTCGATTAAGAGTCACAAACACGGGACTAGCCAGATATCCCTCCAGGGAAGAACCTAGCCCTGGGGTAGAATCCTTGCGGAGACCACCATAACCATCATATTAAGTGGCCCTTTTAGTCAATATCCCACTCAGTTACGAGTTAAGGATATGACAAGGGAATTAACAGAGCCAGGTATCCATCCACAGACAGCTGTTTCGGGGTGTTGCCCCTCATCAGTGTGGAGTAGGATTCTGGCTAGGTGGGAGCAATGCCTGGTAGACCAACATCACAAAGCACTCACTGATCTCAGGGAGACCAGTCCAAGAAAACACTGCGGGCAGCCGGCTAAAGCGCTCAACACAGCGAAATCCATGATGCAATGCCTCCTGGAAATTTGACTGCCAGAGGGGACAGACATACAGACTGTCACAGAGGGGACAGACAGATTGCCCAGAAGGGAGAGAGACAGCAACAAAATGGTGAGACATCTACAGAAGGGACACACAGTGACAGAGGGGATAGACTGTCACATAATGGACACACAGCCACAGAGGAGACACACAGCCACAGAGGGGACACACAGCCACAAAGGGGACACACAGCCACAAAGGGGACACACAGCCACAGAGGGGACACACAGCCACAGAGGAGACACACAGCCAAAGTGAGGAGACAGCGTACACACACTACCCTCCCGATGCGACAGCACTGAGCCCACATTTAGTTTATACTATATGTAGTGTTTATATGTGACCATTCAGTTTGCAAAAACATTTATAATCTTTGATTGCAAAAAAACCTTGAATTAATGTTCACATGCTGTGTAGGTCCCCCCCTCCCCTTATGTGGCCGTATTCAGTGTGTGGAGTTGAATATGAATTTCCCTAACAACCAGCATATGTCAGGTTCGAAAGAGCCAAGTGGGGACATCTTCTGGAAGGTTTTTGAAATGTTTTCTTCCAGATTTCATTTATGAAGTATATTTGAAAGTTTATGATATTCACCTGCTCTACATTAAATAAAAATTTAAATGGCGGATACGCTTTAAGCCTCCTCATACTGGCTGCCAGACATGGCATGCCACTCCCAAGAGGAGATACCTAACCCTTTAGATCTGAAACTGCATGCACATCATTATCAAAATGAGGAGTCTTCGCACATTACCTGTAACCCATCTGTTTGGCTCAGGTACAGTTGGACGTTCAGATAGTCTGGTCGGTTTTCTTGCCAAAACTGATAGAAATAGATAAACGTAATATAAGTACATCATTGGTCTTCTAACATAAGGAGAACAAGTATGAAATATAACGTTCTTTATTTTGTTTCCTTATATAATTCCCAAACATCTATGGGTTCCAGTGGCCACATGCACACCGCTATATAGTATGGTTGTCTCTCGTTGAATGACGAGATGACCAGACATCTCTCATCATTCAGCAGCACCAAAAATGGCCACCCTTGGCTGTGGGATATTGTGGAGCAGGGGTCTCACACTTGGCTGGGTATATGGACCGCACATAGAATTTGGGTGGCCATATTCTTTGCAGGACAAAGTGACATTCTTTTTTTTTTTTTTTACATGTTACCCTCTTCCTGCAATACCAATGCTAGTTGCCGGCCAATCAAAGGCCAGCAACTGAACCTAGCATATAACGTCAACTGCTGGCCTCTGATTGGCCGCAACTAGCATTTTGTCTGCCCCCTGCTGGCAATACATTTCAGTTGAATCTTCCCACACTGATGTTGGCGGCTCCCTGGACCAAACAACGATCATCAAGGGTTGTACAGTGCTTGTGGCCCACATGAAGCAACCTCAGGGGC
Organism: Allobates femoralis; assembly: GCA_033576535.1. Taxonomy (NCBI): domain Eukaryota; kingdom Metazoa; phylum Chordata; class Amphibia; order Anura; family Aromobatidae; genus Allobates; species Allobates femoralis. Next base: position 727,846,577 of record JARQOC010000002.1, read on the forward strand.
CACATGTGGCCCATGGGCAGTGGGTTTGAGACCCCTGATGTAGAGAAAGGTACATGTCCCAGAATTGTGTCCTGCATCTGATATTTAGAACATGGGAATATTCCTTTAAGTCTATCCAGCAGAGAATTTGGATCTCTGACCGCTCGCTAATAGACCGACTCATTGACATGCACAGCGGCCATCGGGAAAAGCAGTGAAATCAGTACATTCTCATTTTTCCAGCAGTTCTCAGATTTTCAGACTCTCCATTCGGCTACTTTACTACATCACTCAAATAATTCAACTCTTGATTCATTTAACCACCAGGGATCATGTCGGAGCCGTTGCGAATGATGCCTGCACGGAGCTGAATACATGATGGATGGAGCGCAGGAGTCAGAATAACGACGTTATCAGGCAGTCGGCTTTAATAGTTTCAAAGTTTTGTTCGGGAGTCTTGGTGATTAATGAAAGATCATGAAGGGGTTCACCAAGTAATCATGAGGCCCCTTAGCAAAACTTGTAACGATGCCCCAATCCACCGTGACCACCTTCTGCAACAAGGTCTGGGCATGAATTGACGTCATTGACATAAGTTGCAACCCAAGAGATTGAGTGAGACCTAGTGAGTAGAGAAGAGCAATCAATTCACAGAACCATTGGTTACATTGCTGGGTAGAAGCTCTACAATCTGACTCCTACTTGCCAACGTTAGTGGCTCTCTTTTGGTGAACTAGCCTGACATTGTACTAGGCCAGTTAATTGACAGTGGAGCCACGGTTGACAACCGGTAGAAGATGGTAAGAGGGTTCCCATTCAGAGGCCACTGAAGACTGACCTGGCCGCGGAATCAGGGTTACGTGGAACAATTTGCTCATTTCTACTACTAAGTGACCAAAGAGAAACCTGTTAAAAAAAATTAGTTTGTAACATTCACAATATAATTTATCTATCAAACACATTTCGAAAACCTCTTTTCTGTCTATATAAACCTAACCTAATTGGATTGACGCATTTTGGTATCCTGATGTTTGTCTCTCTTGCTAGCAACAATAAATAAGATTTATTCTTCAAATTCAGATGTCGTCTATTCTTTAATTGGTAACAGAGTAAAAAACTTTACCAACAAAACGTGTGCCAGCAAGAGAGGCCAGAATAATCTTTTATTAGTTTTTAACCCCTTTCCTCTGTTTATTATTCCTTAGGGTCTGGACGGGTTTCAGAGCATAAGGGCCGCTTTACACACACCAACGTCTGTGTCCAACTTCTGAACAACTTACTGGTTGCAGTGAAATCATGGACACATTGCTCCATTTTGTGACTGTGTACAAATGGAGCAATGTGTCCATGAGTTCACTGCAACCAGTAAGTTGTTCAGAAGTTGGACACAGAAGTTGGTGTGTGTAAAGTGGCCATTATAGATACGGAAACTTTTGATTCAGATTGAATCTGATTCCACCAGATGATTCGAGCGAATTCAGATGTCGTCTATTCTTTAATTGGTAAGGCCGGCTTCTCACCATGATTTTGACTGTCAGGTTCTGCCCGGTGTTTTGCAGAATGGACGAGCAGAACCGAAGGGCAAATCTGCCCTCCGATCCTGCTTTTTGCCGGCTTCGTTTGTGCCGCTGTCCAGTGCTGAAATTTCAGCACCACGGCTGCAGGGAAGCTGGCTGCAGTGCTGAAATTTCAGCCGTGGCGCTCTCCAGGGGCTGAAATTCAGCGGCGGCGGTTTTAACAGCCGCTGCTCTTTCAGCAACAGGCACGATTTTCTGCCTGATCTGAGCTCAATCCGGCACCCATAGATTCTCATGCTATGGGTGCCGGATCCAGTAGGATCCGGTTTTGTCTGATTTTTGCATCAGACTAAAAAAAAATGCTGCAGACTCCGGTTTTGTGTCTGATGCAAAAACCGGGCAAAACTGGATCCTCCCGGAAAAACCCTAAACCGGATGGCAAATAACAGTCATCCAGCCCCATAGGGAGACATGGGGGCAAATTCAGATCCGGGGCTGGCCGGTTCACACCGCACAACCCCAGACCCGAAAAATCGTGGTGTGAAGCCAGCCTAAAGGCCCCGTTACACCTGGCGACATCGCCGTCGATTACATAGGCGATGTAAGGGCGTGGCCTATCGGCGGCGACATCGCCTAAGGTAAAGGGACGATGTCGGTGCCTCTGAGAGGTCGCCTGGTTTCACATCATTGTGTCCAATCGCCCCATGTAACCGGCCGCTGGCGACCTGACAGCCGATGGGAGCCATAGTCTCCCATTGTGCTGCATTGCCGCTGGGGTTTGAGACACCCCGGCTGCGTTGCCGCCTGTCAGATCGACGGGCCACCGCCGGAGGTGTCGCCCCATGTAAATGGGGGACGGCGACGCTGGCGGGGTGCCAAAAACGTAAAAAGTAATAAAGGATTATCCTCGCCCCTCTTCCTGCCACAGGTTTTGTCAGTAAAGTTTTTTAATTCTGTTATCAATCAAAGAAAAGACGACATCTGAATTAGCTGGAGCCGTCTGGTAGATTCGGATTCAATCTGAATCAAAAGTTGCCGAGCCGAATTTTCTGTGATATTCGCTCATCTCTGGTCTTTATGGAGTTTATTTACATCCCTGCAAATAATTGATACATTTGTACCAACAGATACTCTGCCGTTAACACCTAGAATTACAGAGTATTACCAGGACCATGATATAATAGCATATTGGAAACGATGTGATTACAATGTAGCAATTCAGAACCTGTAATAGGATTTCCGTGGGGCGAGAATAATGAAGGAGCAAAGAATGGAAAGGATCTAAGCAAAATCTATAGCCCCTGCCTTAGAATGGAAGCTAAAGTAATTGGCTCCATTAAATAAGCTCTGGTGTGCGGAATCTATTGCAACAAACATTAAATTACCTTTTTATAGAGGATGCACAGTAAATCGGCAAACCAGAGGAAAGCTTGGATGTCTCTACATATCCACACAAAGTACAACCTCTGCAGTTTGTATTCTTTCCACTTTTCCCTGCGGAAATAAAGGGAAGTAAAAACATAATTAAGGGACAATTCCAGGAGGAGCCATAAAGTGTAGTCACATCGGCAGCATGGCTTACGGGTCATAATCACATGCTTTATAAAAGAGGACTGTATCTTAATTCAGATTATGTAGAATATGCATTAGGGAATTTACAATATGCTTTGGTCTTTCATTTCTTAATACATCTTCACAGCAATCAGTACTGACACAAAAGTACCAAATCCCATTTATAGGTATAAAGCTAAATGATACAATTTAGTCTACTTTCAGCCACCACTAGAGGGAGTTGAGGAGCGAATTGAAGACTTCATTATTATAGAGATTAATGTATAAAGAGTATATAACAGCCAGCCCTATCTGTCATGTCATAGTGTCACATAGGGTAAGGTACCAGCATACAGGAGCTTGCCAATAGATTAGTAAAGTAGAATAAGTATATAACATAGTAACCCATTAATGGAGTTGTCCCAGCTTAATAAGTAAGGTGATCAGTTGTTAATTAAAGGGCAATCACAATGTTGGGAACCCTGGTTATCACCAAAAATTATAATGGAGTGTTGGCAGTTCATGACCACCACCTCTCGTTTCGTTGCCTATGGCAGGGGTCCCCAACCACCAGTCCGCAGATCTGGACCAGGCCGTTTGGTTCTCTGTACAGGTCCGCCGCACCACTGCAAGCCAGCACTACATACTGAAAGTGTGCTCTGCGCCATCTGCGGTGGCTCAGAGCTCATTGTGTGAGTTGGGTGCGGCCCGCTTCCCACTTTTTGAAATGAGCTGTGGGGGGTCCATCATATCTCTATTGCCCTTTTCTTGGTTGTTATTTCATTGTCTTTTGGTTGGTACTACAAGGAAGACCCCACAAGACCTGCTGTATATTGGAAACACCCCACAAGACTGTGACATTGGCTATAGTCACTACTCACGTACAAACCGTATGGCAGGGGAGTCAAGAAGTCAAGGGTCACATATCAAGAGTCTATGTCTAAGGTCGAGGGGCAAGACAAAAAAGAAACCAGGTCACAGTCTCAGGTCAGAAGTCTAAAGGGTAATGGAGCAAGAAAAGATGGGCTAGGAAAGCGAATAGTCAAAGGTGAGGTCTGAGGTTGGGTAAGAAAAGATCAGAACAGGTGCTGTCCCTTGATTTACTACATGTTATGGATACAAAGTTGACTCCTTGGATTGGCTGTGCGCCCCAAATGGGGTAAATTATCTACCTGATTGTCCCTATATAGGTGCTGCAGACCATCTTTGTGTTATGTACTGCTGTATATGTGGCACCCCAGGGTCTAAGGGCCACTGTGTCATTACTGCCACCGGGTGGTGGTGTCACGCTGAGAGTAACAACGGGTCTTCTCATCAGGCAACCGACACACACACTCACAACACCTTCTGCCTCCAGGCCAGAAGGGGGAGACTAAAACCGGGTTCAGGGTGAGCTCCCCTATAAATTGTGGTCTGGGGCGGAGCCAGTCAGTGCAGTTCCTAGGAGGACTGTGAAGAGGACCTGGGAGTAAAACCAGTGCTAAGCTTGTCCCAAGATCGCTGACTTGGTTGCAGGTCTAAGGCTAAGGTCTGGGGAGTGTTGCAGGAACACAACTGGGGAGCCGAGCAAAACAGTGCTCACCCCAGAGGAAAGCACAAAGAATGGATGCCGGGTGCGAGACTGTGCAGGGTCTCACGTCCTGGCTGTAAACACTAGAAGGTGGGGAATTCCAGGTTTCCCAGCAACACCATGCCTGGAGACACAGCAATGGAAAGAGTTCAGGAACATACACCTGTGACCAGGGTTAGAAAGGACTCAAGTTGCCTGTCCTACCGCCACCTCGTAGGAAGACACAGGGTCGGCAACTTAGCTGATGCGGTTGCAGGAGCTAACACAAAGAGCGCAGAAAGGGAGCCAAAGACTCGGCTGGGTGAGAAAGACCCCGAGTTGCTCTCAGCTAGGACTCCGCCGACAACTGCTCCTAACCAGTATCATCATCCGCAGTAAAAGACTGCTTGAACAACAAAACCGTGAGTTTGCCTAGTGCTTGTGCCCGCCGCCCTGAACCCTACACCTTAAACTACCATCACTGCCCCGGGGGACTGCTCTGCCCGTGGAGAGCCACTCCATCCCACCTGCCCGTCCATCACCCCGGAGGTTCTGCAGCAGCGGTGGCCCACTATAGCCACACACCACGGGTCGCATCACGATACTCTCCCCTGAATATAACTCCCCCATTTCAAGCTGATCCCAGGACCACGGAAACGTGTCTCGACCCTCGTGACTCCCCAGAGACAGTAATATCACCCGGTTCTGAGTACCCCACACCCTTGGGGTCCCTCATATACCAAGAACACCCCAAAAGACATGCCGTATAGCAAGAACACCACAACGACTTGCCATATACCAACAGCACTCAGCAAAACCTCCAGTTTTACTAATGACCTGACCCAGTCTTCTAGACATCACAATTTCTCCTCCAGTCCATCACGTTCTTACACTTTTACTGCTTCCATCATATTAATTACACCTGACTGATCACTCACCAACTGCCATACCCCACTCCGGACAGGCACCATTGTCACCAGATGGTCAGTGGTATTCCATTCATCTGTCTGTGGTCTTTATGTTCTGGCTGCTCGTTGTATTTCCTAGAGCTATTTGTGGTATTTGTTTTGCCAGGAATAAGACTAATAACGTCCAAACTAAGATCACAATCAATAAGATAAGTAAATATGATGCGTCTTAAAATGCCAACCCTTCAGCCTTCTGACCCTACATAATCTGTATAAGCAGCTAAACGGAAAACTCAAGGGAATCCATTTAATAAAGTAGATAGCGAGCAAAAGAGTCACATACAAATCTCCTCAGAATTCTTGTCCGCAACATAACCCCGATATGACACTTGAGATAGAGATAATGAAATGGCCCAGACAGATGGGAACGTTGAGGCTTTACATCTCTACTACACAATGTGTGATCGCGGTCAGGATAACCATCTGCTTGTTGAATTTCTACCACAAGCACTAGAAAATATACATATTGTATTGTAAAAGGCCATGGAGAAGATGAAAAATACAACATAAAAGTAACACCCGCGCAGGTACAGCGGAACACGTTATGGAAATGTTCCCGGTACTTTCTAAAAACCTGATCTCCGCTGATAGATAATGTGAGAAATAGACAATCTACAAATCAATTTATTTAAAAAAATTCTAAAAAAAAATCACTCTGAAGTGCCGGGCTCTCGGTGACTCCCTTGTGTGTAACGTCAAGTCCTGCCGTGAACTGTAATCTATCTCTAGCAGCAAAGACAACGAGACAGATTACAGGAAGTGTGGGGGGTATCAACTTTAATTTTCTGCAGGAAAGCTGGAGCAGGTCTTTACTTTTCTACAGGAAGTGGGGCAGGTCTTTATCTTTCAACAGGAAGTGGGGCAGGTCTTTTTCTCTTCAACAGGAAGTGGGGCAGGTCTTTATCTTTCAACAGGAAGTGGGGCAGGTCTTTATCTTTCTACAGGAAGTAGGGCATTTTTTTTTCTACAGGAACTCCGGAAGGTATTTATATTTCAAAAGAAAGTGAAGGCGGGTCTTTATCTTTCTACAGGAATTGGTGGCAGATCTTTATATAGTGACTGAAGGTGGTGGTGATTATTTGTCTTTCTATAGACAGTGGGGGCAGGTCGTTATCTTGCTAAAGGGAGTGGGGGTTGGGATTTATATTTCTACATGAAATGGGGACAAGTCGATGTGCTTGTACAGTACATGGGGGTGGGTATTTATCTCCCCACCGGAAGTGGGCAGGTCTTTATCTTTCCACAGAAAGTTGGGGGCAGGTATTGATTTCTATACAATGTGAGGGTGGATCTTTATTTTTTTAGAGCAACATGGGAAGATCTTTATATTACTACAGGGAATGGATGTGGGCCTTTATACTGCTCCAGGAAGTGGAGGCAGTTGTATATATTTCAACAGGAAGTGGGGGCAGACATTTATCTCTCTACAGGAAGTGGAGGCAGGTCTTAAGCTTTCTATAAGAAGTAGGGGACAGGTCTTAATCTTTCTAAAGGAAGTGGGGGCAGGACCTTATATTTTGACAGAAAGTGGAGGTGTACTTTTGCCTTTTTATAGGAAGTGATGTCAGGACTTTATCTCTCCACAGCAAGAGAGGGCAGGTCTTTATCTTTCTACAGGAAGTGGGGATGGGTATTTTTGTCGCTACAGGAAGTGGTGATGGGTATTTGTCTTGCTACGGGAACTGGCGATGGGTATTTGTCTCCCTATGGGAAGAGGTGGTGGTTCTTTATCTTCAACAGGCAGGGAGAGTGTTCTTTTGCTCTACAGGAAGTGGTCAAGGGTCTACAGGAAATGAACAATGATTTTTTTTCTCGCTAAAGGAAGTAAAGGGGGTATTTGGGGAGCAGGTCTTTGTCTTTCTACAGGAACTGTAGGCAGGATTCTTTACTCCTGCTCTCCTTTCTTTCACACTACGTACTGGCAAACAGAGACGCACGCTTTCATTGACCCTCCATCAAATTCAGAAAATTTGATGCAGACTTTGCCACTGCAGAAAATCTACAATAAATCAACTCCATGCACATAGTCTAAGCATCACAATACTAGATGACCAGGAGACGTCTGCCATCTGTGGGTTAAGCCGATTTGTGGTACTGCAAGGCAAAGAGTGAAAAGAGTCTAAAAATCAGGGTCCAGATCATCAGACTGTACCACGTCCAAGAGCTGCAATAAAACTTTTGGGGGAATTACAACCTGATGCAAAATATGTGAAGAGTCCACTTCTAGGACCTTCTTAATGGAAGCATTGGAGTGACCTATTTTTCCGTTTGCGAGGGAGGGGGGTGCACCAGTCACGTAGAATGGGAATTGCTATTTACTTCGATGGTTCTTGGACCTACTACACCATTGCCTATCCAAGAATCCTAATGAGTCTTGACTGCAGGTATATACCTTGTGGCTTGGTGCTATACTCTTATTGTACAGGACTAATTCCCTTGATTCCCAACAGTCCTCTCACTCTGTTCAGCTATTACGACACAGTTGACTGGCTGTCCTGAGGTTACAGGGTCTATTATTTGATTGCTACTTCTAGGGCAGGTGCTACGTTCAATCCTTCAGTCCTTAGCCTCCACCTCATTAGCTAGTTTCTTAATTTCTGTACAAGGCCTGTACACGTACAGTTAGTTTCTCCAGCACTATGTGTGGCCTCTGTAGTACTAGAGTTCTTTCTCTAAGATTCTGCAATTCTGGGACTACCCTAAATTTAGATCTTTCATGGTTGGTACCTAATGTTTTACCTAAAACAGCATCCTGAGAACCGTGGCTCACTATGGGACTCATTTATTGGACTTAACAATCCTTGTTAAATCTCTTTGAAGTTCACTATTCCTTTAGAATCACAAGGAAATATCTTTTTTTCAGTTATGCTGAAGTCCTGGCACTCTACACTATCTCAGCACCACCACTGTTGTCTTCTGCAGGCTAGGCAGTATTCTCATTCAAATAATATCTCAGTCAACATACTGTAAATATGTCCGATTAGGATTGCCATATGCATTTAAACCACTTTCTCTTGATTGAACGACAATAATTCTTACTATCATACGTACAGTAATTGGTTGAATATGGAGGCATATGGTGTGACTCCGATCCCGCCAGCGATACAAAGGCTGACTTCATAATTCAAAGCTTCTTCTGATGGGCTTCCAAAGGGTCCATCAATATAAATCCTAGAGATACAAAAAAAAAGGTTATCTCTCTATATAATTGTGATAATAGTAACATCACTGGGTATTAAAATCTGTCCTTAAAAGGGTACTCCATGGGGATAAAAAATTATTCCATAGTCCATGCCTTCATAATCTGAAGAGATGAGAAGCCCATTTCAGTTATATTATCCTTACAATACCTGTAATTCAGTGTGACAGGAGCTGCACTCACTGCTCCCTTGTCACAATAGGTATGGGGAAATACCTTGCTTATGATGAGAGGAAAGGGAAGGGTAACCTCTCTTTAGGGAAGGTGAAGATGGTGAACCCTGACCAAATCTTCCGTTGGCCTCTGGCTCCCCTGACCCCGCTAGATATGTTTTGAATTTATGCGCCGAGCAGGTTACCTGGCCCTAGCTGACCCTAAACCAGGCTCTAGGTAGGGAATGTATGGGATGAGCACTTAGTCAACCCTACTAAGTACTAAAGAACACACAGGGGGCACACAGGCAAGGTATACAAACAACTTATCTTTATTACTCTAAAAGAGGTTCAGCAATAAACAGCATATCTTAAGATGAAAACAACCCAACAGCTTGCATTCAAAGCCTGAATAGGAATATAATGATATCCCCAGCAAACATCAATGGGAAATGTGGGTATTAAAGGACACCAAGGAAAGTTATGATGATTGACAGCTGAAAGGTGAGGATACCCGCAGGATCCTAAAATGAAAGAGATTAATCCCAAACAGAAAAGATACATAGGATGTCATTTATCAGGAGGAACAGAATATCATGGAGCAGTTTGTGAAGCCAAACGCTGCAACCTTCTACAGCCGGACACCATAGGACTGTCTGTCAGCCTTGACAAACCTGCGACATCCCTCCATTCCTCTGGCACATTACATCAGGGGGTGGTGCCTGCCATTAGTAACAGCCAGACTCCGGATAGTAGCTGTGACCATGCCCCCATTCTCTGAATACAGAGAAGCAGCTATTATAGGGAGATTGGCAGTTACCTAGCGCAGGAGCACACCCCCTGATGTGTGATGTAAGGAGGAGAAGTGAGTGTGGCTCCTTTCACACTGAATTACAGGTATTGCAAGGATAATATAACTGCACTGGGCATCTCATCTTAATACAAAGGGAGGGAGGAGATGTGAGTGTGGCTCCTGTCACACTGAATTACAAATATTGCAAGGATAATATAACTGCACTGGGCATCTCATCTTTATACACAGGGAGGGAGGAGAAGTGAGTGTGGCTCCTGTCACACTGAATTACAGGTATTGCAAGGATAATACAACTGCACTGGGCATCTCATCTTTATACAGAGGGAGGGAGGAGAAGTGAGTGTGGCTCCTGTCACACTGAATTACAGGTATTGCAAGGATAATATAACTGCACTGGGCATCTCATCTTCATAGTTTATGAGGGCATGGACCACGGAAGAATTTTTTTATCTCTCCAGAGAACCCCTTTAAGTATGACAATGTGAAAATAAAATACAAAAAAATAGTAAAAACACATAAATTAATGAGAGAAAGGTTGGCCATGTAGTGTGATAATACATGTACGCATCTGATGAAAGACAATCGGCAGAAGAAAACAGAAGAACATAAGAGAGCAACAGTAAAAAATTATGTATAAATATATGCTTTAAAATATAGAAAAAAGGTGGAAGGAGACAGTAGAAGTGATCAAAGAGGACAAGTGTAAAAGAAAACCTCCTTTTCTTTGTTTTTTCTCTTCTCATTAGGTAACCCTTTATTGATTTGTGACATATGTTTTTCCTCTCCTTCCCGAACTACACTATCTAAGGGTACCATCACACGAGGAGACGGTACCGCCGATTTCTTAGGCGATGCAGAGGTGTGGCCTATCGGCACCGACATCGCCCCTGCATCGTCTAATGTAATTGGGCGATGGCGACGCCATTTACTGGTCGCCTGGTTTCAGAGCATTGCTCTGAAACCAGGCGGCCGATCTGGGGCGATGAGTACACATCTACCCCATGTAAACGGCCGCCGGCCAGCTGACAGGCGATGGGAGCCTATTTAGTACTGCATCGCCGCTGGGGTTTTGTGACACCCTGGTGGCGATGACTCCTGTCAGCTCGCCGGGGCATCGCCGGAGGTGTCTCCCCATGTAAACAGGGGGCGGCGCCGCTGGCGGGATGCCAAATGCGTGCGCGCTCCCGGCCGTCACCGCTGACATCTCCGGCAGTGTCGCATGGTGCCTTTAGAGATTGATAGAAGAATAAGATATGTAGAAAAATAGAAGAATAGGGTAGAAAGAGATAGGAAAGATAGGAATATGCGGTAGATGATAGAAAAGCATTACCATTGTCCCTGCTCTGTCTCCCTGCTCTGTCTGCTGCTTTCTGCTGCTCCTGGGCTGATGGGTGAATATTCATGAGTTGTAATGAGCGGCACCGGAAGCAGCAGACAGAGTAAGGAGACAGAGCAGGGAAACTGGTAATGCTTTTCTAGCCTCTATATTCCTGTCTTTCCTATCTCTTTGTATCCTATACATCTACTGCAAATGCAGCATAACGCATTGGTGCAGCTTTGCACAAATCTGTAGCACTACGTTATATTGCATTAATGTTGAAACGCACTGAAAAATGCTGCACAGTCCACGTTTGCCTGTGCGTTTCAACAAACACATACTTGCTATTTTGGCCTGTGTTCGTATGTGTTTGTGTAATGCAAGTCTATGGATGCATTAACACATCGCTTTTGTGCTGCTGCCAAACGGATGCGTTAAACACACAATACAAACGTAATGTGAACCCGGCATTAGCGCTTCCTTTTTATGACGCTTTGTTTGAGAATCAAAGTGCTCACTGTGATGTGCCAACTGGCTATATTAAGAATGAGAGGTATATATCGCACAGACAGAGGTCTGCTGCGATCTTGATCCAGGATGATTGCTGAGACTTGTTGTTCCACAAATCTCTATAGTATGATTTAGGCTAGAGTTAAGGGTTAACCAGAAAGTGATGGGCAGGTCTGGTTAATCACATACCTCCCAGGGGCTGTGCTACTGCGGATATCAGGTGGCCACTCCCTGGTCACATGTCTCTGATATCAGCCAGTTTTGTAGCTGTTTGGAAGTGGCTTTAGGGACCATCTTCCTGAAAGCACATGGTAGAGAGACCATGTGTGTTAGAAGAGTGCTCTGGAGAAACATTTCCTTGTGCTACATCGATAACCGGCAGCCTGAGTGAGTAACCCTGTTTTGTACACAAACAAAACATCATCAAGGGGCAGAGGCTGCTGTCACTGACACAACCTCTGTCCCCTCTGTAAAACAAAGCATTATCAGTGATTCATTTCAGGGACTGGGCTAGTGACCCACCCCAGGTCCGTGGGGTATCCGGTCCCAAGCGTTAATCAAAGGGGTAGTCACGGGCAGCCTGTGCCTTGGCCAGTGGCTCTGGTTTTCGCTGAAAAATAAAAGTAAAAATAAAAGAGTTTGTGACGCCACCCACAGTGTCCGGTAATGATACCGGCGCTGCTGCAGACCTCCGGGGATGAAGGACAGGGCAGCTAGATGGTGACGCTCCCCGTAGGTGGAGCGGGATCCCCGGGGCAGAGATGGATGATGAATAGGGGATTTCTACACAGAGAGGCGGCTCTGCCGGTGGAGATGCTGGTGCAGTCTGTGTTAAGAGCAGGATCAGGGGCTGCAATGATGGACACACACACTGGAGTTGTTTCTTTACCTTTTACTGGTGTTGATGCAAGGTCTCATTAAGGGTACAGTCCAGGTGGTTGGGTGGCAGTTCAGGATTTCCACACCCAATGAGTTGTGAGGCCTCCTCTGTACTGTGTGTGCATTAAAGTTCTGGCCTGACTGAATCCTGGCCCTGACCTCTCCTGTGTCCCTCACTTGTATGGCAGGCAAGATGAACCTTCTGCTGGGCACCACTAACTCCTCTGTGGTCCCTGGCTCTTTGTAGTTACTGTGCCACAAGTACTGCCAGGAGCCTGAAGTCTCCCTGGTCCTCCGGAACTCTCCGCTTGGCTAACTGAACCCGTGCAGACTCGGACTCTGGCGTCCAGGTTCCTCTGCCCCTACTCTGTTCCTCTCCTTGCCTCCGACCCTCATTCTAGGCTTCCTCACTGGCATGGGCCTGACGTGGCACCACTCACCAGGACGTCTTCACAGTCCCTCCCTGGAACTGCACTACCTAACTCCTCCCCCAGGCCTGGATTTATAGGGGGCCTTGCCTGAAGTCAGCAAGTAGAGCTCCCCCTTCAGGTTGGGGTGGAAGGTGTTGTATGTAAGTTTATGTGGCGCCCGGCAAATGCAGGCGTCACAGAGGGGTATTGCACCCGTAAAAGAGGTGCAATTGCTCCAGCTGCAGGTGGACCCTGGGATGGTGGGTTGGACCCATTCCCAGCACTCCCACATTAGTATAGGGTCGGAGGTTACCCGGGAGGGGATATAATCACCTCTAGGGGGAACAAGGAGGTCTTTGCTCCAAGGTCTGTGGACCTTAGGTCTCTCGGCTGAGGGGCCAGGAGGAGAAGGAGGAAGAGGAAAGATATTTGGAGGATTGAGCTCAGTGGAACGAGGCGGAAGGTCACAAGCCGAACTGGAGGAAAGAAGAAAGGACCTTGAGGAGGACCTGAAAGAGGGCGCCCGAAGGGGGAGTCCGGGCCCTAGCAAGAAAGGGAGATCCTCAGAGTGGAGCGCCCATACTCCATGGGATACTCCAGTCCACCAGGGGAATGCCAGGCCCTAGGATCCGATCAGAGTTCAGCTTTGCAGTCGGCAACCGGCTGCTGTGGCTTGTTCATCAGCCGCAGCACCCTGCCATTGGAGAGGTCTGCCTGCTTCCTCACCAAGGAGGGAGAGGACTCCCGGTACTACCTACACGGAGCTACTGGGTATAGATCGATCCAAAGCGGGGAAGAACGGACACGGGTTAGTTCACAAAGGTACATCAAGGGTTCCACCATACCACCTGGGATCCACTTGCAGCCACCCGTTAAGCTACCTGTCTTTGTAACATCTAAAGTGCTGAACTGTGAACTGTAACTGATGCTGCTACAACTAACAATAAAGTACCCGGGAGAAAGTGACTTTGCCTCTGCCTGTGTCTTTTCTGCATGAACTTGTTCCCTTTGCAGGAACACTGCCCTGGAGGTAAAGTGAATCATGCCATTCAAAACTACATCTCTTCTTGTAGAAAAACAAGTGGCTATGTCGATGGAAAGAGAAAGGAGAAAAAAAATAAATGAAAGTGCAGAAATTAAGCAAAAATTGCCGTGTCATGAATTGTATCAGTCAATGAGGGACTGGTGACCTGCTTTACTGGTGAAGTCACCCACAACTGGAAAGCTTAACCTTCCCTTAAGTGGATAATACATTACCTTGTGACAGCGCGAGAAATGCATCAAGGTATGGAAATGTTCATAGGAGAAATATCGGGAACGCACATCAGGGATCCGCTGGATCGGTTAAGAATCGGCGGTCAATTGGTAAAAATATCATTAAGATGTTGTATCCAAGAATTCATTTTTTCCCCATCAAAAGGGTTGTGAGAGGACAAGAAGAATATAAATGGGGCTGCTTAGCGCTTATCTAGGAAGTTAATGAATGGCATATTGGTATTCAAGCCTTTGGGAACAAAAACATTACGTGTAAACTCCGCAAAGCTCCTTGTGTAAGCAGCGGGCAGCTGGGCCGTTTGTGTTTGCTTGCATACGGCAAATAGTTATAATGGGGAAGGAGTCTGCCTGCAGGATAGCACACAGCGCTGCTACAAGGCATACACACAATAGAAAATGTGAAAAAGATAAAAACACATCACTAAGGAATAGGATGTATCTATGCCAGCCCTGGAAGAAAGCAATAAATATACTCTACAATTCAGTTTTGCAATATTTTATGAAAAGGGAGCCGTTCACATGCTACCGCGCGGTCTCCTCTTTTCTTCATGTAACTGATGTTGGCATAGATAGTGCTGCTGATCTTCTTCCCACAAATCCGTTACAGTCAGAGATATCCCTAGTTTCCCAACTTTTGCAGTAAACGATGTAGGTACAGATAGTGCCATTTCATTATCTCTCCCTGTAAATGTAGCCACAGGCATGGCTCCCTCCACTTCTTTCAATGTCAATGATGTAGGCACTGTGAGGTATACCGGCAATACTGTACATGGCCGGTATGTATCGAACAGAGTAAAATCTGTCACAATATGAAACCAGATCGTTTGCCTAGGACTTGTAGTACCAGGAATCTTACTTTATTTTAAAGGCTGGTTTCATCGGATGTTCAGAAGTGATGGGAGGGACTGAACATCCATATACCTCCCGTAGGCATGACTTATAGGAGACTCCTGATGGATCACATGACTGTGATGTAAGCAAGGTCCTGACGTCCTGTTTGAACCACGTGGCAGACAAGCATGCCTGAGAGTGAAGCTGGGTAGAGTTCCTGGAAGTCCAGGAAGTAACTGAGACCCAAAGGATCTGGACTCACGACAGGGGCCAATACGAACCAAGTCCAAGGACCTGGTGGGTGATCCTTGTCTGTGACCTCATGGACGGAAAGACTGGCAGGAGCCAGTCTGAACCCTGCTAAGCTGCTAGAGCAGGTAAACCCAAAGTGGGACTTTGTGTGCTGGCTGAAGTCAGTAAATAATTGTGTGCGAACATACCCGCCTGATGTTAGTTGAGATATAAGTTATATACACTGCATGTGGATTGTTGATGGTTATCGACTACATAACCAGAGTAGCGATTTATGACTGATAATAAACCAGATGGACTATCTTTTATAAGAATTGTTGCTGTGTTTCTGAATAATGTGCAGCAAGCGAGTGTCCCCCAAAACGCTCAGTAAGCGCTACCTCACAGCACAAATAATAGCTCTCAATGTACTGTATTGTGTAGGCACAGATATTACTGCTTTTTCTCACCTCAATTGTAGTGGGCATCTTTTCCCTCCTCTGTCTGAAATCCTAAACCAGGTTGTGCTGGTTTATGGTGAAATGTTTTTTTCAGCTTCCTGATTATTGCCCAAAATGCTCACTGGAACCTTTAGTAGTTTAGAAATGTATCTGTAACCAATGCCATCAGTATGTTTTGCAACAATAAGGTTCTGAAAAGCTTGAGACAGCTCATTGGTTTTACCCATCATGAGATGTTTCTTGTGTGGCATCTTGGTAATGAGACGCCTTTTTATCGGATATCAGTTGAACCATCAAATATTATTTTTCCCTAAGTGGCAGGATTGTTTTCTAATTACTGCTAGATTTCAGCTGCTATCGTGACTTTCTATTACTTTTTGCACCTCTTTTCCTTCACGTGTTCAATACATTTCTCTATGTCATTTTTCATTATTGTAAATCACTTCATTTAAGGATATCTATGTTTTGATTTCTATGCTTGCGTGGATTGGATAGGCTGTTACTGACATCTGTTGTGAAATACATGTCACTAGCGCCTTTAGAAATATATTCACTTAGAAAGTAGTGATGTTCAATACTTATCTCACCCACTGTATACCCATATGATAACGCCTTCCCTAATCACCATGTAAAATATGAAAATATATAAAATATTGACTCTGTATGTCCCTATACACAATGAAAGACATTAAAATGCTCTAAAATAAAACAACTTTTCAGTAAGCCTCTAAGTAAACAAAGCTACTGTTTAGGTTCTATGTGTCTCCATGGTTACAGACTACAAACAAACCTCGTAGTCGGACTTTGCATTCATTTGTCCCTCCGCTCGATGTGCCCCTCATTTTGCTAATTAAAAGACACAAGAAAAAAGGATGAACGAAGCGGAGGGACGCATGACCGTAGGATCAGCTCTGCATAGGAGCTGTATACTCAAAATAGTAAGATTAACTACATCAAAACCACAGTTCTTACAACATCCCTCCTTTTTAAGGTTTCCATGGAAACTACATCAGCAAAAAAAAAGAATTGGTACATGTGATTATCCCCTTGCCTGGTAAAGCAGGGTTCGTGCTGGTCGTTTTAGATCATACAATTTTTTTTTGAAGACAGAATCTCAAATTAAAATCAAAATATAGAAGAAAAAATAACTGGAAATGATTCCTTGAGATTTCATCTAAGAAAAGGAAAACATATGTGAAGGAAAAAGAAGCAAAGAAGAACAATAATAAGTGCGAGATAAACAGGTTGTGGGCAGCATGGGAGGGATGACAGTTTACTTGACAACTAGCAATTCCGTCTGTGCCGCACAGGCGATGACAAGACAAGAAGAGGGAAGACGTCTTCAGGGAACCACATGCTTACTGTGGAAAAGAACAAACTAATGCTCTTAGGATGGGAAATATGTGGAGGATTATATTCTTATCTTCACTCTTGGACTGAAAAGTTAAAGAAACTTAAAATAATGGTAATAAATAGTGATTAACAAGCAATGGACACCCAGTAAGAGCTGGAACGGGAGCAGTGGAGTATCGATGGAGTTACTACTAGTAATGAGTGAGCAATGGACACCCAGTAAGAGCTGGAACGGGAGCAGTGGAGTATCGATGAAGTTACTACTAGTAATGAGTGAGCAATGGACACCCAGTAAGAACTGGAACTGCAGATGTAGAGTATCGGTGAACTTACGAGCAATGGACACCCAGTAGAGTTGGAAAAGTGGAGTATCCGTGGAGTTACCACTAGTGAGGAACGAGCAATGGGCACCTAGTAAGAGCTAGACAGGGAGTAGTGGAGTATCGGTGGAGTTACTACTAGTGGTGAGCGAGCAATGAACACCCAGTAAGTCCTGGAACAGAAGAGGTGGAGTATCGGTGGAGTTAGTACTAGTGATGAGCGAGCAATGAACGCCCAGTAAGTCCTGGAACAGAAGAGGTGGAGTATCGGAGGAGTTAGTACTAGTGATGAGCGAGCAATGAACGCCCAGTAAGTCCTGGAACAGAAGAGGTGGAGTATCGGTGGAGTTAGTACTAGGGATGAGTGAGCAATGGACACCCAGTAAGAGCTGGAGCAGAAGAGGTGGAGCATTGGTGGAGTTAGTACTAGTAATGAGCGAGCACTTGAATGTTTGGGTTCTCAGCCCCTGAGACATCAGGTTGGGTTCTCGGACAGGCTCTATTTGAGTACCGAGGATGATGTAAGTGAATGGGGAATTTGGGCATTTTGCCAGAAAAATGCTCACGTTTTCCATTGACTGCCAATATACTACACTAGGTACTAGGTACTTGAGTTGTACTCATCTGAGTATCCAACCTGCTTGTTTCGGGTACCCAGTGCCTGAGCATTCAAGTACTTGCTCATCATTAGTACTAACTCCACTGATACTCCACCTCTTCTTCTCTTCCAGCTCTTACGGGATATCCGTCGCTCACTCATCACTAGTAGTAACTCCACCGATACTCCACTGCTCCTGTTCCAGCTTTTACTGGGTGTCCGTTGCTCACTCATCACTACTACTAACTCCACCAATATTCCACTATTCCAGTTCCAGCTCTTACTGGATGCCCGTTGCTCGCTCATCACTAGTAGTAACTTCACCAATACTACATTGGTTCCGTTCCAGCTCTTACTGGGTGTCCGTTGCTCACTCCCCACTACTTCTAACTTCAGCGACACTCCACTGCTCCCGTTCCAGCTGGCACAGTGTGTCCGTTGCTCACTCATCACTACTACTAACTTTATTGATACTCCTCTGCTCCCATTCCAGCTGTCACTGTGTGTCCATTCACGCTCATCACTAGTAGTAGCTTCACCAATATTCCACTGCTCCCGTTCCAGCTTTTACTTTTATTTTTCACATGTTGCACACAAGGGCAAAGGAAGGTTCACAGGAGGATACAAACACCCAGAGTGAGAAAGCTAAAAAGGTTCATAGGAATATATGTTGGGTAGGAAAACAAACTGACTACCAGCAGGCACTAAAGCAGTGTTTACCAAATGGTAGGCCCCTTAGCTGAAGGGTTGTAACTCCTTGAAATAAGTCTAACTAGATATATAGCCAGCAAGGAAGTGCAGTGAACGACAAACCCAGGATGTGATAGGCAAAATCAAAGGGCAGAAATTTGAAACACTTGGAGAGGAGTGAGCCAAGTAGGGAGAACAAAGACAATAGGAACCATCAGCATTTGGGCAGGGAATAAAACAGCAATAGCCCAGCAGACAAAGTAGCCAACTATGCAACAACAGGTCATCATTTCGAATCCCAACACCATGCCATGGCAAGAATCTGAAAGGAGGAACGGCCAGGGTCCATGTAAGTTTGCAACATATGGACTATGTCCTAATACAGTCATATGAAAAAGTTTGGGCACCCCTCTTAATCTTACTCTTTTGTTTTTTTTTTTTTTAAATAGTTTTTTTGCACCAGCTATTTCAGTGTGATATATGTAATAACTGATGGACACAGTAATATTTCAGTGTGATATATGTAATAACTGATGGACACAGTAATATTTCAGTGTGATATATGTAATAACTGATGGACACAGTAATATTTCAGGATTGAAATGAGGTTTATTGCACTAACCGAAAATGTGAAATATGCGTTATTTCAAAAATTGACAGGTGTAAAAGTATGGGCACCCTTCTGATTTTCATGATTTGAATACTCCTAACTAATTTTTAGTGACTTACTGAAGCACTACATTGGTTTGGTAACCTCATTGAGCTTTGTACTTCATAGCACGGTGTATCCAATCATGAGAAAAGCTATTTCAGGTGTCCACTTGCAAGCTGTTCTCCTAGTTGCATCTTCTCTGAGGAGCGGCATCATGGGCTCCTCAAAACAGCTCTCAAATGATCTGAAAAAATGATTGTTCAACATAGTTGTTCAGGGGAAGGATACAAAAAGTTGTCTCAGAGATTTAACCTGTCAGTTTCCACTGTGAGGAACATAGTAAGGAAATGTAAGACCACAGGGATAGTTCTTGTAAAGGCCAGAAGTGGCAGGCCAACAAAAATATCAGAAAGGCAGAGAAGAAGAATGGTGAGAACAGTCAAGAACAATCCATAGACCACCTCCAAAGACCTGCAGCATCATCTTGCTGCAGATGGTGTCACTGTGCATCGGTCAACAATACAGCGCACACTGCACAAGGAGAAGCTGTAGGGGACAGTGATGCGAAAGAAGCCGTTTCTGCATGCACGCCACAAACAGAGTCGCCTGAGGTATGCAAAAGCACATTTGGACAAGCAAGTTTCATTTTGGAAGAAGGTCCTGTGGACTGATGAAACAAAGATTGAGTTGTTTGGTCATACAACAAGGTGTTATGCATGGCGCAACAAAAACACAGCATTCCAAGAAAAACACTTGCTACCCACTGTCAAATTTGAGGGAGGGTCCATCATGCTTTGAGGCTGTGTGGCCAATGACGGCACCGGGAATCTTGTTAAAGTTGGGGGTCGCATGGATTCCACTCAGTATCAGCAGATTCTTGAGAATAATGTTCAAGAATCAGTGTGAAAGTTGAAGTTATGTCGGGGATGGATCTTTCAGCAAGACAATGATCCAAACACCGCTCCAAATCTACTCAGGCATTCATGCAGAGGAACAATTACAATGTTCTGGAATGGCCATCCCAGTCCCCAGACCTGAATATCATTGAACATCTGTGGGATGTTTTGAAGCGGGCTGTCCATGCTCAGCGACCATCAAACTTAACTGAACTGGAATTGTTTGTAAAGAGGAATGGTCAAAAATCCCTTCATCCAGGATCCAGGAACTCATTAACAGTTACAGGAAGCCACTAGAGGCAAAAGGTGGATCTACTAAATATTAATGTCACTTTTCTGTTGAGGTGCCCATACTTTTGCACCTGTCAGTTTTTGATATAATGCATATTTCACATTTTCGGTTAGTACAATAAACCTCATTTCAATCCTGAAATATTACTGTGTCCATCAGTTATTACATAGATCACACTGAAATATTACTGTGTCCATCAGTTATTACATATATCACACTGAAATATTACTGTGTCCATCAGTTATTACATAATCACACTGAAATATTACTGTGTCCATCAGTTATTACATAGATCACACTGAAATATTACTGTGTCCATCAGTTATTACATAGATCACACTGAAATATTACTGTGTCCATCAGTTATTACATAGATCACACTGAAATATTACTGTGTCCATCAGTTATTACATAGATCACACTGAAATATTACTGTGTCCATCAGTTATTACATAGATCACACTGAAATATTACTGTGTCCATCAGTTATTACATACATCACACTGAAATATTACTGTGTCCATCAGTTATTACATATATCACACTGAAATATTACTGTGTCCATCAGTTATTACATAGATCACACTGAAATATTACTGTGTCCATCAGTTATTACATATATCACACTGAAATATTACTGTGTCCATCAGTTATTACATATATCACACTGAATTATTACTGTGTCCATCAGTTATTACATAGATCACACTGAAATATTACTGTGTCCATCAGTTATTACATACATCACACTGAAATATTACTGTGTCCATCAGTTATTACATAGATCACACTGAAATAGCTGGTGCAAAAAAACAATTTTAAACAAAAAAAAAAAAAAAAGAGTAAGATTAAGAGGGGTGCCCAAACTTTTTCATATGACTGTTTTTTGCGGTGGGTAGGAATTTGGGAAAGGATCTGTAGTCCCGTCATCATGAACAATGTGATTAATTGGTATATTGCTGATTAGTGGGAGTCCCATTGACTGCTGTGCATTCGACCACCACTCTTTATTTTATATAGAAATGTTGACAATATGAGCACTATGCTCACCTATATATGGCAGTCCCCCTATACAGTCACCATATAACTGAGTATTTCTTGGGGACCCCCTTGTATATTTGGAACAACCCATGTACAACCCAGACCCGAAATTCAGTGTCTCTCTCCCACACCACCTCCTCACCTTACCTCCTATCTGTTGGTGTCCCTCAAGCCTCAGTGCTTGGACCCCTACTTTTCTCCATCTACACCCTTGATGTGGGACAGCTCACAGAGTCCCACGCTCTTCAGTATCATCTCTACACTGATGACACACAGATCTACCTCTCTGGACCTGACATCACCTCCTTACTAACCAAAATTCCACAATGTCTGTCCACCATTTCAACCTTCTTTTCTGCTCGCTTTCTAAAACTGAACATGGACAAAACAGAATTCATCATTTTCCCCAGATCTCACTCTACTCCTTAACCAGACCTACCCATCAAAGTCAGTGGCTGCTCACTTTCCCCAGATGCTCAGTGCCTCGGAGTGATACTTGACTCTGCCCTCTCCTTCAAGCCACATATCCATCCCTTGCCAACGCCAACTCAAAAATATTTCCCGGATCCGTACATTCCTTGACCAAGATACTGCAAAAAAACTTGTATATGCCCTCATCATCTCCCACCTTGATTATTGTAATCTCCTGCTCTCTGGCTTCCCTTCTAACACCCTTGCACCACTCCAATCTATCGCAGGTAGGGTCCTCTCTCCTTCAGTACCTTGTGTGCCTTATATTGTTCATGTATTTGTACTTGTCTGTGTATGCTCTTTCTACATGTAAAGCGCCATGGAATAAATGGCGCTATAATAATAAATAATAATAATGTACATGGTAGAATTATAATGGTTCCGCCTTGGCATGGAGATTTTACCTCCTATTTGGATTCTTTGAGCTGAATTATTCCTCTATTAAAAGTAGCAGCAGGAAGCAATCAGTATAGGAGGAATCTCCTTGGCGTTAATCCTTCAGTTTCAGGGCACGCTGCACCATGGAGACACTATATTTTTTTTCTTTTGTTAATTATTAGACTTGTCTCCAATTGACCTCCTGGGTGACCAACAAATGATGACTGCAGAGCGTACAACCTTTCTGCTACACACTGACTTTGCTTTAGTCTTGCAGATCCATTAGTCATCAGCTGCATCAATATTCATCGCTGTTATCTTCACTGTTTATGCATATTTATAGTAATTTTTGGACTGGATACTTTCCAAATGTGATGTAACTTGCAAATTTTAACTGCCAGAAATTGCTGATATTTTCTGATCCTATGGAGGATATAAGTGGCACTTAACAACCTAAACTTTTGCACAGCCCGTGTGGACTCAGATTGCTTCATTCTCCTGAGCATTTAGCAATAAATGGGTTTGAATGGTTTGCATTTAAAGTATACTGTGCAATGGTTGGCCATACATATTAAAGAGGACCTGTCACCAAAGCAGGCATGGTGATCTAATTACAGCACTGGATACAGCATGTCTCCAGCATGCAGGCAAGGGGTCCCCCAGCACTTGAGCAGCCCTGTACCCTGAGATAATACACTTAGAAAACTTACATGCTACAGCCACTAAGGAGGTGGCTAGGGGCTGCAGCCAAGTGCAGATTCACACCCCTGCCTGTGTAATCTGCCCACCGCTGCCAATCATTCTCTCCCTGTCTGCAGCATTTAAATACAGTTTTTTTTCTCTCCCGTGTAGCTCCACCCCTCAGGGGGCGGGGCTAATGGACTTTCTGGGAGAGAGAAAAAAAAACTCTGTTTAAATGCTGCAGACAGGGAGAGAATGATTGGCAGCGGTGGGCAGATTACACAGGCAGGGGGTGTGAATCTGCACTTGGCTCCTGCCCCTAGCCACCTCCTTAGTGGCTGTAGCATGTAAGTTTTCTAAGTGTATTATCTCGGGGTACAGGGCTGCTCAAGTGCTGGGGGACCCCTTGCCTGCATGCTGCAGACATGCTGTATCCAGTGCTGTAATTAGATCACCATGCCTGGTTTGGTGACAGGTCCTCTTTAAATATTGGTCCTACAGTTAGGTCTAGAAATAACTTGACAGTGACACAAATTTTGGCATTTTAGCTGTTTACCAAAATATATTCAAGATATAGTCATATAACCTATTTGGGCATAAAGTGCTGACCCTCAGCTTTAATTTAAGGGTATTCACATTCCATTTTCTCTTTAATATGTAGCTTCCTCTATTTCAAGGGATGAAAAGTATTTGGACAAATATTTTAAAATATCTTTATCAATAATTGATTAATTAGGTAGGTAAAAGGTTTGGAGCTGATTCCAGGTGTGGCATTTTAATTTGGAAGCTCTTCCTGTGAATACACAACATGTGGTGAAAGGAGCTCATAATGGAAGAGAAACAGATCATAATTAGACTGAAAAGAAGAAATCCACAAGAGAGATATCAGAAATGTTAGGAGCGGCCAAATCAACAGTATGGTACATTCTGGAAAAAAAAAAAAGAGTACTGGTGAGCTGGGAAACCAAAAAGGCCTAAATGTCCACAGTATACACCAGTGGAGGATGATCACAGAATACTTATTACGGTGTAGAAAAACCCCTTCACAACGTCTACCCAAGTGAAGAACAATCTCCAATAAGTTGGGGTTTCAGTATCTAGGTCTGCCAAAAAGAGATGTCATGAGAGAAAATATAGAAGGGTCACTACAGCATGCAAACACATAGGGGTCATCTCATGGTAAGATCCCAACAACAGTCTCCATTTTTCAAAAAAATTAGGCACAGCCACCACTTAATGGCATCAATTGCAATAGAGTTGAAATATTGAAATGGGGAGTTTTAATGTAGCACATTGAAAAGTACACAAGCATTCACTCTCCCCAGGATGACACAGGGGTGGCAAAGTCCTTGTGGATCCATGACTTGTTCATCTTGATAAACGTTAGTCTGTCTAAACTGTCGTTGGACAGACGTGTGCGCTTATCCATCGGCACACCACCAGCAGCGCTGAAGAGACGTTCAGAGAGAACGCTGGCTGCGGGGCACGGCAAGATCTCCAAGGCGTGAGTGGCGAGCTCAGGCCATTTTTCCGGTTTGGAAGCCAAAAATGCACAAGGGTCCAGTTTCACAGTCATGGCATCGATATTCAGCTATAGATACTCCTGTATCATCTCTTCTTTTCTACTACTCTTTTCTGGCGTTGCAAAGGATGGTCTAAAAATATGGTGAAATGATTGTACAAAACTGCTGTTACCAGATAGACTGTTACTGTTAACGTTTAAGTGATGATGACTCGACGTTCTCCGGGTTGGAAAGTTAGAACTGTGATATTCACTATGTGCTCCACTGGTGTTTTGGGGAAAAGCAGTACTAAGATTGTGTAAAAGCTTCTGTTGATACTCCTGAATGCGTCCCTTTCCAGAGCAGGAAGCATTTGGCCAAATTCACTCTTGTACCGGGGATCTAACATTGTGGCAACCCAGTAGTCGGCATTACTTTAAATTCTAACAATCCAAGGATCATGTTTCAGGTAGTGCAAAATAAGGTGCTCATGTGTCTTGCGCATCCAGGAGGACAAAGTCCTTCTGTGTTGGTGGTGACGAGGTAACATTCATGCTTCCTTCCTCTGCCCTCTCCCCCCAACCTCACACAACAGAAATGTGATCAAGATCTCCTTCATCTGATGAGTCTTCCATGCCCATCACCTCTTCGTCCTCCATTTCTTCCTCGGCTCCTGCACCTTCATCAACAGCTTGGCTGCTACCATGCGCCCTCTTTGTTCCCTCTCCCCCATCCTCCCATGCCAGCTGCCTTCGTGGACCTTTGAGATCTTGCTATCCCTTCCGCATTCGCCTCATCCTCCCTTTCCTTTTGGCCCACCATCTGACTTCGAATACTGGTTAAAGTGTGCTCCAGCATGTAGATGACTGTTTCATGATAATAATGACATCGTCAGCGCTAAACATCTTAGTAGCCATTTCAAAACTCTGCAGAAGGGTGCAGAGGTCCTTGATCTGAGACCACTCCAGCAGCGTGATCTGCCCCACCTCTGGATTGTGTTGGCTCTGGCTATACTTCATAACTTATTGCACCAGGGCTTATCCCTGCTGCCACAGTCGCTGCAACATGTGCAGAGTGGAATTCCATTGTGTCGGCACATCACATTTCAGGCAGTGAACCGGCAGGCTGAACGACTTCTGTAGCGATGCAAGTTGTTGAGCTACGAGATGCGAACGGTGGAAGTGAGCACACAGCGATCGTGCCCTCTGCAGAAGCGCATCTAGGGTGGGATAGTGGGCTAGAAATTTCTGGACGACTAGGTTCAATACGTGAGCCATACAAGGCCCAAAGGCAAAGGGCCATGCCCAGGTTTGCAGCCTTGTCGCACATGGCCTTCCCTGGCTGCAGGTTCAGTGGACTGGATACAAGCATTGATTAAACTCAGTCTCCAGAGCTGATCACAACTCCTCAGCTGTGTGACTGACATTTCTCAGACATTTTAACATAAACACTGCCTGATGGCGTTGAGCCCTGCTGCCAGCATAGTAAGGAAGTGTGGTGGATTCCTTCTGCAAAGTTTGGTCACATTACCATACAGGCGCAGGTGGAGGACCTAGAAGAGGTGGAGGAGGCAGAAGCAGTGGAGGAACTTCTACATACAGAGGTTTGACGCACAACCCCTGGTGATGGCAAGACTTGTAAAGCAGCCCCCTCTCCTGCTGTCACCATAGTCACGCAGTGCCCAGTCAGCGACATGTAACGCCCCTGTCCATGCTTACTCGTCCAAGTGTCAGTGGTGAAATGCACCCTGTCACACACAGAGTCTCTCAAGGAAGCGGTGATGTTGTGTGCAACATGCTGGTGTAGCACAGGCACAGCTTTCTTCGAGAAGTAGTGGCGACTGGGCATCTGGTACTGGGGCACTGCTACAGACATAAGGCCTCGAAAATCCTCTGTATCCACCAGCCGGACAGGGAGCATCTCCGTAGCCACAGCTTGCAGATAGTGAAATTCAATCTCTTAGCTTTGGCATGTGTAGGAGAAAATGGTCTTTTACTTTTCCACATCTGAGAGAACGAGGGCTTTTTGCTGTGCTGAGACAGGGTTGAGTAGGGTGTCCCCGACAAACTGCTGGTCTGTGAGGGAGGTGAAGGCGGACATATTATGTTGCATTCATAAAAAGGTGGTGCTCTCGATGTCTGACAGCGCTCAACACCACCAGGTATTTCCACTTCCAAAACAGCTGACAACATGTCAACCACACTGGCTGTTGCAGGTAAAGAGGTGGAGGTTCTGCGGCCGAAAGCCTGTGCGACAGCTGTCCCCACAGTCACAGAGGATGAAGAAGCTGCAGATGCACTTGATGGGGCAGACGGTGGTTGGCCAGACCCGCTAGGCCGCATTGTAGCACAGTGAGCTTCCCACTGTGACTTATACTTCATGTCCAAGTGACGGTTCATGCATGATTTTTTTTCCGGCCTCCACTCAGATTTTGTTTACATATTTTGCAGAATACATGAGTTGGGTCATCCTTTGTGATCTGACATAAGGCCCAGGCTAGGCAAGGCTTAGCGCCCATGTGACCTGCAGAGCCACCACAGCTTTGGCACAGAGGCAGAGTTGTGGTTGAGGACGCAGTTGTTGACGTACTTCCAGGACTCCGTCTCTGTCCAGGAAGCCGCAGCCTAACTTCGTCATTAGCATCCTCTTCCACCTCCTCTGCTGAGCTCAACTGCCTGCTTGTGGGTTGACAGTAAATGGGATCTCCAACCTCATCATCACCCTGTGTGTTCTCACACTCGTCGTCCTCAGACCCAACCTCTTCCCACCCTGAGTGCAAAGTCAAGTTATCGTTCCAATCAGGTATCTGAGTCTCATCATTATCTGCCTCATTGTCTCATCAACAGGGGTTACGGTTTGGGAATGAGGGTCTACATTATGCTCGGATCCTTTTTCATCTGGGCCTGTATCCGACTCACAAAGATTTTGGGCATTGGTGCAGATCATTTCCTCATCTTGACTCACTGAAGCTTTGGAGCAGACCTCCGTTTCCCAGGCTACAATATGAGTGAACAGCTCTGCAGACTCAGCCATCTGTGTTAACCCATAGTCAGTAGGGCAGCTGGAGACTTGTGAGCTGTGAGGAAACAAGTGCGATTGGGGTGACACCTCTGAGGACTGGAGTGTTTGTGATGTTGGAGTTGAGGTGAGGAGAGCCCACTTGATGGAGCACTTGATATCCATTGCAGCACCTGTTCTTTTTGGGCCTCATCTACAAGTTGTAGCAATGTTTTCCTGTGTAAGAAAGGAATGATAGCAGATCGTCCATGAAAAAAAGTAGACATTTTTGTTTGGCCTGAAGACGGTATTTGTTAAGTGGATCTTTGTTACTTTAACCACTAAACCACGGACACTAAGATTTTTTACCTTTTCTAACATGACTATTCCCCTTTCCACCATCAGTACACCTTTTACCACTCATATTCGAGGGTAACTATTTGGCAACTCAGTTGTTGTAGGCACAAAAAACTATGAATGTAAAACTAGCAGAGCTGAGTGGGCAAACAGTGGTATTAGCCTAAATAGATTTTGGTAACTAGGTCTGGGCAGATGCAATACAAAAGGGTTTTCTTCACTGTGTGGCGGTAGATTTAAACAGAACACTGGACCACAGCTATCTAGTTAAACAGTGGTACCAGCCAAAAAGGATTTGCTTGGCTAGATGCAGTAAAAAAAGGCTAGTAAACACTGGAGGTGTAGCTTTCTTCATAGCAGTGCTTCACTGCTGCTAGCTAAAAAGGATTTCCTTGGCTAGATTTTGGCCAGATGCTGTAAAAAACACTTGTGCAGCACTGGAACAGACCTGCCTGGCACACAGTGCTTTTCAGCACTAAAAAGGGCTGTTCTTGGAAGTAGTCCCTAAATCTACTATCTTTCCATCTAACTTGCAATGGAATCGCTATCTAACTTTCTATATAGCGCACACAACAACAGCGGCGGCGTCTGACACTGAGCTCCAACACTGAGGAAATGGCGAGGAGGGGAAAATGGCCATTGTGTGCAAAAAGTGCACTTTGCTCTATGCGTACTGATAGGCTGACAGACTGGACCACCCACAGTAAGTGCGGGAAGGAAAAAAATGGAGATCTGCATCATTTGACCACAGACCTCTCCCCAACCTCCACCCCCGCCCACTATTCCTAGACACTGAAACTCATGATAACGTTGAACAACAGCATTACTGGGAAAAGTCAGTAACGCTTTTGGTCACTGAACCGTTATCGAACAGAACCTCGAATTACCAGATTTCTACCAAATTGTTCGCATTCGCCAAATGACTCGAACACCGCCCAAAACAGGTCAAATTTGAAATTGGTGAATAATTCTAATCAAACATCGCTCATCTCTATTCTTTACTTAGAATTGATTCCAGTCTTCACTTTTCCAATATATGGGGTAAGTCTCAAGAATATCTACCAGCCAAATGTGCAGATAGTGATGCGGGAATGCAGTAAAAAGGTTGCAGATAAACAGTGTGCACCATGCACATGTATCTGCAGTTTCTATTCTCACCATACATACATATGTGGAAGATACAGTTGAGATATACAGTACAATGGTGAAAATATATTTACCGCTTTCCTGATTTCTCATTATTTTGCATGTTTAAGTCACAGAGGTGGTAGTGGATGAGGGAATGAGCAGCAAAATGTCAGTAAAAGGGCAAGGGCACTTGAGAAACTAATCTGGCCCTGCACTTGGGGTCCCTGACTAGCCCTGTATCCCAGATGGTGAGGAGGTCCAGGCCACCACCTTTTCCCTCAACTCGTCACCAGTCCTATGCTACTCCCTCTCACTTCCCACCAGTGGCGGATTATAATTGGGCCATTTACCCTGGGCTGGTAGGCCCCCCCACAGCACTGGACCCGGGGCTACTGCCCATATTGACCTCATTATAATCCACCACTGCTTCCCACCCCGAACCAGGGTCAGCAGCCACTCCAGCAAAGGTAATCATCCACAGACTACAGTCAAAGCACCCATGTCCATACACAAGCTTGGTCACAGGCAAAGTGAAAACTTTAATAGCGACGCCACCTGTGCAGGGAGAAGCTATTTAAAGGCTAGGAGAGGAGATTCCAGATGACTCACACAAGCTTTACATAATTCAGCACCACGACAACTAGCAAAGCACACAGCAGCAGAACTGGAAATCCACACACATTGAATCACAGCAGCATCCAACATAGATTGCAGATTGTCAGCGTAGATGAGCACGGGACAGTTTATTAAACTTAATGTTTCAGATCACCAAACTAATATAAATATTAGTCAAAGATAACATAAGTAACCACAAAATAGTTTATAAATCAAAGTCTTTATTATTAAGGAAAAAAGAAATCCAAACCTACAGGGTGCTGTGTGAAAATGTGATTGTTCTCTAAGCCTAATAATAGGATGGGCAACTCTTAGCAGCAACAATTACAATCAAATGTGTGTGATAACCAGCAATGAGGCTTTTACAAGCTCTGGACAAATTTTGTCCGCTCATCTTTCAGAATTGTTGCAATTCAGCCACATTGGAGGGTTTCAGGCATGAACCGCCTTTTTAAGGTCACAGCTTTTCAATCAGATTAAGGTCAGGACTTTGACTCGGCCACTTCAAAGTCTTAATGTAGTCTTTCCTCAGCCATTCAGATGTGACTTGCTGTTTTGGATCATTGACCTGCTGCATAACCCAAGTGCTCTTCAGCTTGAGGTCATGAACAGATGGACAGACATTTTCCTTTAGGATATTTGGTAGACAGGAGAATTCATGGTTCCATTTACCACAGCATCATCCAGGTCCTGAATCAGCAAAACAGCCCCAGACCATCACACTACCTCCACCATACTTTACTGTTGGTATGATGTTTCAGTTCTGAAATTCTTTGTTACTTCTACACCAGATGTAATGGGACATTCACCTTCTAAAAGTTCTACTTTTGTCTCTTCAGTCTCAGAGTATTCTCTCAAACGTCTTGGTGATCATTAAAATGTTTTCTGGCAAAACTGAGACGAGTCTTTGTGTTATTTCGCTCAGCAGTGGTTTTTGTCTTGGATCTCTGCCATGCGGCCATTTTTTACCAGTTTCTTCTCAAGGTGGAGTCATGAACATTAACCCTAACTGACGCAAATTAAGATCTTGTTGTGGGGTCTTTTGTGAGCTCTTAGACAAGTCATCTTTGTACTCTTGGAGTGATTTTGGTCACCCGGTCACTCCTGGGAAGGTTCTCCACTGTTCCATATTTTCCATTTGTGGATAATGGCTCTGACTGTGATTTACTGGAGTCCCAAAGCTTTAGAAATGGCTTTTTAACCTTTTCCAGACTGATAGATCTCAATTACTTTGTTTTTCATTTACACCCGAATTTCTTTGGAACACGGCATGATATCTAGCTTTTGAGGATCTTTTGGTCTACATCACTTTGTCAGGCAGGTCCTATTTACGGTAAGTGAATTCTTGATTGAGAACAGGTGTGGCAGTAATCAGGCCTGGGTGTGGCTAGGGAAATTGAACTCAGCTTCCCAAAGATGTGATAAACCACAGTTAATTTATATATCAAGGGGGTTGGGCAATCACTTTTTGACACGGCGCTATGCAGGTTTGGATTTCTTTTTTTTCTCTAATAATAAAGGTCTTCATTTTTAAACTGCGTTCTGGGATTACTTTTGTTATCTTTGTCAAATATTTAAATTTGTTTGGTGATGTGAAACATTTAAGTGTGACAACATGCAAAAGACTAAAGGTGGGGTCTCACGTGGTGATTCTGGCCGGCGATGTCGGAAGCGATGTGCAGGTGCACGCTCGCTTCCGACATCGCAGGCCAGCTGTCACACGGCACGACGTTGCCGGTGACGAGGCGGCGATGTGGGCGGAGCCATCGCTCGCTGGGCTGGGCTCAGCCCAGCGAGCGATCCTCAGCAACGCTGCGATATAGGCTGGATCGCGCCGCCAACAGTGTCAGACGGCGCGATCCAGTCTAATCGCTGGTCACAGGTTGACAGGTTTATGAACATGTTCATAAACATGTCAACCTGCAACCAGCGATAATTTGCAGTTGCGTCGCGCTGTCACACAGCGCGACGCACTTGTGATATCGCCCGTGACATCGCTGTTACATCACTTTTCGGCGATGTCGCGGGCGACATCGCCACGTGTGACCCCACCTTAAGAAATCAGGAAGAAGAAAAAGACTTTTTCACACCACTGTATGTCAGATCCATCCCTCTCTTCATCCATCTCTCCCACCCCTTATTCATCCCTCTCTCCATCCCTCCAACCATTATCCATCCATGCCTCTATCGATGGATAGATTTTATCCATTCCTCCTTCTTCAATTCTCCCCATTTATTCTTCCATTGCTGCAACGATTCTTCCATCCCTTTTTTCATCCATCCCTGTACTCACTATTGATCCCTCCCCCACTCTAAACCTCCATCCATCCCTCTATCCATCCATCCCTCTATCCAGTCTTCCCTCTATGTATTCCTTTATCCTACCATGCTTTCCATCCATCACTCCCTCCTTACTTCTCTTCATCCAGTCATCTCTTCTCCATCCATCTATCTCTCCTTCCCTCCATCCATCTCTTCAGCCCTCTGTTCATCCCTTAATCTATCCATAGCTCCCTCGATCTATGCATGCATCCAACCCCCCATCCAAACCTTTATTCATCCATCCCTCTATCCATTGCTCCCTTCATCCATCCAATTATACACCCAACCATCCATCCATCCTGTATCCATCGCTCTCTTCATTTATACATTCATACATCCAACTTTCCATCCATCCCTTTACCCATCCATGCATCGATGCATCCATCCATCCATCACTCCCTCCTTACTTCTCTTCATCCAGTCATCTCTTCTCCATCCATCTATCTCTCCTTCCCTCCATCCATCTCTTCAGCCCTCTGTTCATCCCTTAATCTATCCATAGCTCCCTCGATCTATGCATGCATCCAACCCCCCATCCAAACCTTTATTCATCCATCCCTCTATCCATTGCTCCCTTCATCCATCCAATTATACACCCAACCCTCCATCAATCCTGTATCCATCGCTCTCTTCATTTATACATTCATACATCCAACTTTCCATCCATCCCTTTACCCATCCATGCATCGATGCATCCATCCATCCATCACTCCCTCCTTACTTCTCTTCATCCAGTCATCTCTTCTCCATCCATCTATCTCTCCTTCCCTCCATCCATCTCTTCAGCCCTCTGTTCATCCCTTAATCTATCCATAGCTCCCTCGATCCATGCATGCATCCAACCCCCCACCCAAACCTTTATTCATCCATCCCTCTATCCATTGCTCCCCTCATCCATCCAATTATACACCCAACCCTCCATCCAAACCTTTATTCATCTATCCCTCTATCCATCGCTCTCTTCATTTATCCATTCATACATCCAACCTTCCATCCATCCCTTTACCCATCCATCCCTTTACCCATCCATGCATGCATGCATGCATGCATCCATCCAATACATATTAAAATGTTTATATACAGCCTATTCATGATCTCCATCCTGTACAGTATGTGGCACCACATGTTCTATATATTTTCTTTAATTTCATCATTTTCTTTTGTTTGTGCCTGATATATGCGCAGTGACAGAGCGTTTGGGCAACGACACCCAAGAAAAAAAAGACTGAGTCAAATGTATGAACCAGTTGCAGCTGTATTTAATTAAAGCCCAATCTTCCCCATAATAATACATTTCTAACATGGGCTTGTTCTCCTGACATGAACGCAGCTGTCGTCAAATGGAGGCCTTTTTTTATTATTATTTCCCTTCTCCCGTTTTAGATGCAGCTGCAGTCAGTTTTGGAATTAAGAGAAGGAACCTTGTCAATGACTGAGTGCCTGAATATCAAATACTTCCTCTCGTCTCTGCTCTTTATTCCTCACCATCTCCCGCGGGCTCCACGTCTACAGTTTGAGCTGATGTTACGTTGCTTTTATTATATTTTTCTTGGATTTAAAGGGCGAAATAAAAGTTTTGATGCACTGGTTCACGAGATAACATGACAGACTGTTCAACTTTTATGGATTAAAGAGAATTATCAAAGAGGATTGCCTACTTTCAGGAGAAACCTGTTCAACTAACTTACAGTGCCTCCACAGGGAAAGTGAAGAATTACATCGTGGCCATTGACATCAGTAGGCATAGGTATGCTGGGTCCTCCAGGGTAAAGAGCCATTTTTGTAGGCGTTTTGGGGATAATGACCCCTTCTACAATCACAGACTTTACTAAGACTATTATGAGCTCAAACGTGTAATTTTCTAACAGCAGAGAAAGCTTTGGCCCGCAGCCCCCTATGCTCCTCCTCATAACTGCTCAGCCCTGTTCTTCCAAAGCCAGCTTCTCCACCATGACAGAAGATCAGCTCTCCCCCCTTCTGTCAAGATCACATCTCACCACTTGCACGCTCGACCCGCTCCCATCCCACCTCCTCCCCAACCTCGCCACATTCTTCATCCCAACCCTAACACATCTCT
Source organism: Allobates femoralis (assembly GCA_033576535.1). NCBI lineage: Eukaryota > Metazoa > Chordata > Amphibia > Anura > Aromobatidae > Allobates > Allobates femoralis. The sequence continues at coordinate 727,880,591 of JARQOC010000002.1, forward strand.
TCTACCTTTCACTTACAGATGGTATCTTCTCCTCATCCTTCAAACATGCCTCAATCGCACCCATCCTCAAAAAGCCCTCCCTCAACCCATCCTCTGTGATTAACTATCACCCAATATCACTTCTCCCTTATGCCTCAAAACAGCTGGAACAGCTTGTCCATCTGGAACTGTCCTCTCACCTCTCCTCCTTCTCCCTCTTTGACAGGTTACAATCTGGCTTCCAACTGCATCACTCTACTGAAACTGCCCTAATTAAAGTCACCAATGACCTACTAACCGCCAATAGAAAGCGACATTACTGTGTCCTCCTTCTCCTCGACCTGTGTTCCACCTTTGACACTGTAGACCATTCCCTCCTGTTACAGATTCTCTCATCTCTTGGCATCACAGACTTGGCCCTGTCCTGGATCTCTTTGTATCTAACACACCAGACATTCAGTGTCTCCCTCTCCCACACCACCTCCTCACCTCGCTATATGTCTGTCGGTGTTCCCCAAGGTTCAGTTCTAGGACCCCTACTCTTCTCTATCTAAACCTTTGGCCTGGGTCAGTTCATACAATGACACAGTGTGCAGTATCATCTCTACACTGATGCCACACAGATCTACCTCTCTGGACCTGACATCACCTCCTTACTGACCAAAATACCACAATGTCCGTCCGCTATTTCATCTTTCTTTTTCGCTCGGTTTCTAAAACTGAACATGGACAAGACAGAATTCATCATCTTTCCCCCATCTCACTCTACCCCTCCTCCAGACCTATCCATCAAAGTCAATGGCTGCTCACTTTCCCCAGTCCCGCATGCTCGGTGCCTCGTGGTGACCCTCGACTCTGCCCTCTCTTTCAAGCCACATATCCTTCCCTTGCCACCTCCTGCCACCTCCAACTCAAAAATATTTCCCGCATCCGTATATTCCTTTACTAAGAAACAGCAAAAACACTTGTACATGCCCTCATCATTTCCCTCCTCGACTATTGCAATCTCCTGCTCTCTGGCCTCCCCTTTAGCACTCTTGCACCACTCCAAACTATCCTAAACTCTGCTGCCCGACTAATCCACCTGTATCCCTGTTATTCCACAGTCTCTCCTCTCTGCCAATTCCTTCACTGGCTTCCTATTGTCCATAGGCTTCAGTTCAAAATCTTAACTATGACATACAAAGCTATCCACAACCTGTCTCCTCCATATATCTGTGACATGGTCTCCCGGTACTCACCTACACACAACCTCCAATCCTCTTAAGATCTTCTTCTCTACTCCACAACCACATACAAGATTTCCCGTGCTTCCCCCACACTCTGGAACTCTCTGCCCCAACACATCAGACTCTCGCCCACCATAGAAACCTTCAAAACGAACCTGAAGACCCATCTCTTCTGACAAGCCTACAACCTGCAGTGATCCTCAGTCTACTGAACCGCCGTACGACCAGCTCTACCCTCTCCTAGTGTATCCTCACCCATCCCTTGTAGACTGTGTGAGCCTTCGCGGGGAGAGTCATCTCTCCTTCTGTACTTGTGTGTGCCTTGTATTGGTCATGTTTATTGTACTTGCTGCCCCTTCTCACATGTAAAGCACCATGGAAAAAATGGCACTATAATAATGAATAATAATAATAATAATAATTTAGCCATAACCCTTACATTTTCAGAGTGCTCGGAACCAAAAGAGACAACTGTGCACGTGCTGCAACCTCTACTCCCATTCTGCAGATTGATGAAGGTTTCAAGGGTGGAATGTGCATTTGCTGGACTTCCCGGACTATCCTATAAACAGGGGCGTAACGATCGAGGTCACAGAGGTTGCAACCAAGACCATGCCCGTGCGGGAGAGGATCTTGCCGACACCAGCACCTATTTCAGCTGGATGTGCATCTGAGCATGCACATTCAGCTGTAGTGTAAAGCAATGAAGTGACCCACTCAGTCCATAAAGTTTAATACAAGAAGGGGCCAGGATAAAGAACATTATCATGGGTCAAACACATATGCCTTTATAGGATCTAGAAGACTGCTAAGGCCCGTGTAACTGACAAACATGCAGGTGGAAGCTCAGGTTCATCTTATGCACCAGGGCCCATTGGACTCTAGCTACGCCACTGCCTATAAATATGCCATAGATCAAATCACCGGATCATAAAAGGTAAAGGTGTGGAGGGGTTAAGTAGTTATAAAAAGTAGAAAAAATATATATTTTTTCTAAATAGGAGTTCAAGAACATGATACAAACACCAAGACTCGAGATAAGACACAAAAGTAGGTTGGCCGGTGAACCAGTAAAAAGTCCCATACAGAATGGGCGCATATTCATTACATTATTAGTATTATGTACATTACACACGGCTCGTCTCATCCGCCATGTGAGGAGTCCTGGCATAAAGCGTCATCGGTGGCCATATGGTATATGTAAATTGCAGAGAAACTTCTAAAATACATTCCTTAGAGGGAACGATAAAAATAGTCTAAAGTAATATTAAGAAGAAAACTGTCCAAGTAGCATGTTACTAAGCAACTTGGTATAAATGACACCAGTTCCTCCTACACTTGTCAATATGGCTCGTTCCCAACGTTCCGTGGTTACATATAGCTCCATCACAGTGTGCGGTATTATGTGCTTCTGGTTAAAGGGACGTGTCCAGCGAGACGGCACAATAAACACCAATCAGAACAGCGTTCTTAGATGTTACGACCATTGGTCCCAATCTTTGAAAGCGGTTCCCTCTTGCTTTGGACAATCAGTACTTGATAGAAGAGTCCCTTGACCACAGTCAGATCACAATGTTTCCGCCTGCTGGGACACCCATTGATCTGATATAATGTGTGGATCTTCATAGCAGATTTCACCCTACTTAATACATAGTATTGGCCTAAGGTAAAATCGGCAACGAAATCCGCATGCAGAGTCTGTCAACAGATTTGTGACCAAATCCGCAGGTGAGACTATATCTACACTATGACTAAAGAGCAAATGTAAGGATATTGTGGAGATATAAGAGAAGAAGACGGAGGGGGGCTCCTAGTGAGACACCTGGAGGTTCAGTGGAGGGGATTTGCCTCGCATCCAACTCCCTCACACCTCTCCAATCTATCCTCAATTCTGCTGCCCGACTAATCTACCTGTCCTCCCGCTACTCCACTGTCTCCCCCCTCTGCCAAGCCCTTCACTGGCTCCCTGCCTCCAAGAGATCCCAGTTCAAAACACTAACCATGGCGTACAAAGCCATACACAGCCTGGCCCCACCATACATCTCCGACCTGGTCTCCCGATACCTACCCTCACGCAACCTCCGTTCCTCACAAGAACTCCTCCTCTGCTCCCCCCTCATCACCTCTTCGCACAACCGAGCCCAGGACTTCTCCCGGGCATCTGCCTTACTCTAGAACTCCCTGCCCGAACACGTCAGACACTTTCCAACCCTGAGAAGCTTCAAGTGTCACCTGAAGACTCACCTATTCCGTCAAGCCTACAACCTGCCATGAGACCCAGGCGACCGCCCCATACCTGACATTCCCCCAGCCTACTGTATCCCCACCCGCCCCTCGTAGACTGTGAGCCCTCGTGGACAGGGTCCCCTCCCCTCCTGTACCTATTTGTCCTGATTGTCTAGAGTTATTGTAATTGTTCTTGTCTCCCCTATCCTCATGTAAAACGCCATGGAACCTAATGGCGCTATATAAATAATAATAATAATAATAATAATAATTTGCAATAAATAGATACACTAACTGTCATGCCACGGACTAGTGAGTGCCCGGATACAGTGCGTGACAGTGGACCAACGGTGTCCGGCGCACTACACACAACAACAAAGGAAACACCAAGAGGTAACAAATACAATGGTGGACCCTGATTGTAGGGAACGGGGGAAAGGTCACCTCCTGCAATCACCTGTGACAGTGCCCTGATCTCCCTACCATCCCTATAGTGAGATATGGAGCCTGAAAGTCAATACTTCAAAACACTGTTACCCTTTTCCATGTCAGTGTAGGGTGATAGCTGGACGTAGAGGTTGGGTCCAGGGATGGCTTTTTTAGGATAGGTCTTCAATAATGTCTAGATCAGGGGTCTCAAACTCCAAGCCATGGGGGCCGCAAACAGTGCATGTTTTAAGGATTTTCTTAAGGGGCCGTCACACGCGTCAATATCGCTGTCAATATCACTGCTGCACATGACGTTGCAGCGATATTGACGCGTGTGACACGGCGCCAGGTTTTCGGACAGGACCGAAAACCTGGCGATGGTCGCCCGGTGGACACGCAGCATCGCTGCGTGTAACACCAGGAAACGCGATCAACCAGCTCCCAGCGCCTCTCAGCGAGCTGATATCCAGGGTAGACTGTGGGTAACTAGGCAGCGCGTGCTGCCTAGATACCCGATGTATACCTTAGTTACCAGCCTTCTCCGCTCACCGGCTGGTATCCAAGGTATACACTGTACCTTGGATACCAGCCGGTGAGCGGAGAAGGCTGGTAACTAAGGTAAATACGGGGTATCTAGGCAGCGCACGCTGCCTAGTTCCCCGCAGTTTACCCTGGATACCAGCCTGCAGACATCGTGGAAACGATATTTAAATCATTTCCACAATGTCGCTGGTCCAATAATCGCTGGTGAGTCTGCCTGTGTGACAGCTCACCAGTGATCAGCCATCAATGTCGCCAGCGATCAGATCGCTGGCGACATTGACATGTGTGACGCCGGCTTTAGTATTGCCCAGGTATTGCCTATCATCTGTGCAGGTGATTCAAACATCACCTGTGCAATGCTAAGGAAATCCTGAAAACATGCACCATTTGCAGTTCTCGAGTCCTGGAGTTTGAGATCCCTGGTCTAGATGGACTACAAAAACAGCTGAGCTAAACTGGTGATCCAGGATGAGGGACTCAACCTACCAGCGGGAAACCCTTTCTTTATTTTCATTTAATGCAAATGTTTAAATTGCTTTTATTTAAGAATCAGTCATTTTCATTAATTCCCGTAATGACACTTCAGAGTGGTTCGAGAGGGAACCGAATGTCTTCCAGTGTCCTTGACTGAATACTGTAATACGCGGAGACAAGTTTAAATTCTTCACGGGTCTGGTGCCTGAGGGCAGTTTCGCGGTCTGAGCGATACAGATAGATTACAAAAATCACTTTCCATAGTTCACATGACTCTGAACTGTTAGAATCCGTCACATCTAGTTCTCGGAGGATCTAGGTCATTAGAGAACAAGACAAGCTTGTAGACAAACCAGAATTAAAAAAGAAATCTTACTATTCCCATCGTAATGGAGATTTCTTCATAAATCTAATGGAAGGTAATGAAGAGAAACAAGGTGGTTTGATTCGTCTTTTTCAGTATAAATAGCTGAAAAGCTTTGGTAAATTTATAAAAGGGGCTGTACAGGAAGAGAAAAGCAAGATAGATAGATAGATAGATAGAGATACATAGATAGATAGATAGATAGATAGATATACATAGATAGATAGATAGATATGTAGGTAGATAGATAGGTAGATAGATAGATAGATAGATAGATAGATAGAGATACATAGATAGATAGATAGATAGATAGATAGATAGATAGATAGATAGATAGATAGATATGTAGATAGATAGATAGATAGACAGGTAGATATAGATACATAGATAGATAGATATAGATACATAGATAGATAGATATAGATACATAGATAGATAGATAGATATAGATACATAGATAGATAGATCTTACCTGTCTTCCGCTGCTGCATGACGTTTTATGCATATTCCCTGCACTAAGCGGCAACGGCCAATCACAGACGCTCATTCTCTGAGACAGCATCTGTGATTGGCTGTTGCAATCAGACTGCGTCCCCACTATCTGTACTGGTGTCTGTCCTTGCCTGCCATCATAGTGTGTAAAATAAATACATAATGGGAAAACAAAATGTGTAGGAGTCCCCTGTATTTTTCATTCTCAGCATGAATAAAGTGGACAGCTGCGGGCTGCAGCGCCCAGCAATGCATTTTATCTTAGGTGACTATCAAATATGGGGTCCCCATGCTGGTTTTTTTTTTTTTATTAAATAAACAATTTAAAAAAAGCAGTTTAGGGGTCCCCCTTCAATTTGATACTCAGCCAATATGCACAGCTGGGGGTTGTTAGTCTTAACCTGACGAGGCACATGGTTATTCTCTCCCCCCACCCCCCAGTAAGAATAGTAGCCTGCAGCTTCCCAGAATATGGCACATTCATTAGAAGCACCAAATCGTGGCGCTTTACCCTGCTCTTCCCGATGCCCTGGTGTGGTGGCATTAGGGTGATAGAAAGGGTTAATGACAGCTGAGTATTGACAGCTGTCATTAAACCCTGGATTGGTAATGTCAGGTGTCTATGATACCCGCCCAATGCCAATCCAATAATTGAAGAGTTAATAAACACACACACACCCTTTATTAGAAATAAAACACACTGACAACCCTCATAATCCAATTTATTAACCCCGAAACACCCTCTGATGATAATCCACAATGATGTCCCATGTTGCAACTCAGCTATGCTGCATTGGAGGCCATGCTGAAGTAGAAGCATCCCTTCAGTGAAACCTCCTATCACACAATGACTGCTCTGAGAGCTGCAGCTGTGTCAACAGCCAGTCAGTGAGGTCACCCGAGCATACAGCTAAAGTGCCATGGTAATGGCTAACCATGGTCATACTGGTCTTTGTCTAATAGGATACAATTCCAAGCAGCAAGGCTGGAACTCCTTAACATAATCTTCACAGGAATGTAGCCATCTGGGGAGGCTCTTATCAGGAGGGTATTTATAGCCGCACCCAGGATGTGATAGGACAGAGGAAATAAGCAAGTGATAAGACCTGATAACCACAAACTAAAAGGAGAGAAGCGAAGGTAAAAGACAATCAGTATTTGGACAATGATTGACACAGCTGAAGTACCATGGTAGCTGCTAACCATGGTCTTACTGGTCTTTGTCTAACAGGATAAGATCCTAAGCAGCAAGGCTGGAACTCCTTAGCAGAATATACACAGTAATATAGCCAGCTGAAGAGGCTCATGTCAGGAGGGTATATATAGCTGAACCCGGGATGTGATAGGACAGAGGAAATGAGAAAATAATAACACCCGATAACCACAAACTAATAGGAGGGAAGCAAAGGTAAAAGATAATTAGTGTTTGGTCAGAGACTGATACAGCTGAAGTACCATGGTAGCTGCTAACCATGGTCTTTCTGTTTTTTGTCTAACAGGATAAAATTTCGAGCAGCAAGGTTGGAACTCTTTAGCAGAATCCACACAAGAATACAGGAATCTGAGGAGGATCATATCAGGAGGGTATATATAGTCGCACCCAGGATGTGATAGGACAGAGGAAATAAACAAGTGATAACATCTGATATCCACAAACCACAAGGAGAGATTCAATTGTAAAAGACAATCAGTATTTGGACAGGGACTGACACAGCACAAGATCACCGGTGGAGTCCCAAACCCGAGGCACGACAGCTCCCGTCCAGTTACAACAGATTACTGACTCTGCCTCCCGATCGGGTCCTGTGGATGAATTCACACCTACTCTAGTTGATTATTCCAAAACGATTTCCATTTATATATATTCCGCTTTTTGCATGGTATAGAAAATCCATACATCATAGTGTGCTGAGCATACTGGGACAGTCTTTCAGAAAAGTTGTCATATTATCAATAAAACTGGAAGGCATCAAGTGGAGAGCAAACACTTGACAGGTGGTTAAGGCCTCAGGACCTTTCATGTCACCAACATGTGAAAGGTGACACCACAGTCATATTAAGGATATCATGACTGTAAACCCTTAAAAGCTGCAAAATCCTCGAAAAATATTCTGTCGATATCGACACATGAGGTCTTTGGTGAAAAGAAATGAAGCTGGATCCGTGCGGAGGAAAAGATATTGATTTCTCATTACCGAGAAGAAAACTCCCCACTGTGGTGGAAATGTAAAAAAAAGAGATTATCACTTCAAATCATGGCTACCAGGAATAAAAGATATATATTTATCACAAAGGACAGAGGACATTGTTAAGCCTTTATATGTCTTTGACTCTCCAGGCCTCATTTACATCACAGTGAGGGTTGAGGTGAGTGAGGGGAGCAATGATAATCCTTGGACTATAAGCCACATTCTTCCCTGAAAACACCAACCTCATCAATATATTGTATTGTGATATGCATCTCTGTATATAATGTGTAATGTGAACTTCAATGTAATATGTGTAAAAGGCTAAGCAGTACTGTATACATAATATATACATGTATGTACATCTTATCACATGACCATGACATCATCACAGGTCCTGTATGCAATGCACGGCACAGAGGTCAGTTGGAGAATGCGGCGGGGGATGGCGTATGCAACATTAGTTTCCGTCGTTCTTTTTCCCATCATATTCCTACACTATCAGCCACAGTTTCTCTTTGCATTAAAAAACCTTCTTTTGAATGGGCGAGTAGGAACCTGCTAACAGAAAACAATAACACCATAGGCTTGTTGGGTAAGGTGAGACCCCCATAATCAAAATAAGACAAAATAGCGGTACTCATGTTCTATATTGCTGTTCTACATTGCTTTAAGCTCAAAATTGCATGTCTAAGGCTGGCTTCACACTGGCGTTCGGAGCGCAGCGCACCGAACGCAGCCAAACGCTTGCGCACATGCGTTCCTATGTTTAACATGGGAACGCATGTGCCTGCGTTTGGCTGCGTTCGGTTGCGTTTGCGTTCAGATGCACATAATTTGTGCACCCTCTGAGCACACTCCGAACGCAGCATGTTGCATTTTTTGTATTCCAAAATATAATACCCAGGAGTCAGGCCAATTTCAATCAAAATGATTATTTTATTGCATATTAACAAACCGCAGTAAAAGCTGGAGATATACAAGTATACAGAACAGGATTTTACCCCACTTGGTACACACAATCCTATATCAAGGAGTCTACATCCTACTTAACATGCTCAATGCACAGGGCTAACCAATTCATCATTATGAGCCCATAGTAAACACCTCAATAGTAACAGTATAGCAGCCAGTGCCAAATAACCCAAGGGGGCAAAGATGTTATTACCTGTCTGTATAGCCCCCCTAACGCGCGTTTCGCGTTAGCTTCGTCTGAGGAGGGATTCCCATTATATGTTGCATTTTTTGTGCGTTCACGGGCGCTTGTTTTATCTACAAGCGCCCGCAAGCGCACAAACAATGCATTGGCGTCAACGGGTCCGCAGTGTTCTGCGCTTGACAGCGCAGGAGAACGCTGCGGACCCATTGAAATCTCTCCCAGTGGCCGCCGGTGATGTCACAGGAGATCACCGACGGCCACCGGGAGATCAGCTGGAGCCTCTTATGATCTCCTCCTCCCCGCCGCCGGTAATCTGCTAGTGGTGTCGGCGGGGAGAAACAGCTGATGTGACAGCTGTTTGAATCTTCCCGCGCCGACATCTCCTCTCGGTGTCGGCGCGGGAGATTCAAACAGCTGTTAAATCAGCTGTTTAACCCGCTGACACGTCCTGGAGCTTACCGGCGGCTGGGAGGCGGAGATCTCCACTGCTGATTTCCGCCTCCTGCCCGCCCCCGGACAACGCCGATTGGCTGCCTGGGCTGCACAGTGATGTGTCCGCAGGCGGACATTCTCCGCTGCGGACACATCATTAGACCCTGCTTTTCACTGCGTTGGTGTCTGCATGCCATCAGCATGCAGATACAAACGCAAATGTGAAGCCAGCCTTAGTAGTATTTCAGAGTGCAGCTGTCCTTTTGTTACAATGCGTCATGCTCAGTGTTGCACCTGTGCACATTACATGACGGAGTACTGAAGTTTTTTCTTGTTTAGATTATGGGGGCACACCATATGCTGTGCACCCTTCCCCCACTAGCCTTAGGTGTTGCACCTGTACACATTACATGATGGAGTGCCGCAGTTTTTTCTTGTTTAGATGCTAGGATGTTTTGGTAAGAGAGTAGTGCTCAACTACTGACTGTAGGGACAGAAACAGTTAAGTGTTGGGCTTGCAAAATATAAGAGGGGGGGGACAAGAGGCGCAATAGTGCCCTATCACTAGTGACACTAGTGTACAAATGGTGATGCTGTGTGGCCGCTCACCTGGTCCAGTTGTGGTCCCCACAACTGGTTTGATTGCGTTTTAGGAATCAGTGTTCCAAGCTGCTGCAGGACCTCCACCTACCACTGGACCGTGGTATATTCCAAGGAAGAATGATGGGAGTGATGGTGTGTCACGGTCCGCGCTGCTTCTGGATTCAATAAACTCACCAAAGAGCCCAGCAATCTTTCATCCTCTTTATTCCTTATTCCTACGCGTTTCAGCGCCACACCCGGCGCCTTCCTCAGGGACAGGGAATGTCCCTGAGGAAGGCGCCGGGTGTGGCGCTGAAACGCGTAGGAATAAGGAATAAAGAGGATGAAAGATTGCTGGGCTCTTTGGTGAGTTTATTGAATCCAGAAGCAGCGCGGACCGTGACACACCATCACTCCCATCATTCTTCCTTGAAGTGTTGGGCTTAGCCCACAATGGGAGGAGGTATGTTATAGGGTAAGTGACTGTTTCCTGAAGACATCAGTTCAAATAGGGTTCCACCAAGGACTAGTACAGACATGCTAGTTAGACAGATCACTAAGACCGCGTGTAGTGGGCAACTCGTGGCAACTACAACATTGAGACATGAGTGAGATAGCATGATCCTCTAAAGAGACTGTAGCATTGGGCAGAACAACTGGAGGGCTAGAGACCTACCATTGAATGAGCGGCTCTCTACTAGAGGAGCCGTACTACAGACAATTGGTTTGTGCCTCAAGGTATGGGGTTATCACTACTGGCGAGTGACAATGTTCAACTATCTTGGGTGGGACCCTTTCTGTCGACTGCGAGTCTAAGCTTCTTTGCTGATGCAACAGTGAATCCCATACCCCCATCTCCTATGGAGAGAAGAGACCTTCATCTGGAAGTGTCTGGGAGCATGAGTCTTCATTCCTACTGTAGTGTTTCGACCCCCTGGAGCCTTTGCCATGTGAGGAAAGTAGATATGGTCTTGATGAGAAGAACGCTGGCCATCAGAGACAGGGGCATTAAATTGGGCTGGATTGTGATGGAAAGCCCAAATCCAGATAGATCAGAAGTAATCCATCTACAGTTAGAACTGTACCTGATGCCATACTATGTAATGCTAAACATGCTTAAGTTGCGTGCTCGCTATCTCACATGTACCTGAAGTACTCAGGAAACTGTTATATATCCATAATTTTTTTTCATTTTTCCATCAATATAGCCGTAAGAAGGCTTGGGTTTTGCAGGATGAGCCAAAGATCCAAAGGGATTAGTGAAGACCAAAGATTGTGAAGATCAGGCCCTAAATGTGAAGACCATGAGTGGAGCTGGATAGGAAAGGCTGGGGACTATGGGACATTAGGATTTTTTTTTTGGCCCCTTGTCAACACGTTTTTTTTTAGAGAGAAACGCACCTGTGTTGTGACAAATCTGCGCCAAACTGCTGATTGCTTTAATTGTTAATTGCCGCCATGTGGCTACTAACCATCACACCACAATCTGATGACCACATCAATCAGGATTTCACTTCAATTTTGGCTGCACCATGGGGGCATCTCATCTGTAATGTGTGAGGTCCTGTCACTCGCCGCAAAGGAGCCAAACAGCTCACAGCTAGACTGAAGAAAAGGGATATACTGCCACGAGGGCAGAGAGGACGGGTAACCCCTGACACTTACCCTAAGCAACCCTGAACTCCAAGACATCCATAGGCTGCTTTCACATCTAAAGTGTAATTCCCGGCAGATCCAGTAGATGTCACCGCATCTGCCATGTAACGGCAGACTTACGGCATTCTCTATGGGGCTTGCGGTTGGGTGCGGCAAGGGCGGAATTGCCGAATCCAGCAGATTCAGCACTTACGGCCATGCAAAAAATCATTCATTCTCTATGGGGCTTGCGGTTGGGTGCGGCAAGGGCGGTATTGCCGAATCCAGCAGATTCAGCACTTACGGCCATGCAAAAAATCTGCTGCTAGCATGCGGCAATACCGCACTTGTCGCGTCCAACCACAGGCAAGCCCCATAGAGAATGAATGGGGCTTGCCGGATTGGTGCTGTAAGTTGGCCGTTACGCGGCAGAGCAGGCAGATGCGACGACATCTGCCGAGAATTACACTTTATCACAGATGAGAAAGCAGCCTTAGATGGGATTCTTTCACCCTGTGTAATTATCACATTCCTACCCCTGTTTAACTGAAATCACAACCCTGATTAGAGCGCAGTGACTCCTCCTGCTCTACGATGACAACACAAAGAGAAGAAGACAGACAAGGGTAAAGAATATTTAAGGTGACTTTCCTTTCCACAGCTCACACCTCCACACCAATACCAATGTATAGCAAGCTATCACTGGCAATTACCTAAGCTAAGAGGTAAGTACTTATAACAGAGGGGAGTGGGTAAAACAGAGCAGCTGAGAAAGGCCACGATGGAAAACCTTTGGCGACTAAAGATCAGCTTTATCCTTTTTGCAGCACCAACACAAGGGAAACCTTCATGGCTAGCAGGAAAGCAAAGCAGCTCCAACCAGTGCCGTGTGCATGTAACCTTCTGACCATTAGAATAGTATGAAGCACTCTATATTGAGGTAGCCCCGTGACAGGTCAATCTTAATCTTCCCCTGATTTCAGACACGTGCCTTTAAATTCTGTGATGAAATTATGTTATGCAATTTCTATCTGTAATTTTTCCCCTATTCAAATTTTAAGACTGATTTTTCCAAGTTAAACTGGTTGCAAGACATTAGTAAAAAAAAACTTCGATTTCAGTTGTTTTATAGTTTTATATTTACTTTTTGCTCTTTTAGAAACAGTGCCCCCACCTATTCGGAGGTTGAGTGTGGTATTGCAACCCAATACTACTCATGGCAATGTTATGCAACTGCACAGACGCCAAATACAGACACAAGTGGGACTGTTTCCATAAGAAAGCCACGATGTATATGTGCAACCGCTATAAGAAAGCCAGCAAAGTTCTTTTTTTAGTTTTAGACATGAAGGGATATAAAATCATGACAATGTAAATTATCAATAACTCACCCAGCTTTTTGTATAATTTTCTCCTGCTGCTTGTACTTACTTTGGGTTTTTCATATGCTGAAAAATTGGAATTATTTCTGTTCCCTGGTCACACTGTGTCAATAAATGACGTAATCTCTCTGCCAAGCAAGAAACAAAATGAAAATATTACTATATAATTAATACAAAAGTGAGGCAACACAGGCAGTGTGTGGTATATCATTCATGTGACCTCCTGCAACTCTACAATAGTACTTGGTAATTACTAAAATTCTGCAACATGGGAAAAACTGTTTTGGAATTACTATAATATTGCCCCCTATGTACAAGAATAAACTACTATAATACCGCCCTTATATACAAGAATATAAACTACTATAATACCGCCCCTATGTACAAGAATATAACTACTATAATACTGCCCCTATATACAAGAATATAACTATTATAATACTGCTCCTATGTACAAGAATATAACTACTATAATAATGCTCCTATATACTAGAATATAACTACTATAATACTACCCTCTATGTACAAGAATATAACTATTATAATACTGCTCCTATGTACAAGAATATAACTACTATAATACTGCTCCTATGTACAAGAATATAACTACTATAATACTGCCCCTATATACAAGAATATAATTACTATATATACTGCCCTATGTACAAGAATTATAACTACTATAATACTGCTCCTATGTACAAGAATATAACTACTATAATACTGCCCCTATATACAAGAGTATAACTACTATAATACTGCCCTATATACAAGAATATAACTACTATAATACTGCTCCTATGTGCAAGAATATAACTACTATAATACTGCCCTATATACAAGAATATAACACTATAATACTGCCCCTATGTACTAGAATATAACTATTATAATACTGCTCCTATGTACAAGAATATAACTACTATAATACTGCTCCCTATGTACAAGAGTATAACTACTATAATACTGCCCCTATATACAAGAATATAACTACTATAATACTGTCCTATGTACAAGAATATAACTACTATAATACTGCCCTCTATGTACAAGAATATAACTATTATAATACTGTTCTATATACAAGAATATAACTACTATAATACTGTCCCTATGTACAAGAATATAACTACTATAATACTGCCCCTATGTACAAGAATATAACTACTATAATACTGCTCGTATATACAAGAATATAACTACTATAATACTGCCCTATGTACAAGAATATAACTACTATAATACTGCCCCTATGTACAAGAATATAACTACTATAATACTGCCCCTATGTACAAGAATTAACTACTATAATACTGCCCCTATGTACAAGAATATAACTACTATAATACTGCTCCTATGTACAAGAATATAACTACTATAATACTGCTCCTATGTACAAGAGTATAACTACTATAATACTGCCCTATATACAAGAATATAACTACTATAATACTGTCCCTATGTACAAGAATATAACTACTATAATGGTGCTCTACTGTAAAGTCAAATATATACATATAATAATACTGCCCTATGTACAAGAATATAACTACTATAATACTGCTCCTATGTACAAGAGTATAACTACTATAATACTGCCCCTATATACAAGAATATAACTACTATAATACTGTCCCTATGTACAAGAATATAACTACTATAATGCTGCTCCTATGTACAAGATATAACTACTATAATACTGCCCCTATGTACAAGAATATATAACTACTATAATTACTGACTCCTATATACAAGAATATAATTACTATAATACTGCCCCTATGTTACAAGAATATAACTACTATAATACTGCTCCTATGTACAAGAATATAAACTACTATAAATACTGTATGCTATATACGAATAGTAATATAACTTCTATACAATATACTATTCTGCCCTATGTACAAGAATATTAAACTACTTATAATTACTGCCCCTATGTACAAGAATATAACTACTATAATACTGCCCTATGTACAAGAATATAACTACTATAAACTGCTCCTATGTACAAGAGTATAACTACTATAATACTGCCCCTATATACAAGAATATAACTACTATAATACTGTCCCTATGTACAAGAATATAACTACTATAATGCTGCTCCTATGTACAAGAATATAACTACTATAATACTACCCTCTATGTACAAGAATATAACTACTATAATACTGGCCCTATGTACAAGAATATAAGCTACTATAATACTGCTCCTATGTACAAGAGTATAACTACTATAATACTGCCCTGTATACAAGAATATAACTACTATTAAAACTAAGCCCTATGTACAAGAATATAACTATCATAATACTGCCCTATGTACAAGAATATAACTACTATAAAACTGCTCCTATGTACAAGAGTATAACTACTATAATACTGCCCCTATATACAAAGATTGAAAATAACTACTATAATACTGCCCCTATGTACAAGAATATAACTACTATAATACTGTCCCTATATACAAGAATATATAACTACTATAATTACTACCCTCTATGTACAAGAATATAACTACTATAATACTGGCCCTATGTACAAGAATATAGCTACTATAATACTGCTCCTATGTACAAGAGTATAACTACTATAATACTGCCGCTGTATACAAGAATATAACTACTATAAAACTGCCCCTATGTACAAGAATATAACTATCATAATACTGCTCCTATGTACAAGAATATAACTACTATAATACTGCCCTATATACAAGAATATAACTAGTATAATACTGCCCCTATGTACAAGAATATAACTACTATAATACTGCCCCTATGTACAAGAATATAACTACATAATACTGCTCCTATATACAAGAATATAATTACTATAATACTGCCCTCTATGTACAAGAATATAACTACTATAATACTGCTCCTATGTACAAGAATATAACTACTATAATACTGTTGCTATATACAAGAATATAACTACTATAATACTGTCCCTATGTACAAGAATATAACTACTATAATACTGCCCCTATGTACAAGAATCTAAACTACTATAATACTGCCCCTATGTACAAGAATATAACTACTATAATACTGCTCCTATGTACAAGAGTATAACTACTATAATACTGCCCCTATATACAAGAATATAACTAATACTGTCCCTATGTACAAGAATATAACTACTATAATGCTGCTCCTATGTACAAGAATATAACTACTATAATACTGCCCTTATGTACAAGAATATAGCTACTATAATACTGCCCCTATGTACAAGAATATAAGCACTATAATACTACTCCTATGTACAAGAATATAACTACTATAATACTGCCCCTATATACAAGAATATAACTACTATAATACTGCCGCTATGTACAAGAATATAAACTACTATAATACTGCTCCTATATACAAGAACATAACTACTATAATACTCCTCCTATGTACAAGAATATAACTACTATAATACTGCTCCTATATACAAGAATATAACTACTATAATACTACTCCTATGTACAAGAATATAACTACTATAATACTGCCCCTATATACAAGAATATAACTACTATAATACTGCCCCTATGTACAAGAATATAACTACTATAATACTGCCCTATGTACAAGAATATAACTACTATAATACTGCTCCTATGGTCAAATATATATAAATCCTGATTCAATAGGATTGGTCCTGATACTTTACACATGAAGAGATGCAATACAATGTGAC
Source organism: Allobates femoralis (assembly GCA_033576535.1). Taxonomy (NCBI): domain Eukaryota; kingdom Metazoa; phylum Chordata; class Amphibia; order Anura; family Aromobatidae; genus Allobates; species Allobates femoralis. Next base: position 727,897,408 of record JARQOC010000002.1, read on the forward strand.
AATATGGAACTGAATACAATAAGATAAAGTGATACATGTGAGTAGAAGAGTCTGTGCGGTACGTTGCGATCCACATGGACACCTAACATGACCTATAATTTTATCTCACAAATAAGATATGCAAACTCTATTAGCTCTGAATGATTAACTCCCAGTCTCAGGAGGAAATAGACTTTCCTGGGAATTATTCATAATATCCAACGCGGAGAAGCCGGATGTGTCAGGGGCTCATAACCTCATTATCTGGAGGAGATAAATATGTTCATCAGAGCCATGCAGCTGTGACAGTGCAGTACAGCCGTACAGGTATATATAGGCAAGGTGTGAAATTGGGTTACTCCACTCCTTGGTCTGCTAGGCTAATACAAGATAATAAGTTCCAGTGAGAAGAAATGAGAATTTCTGTGGAATTCTTTCCAATTTCACTACAATTTGTACTTTATCAGCAAATACTGTATTTGATAGGCGGAACGGAGACTCGGCAGCCAGGGCTCTGCAAGATACTTGAGAAGATGGGGACCAGATAGAGCATCGGTCTGCTCATTCTAGGGATTGGTGAAGGACTCTAAAGGCACAGTTACACACTACAATGTCGTAACGATCTCACCAACGATCTCACGGGAGCGCGGTCATCGTTTTTACATCGTTGGTGAGATGTCTCACGTCTAGATATCGTCAACGACGCACCAACGATGTGGCGAGCAGCTATCGTTCGCACAACCCAGCAAACGATACCTGATCAATGCTGTGAATAGGAGAAGTCGTTAACGACATCGTTATCGCGGTGTCACACAGAACGATGCAGCAGGTTGGTTGATCGAGGATCGTCTGATTTGTGTGATCAAAGATTTATCGTAGTCATATCTCGGTGTTACACGCAACGACGTCCTAACGATGTTGTTTGAACGACTCCAAACCCATGACGTTTCAGCGATATCGTACCGTATAACGGTACCTTAAGTTTCAGTGTTGGACTTGACCGTCTACTCACCAGGGATTGGCATCTAAGGAAACCTATTTTTTCCTCTTAAAAGAGTTGTCCTGGACTTTGATAGTATTTCATGATACCATTAGTTTTGTACTAGAAAATGTGACAGATTCCCTTTAAAAAGGGTCATCATCATCAATATCAAAATGGTGGGCGACCAACTCTAAGCACCAAGGGCGGAAAGATTACGGTTGCAAAGTGAGAGTGTGAAAGGGTGGCACAACCATGACATCATCTTATAAAAGCAACTTATTCCAGCTGGATTTGTATTAAGATTGGTGTCAAAAGCTCCATAAATTCAAAATAAATATCTATATATCTATCTATGGCTATGTGGTACTCCTACAGTCCAGTTGCCACAGTGGTGTTGCCTCCCTCACCGGAGGTGATATTATGCTTGGAAGCAGGAGGACCTCCCCACTTCAGGTAAAGCCCACATGGACACACAAGTCGAGATTCCTGACCAGAAGGGGGTGCCCATGACCCTAGTTTTAGGGTGGTGCTGCCTCTTCCGGCTAGGGGGAGGGGTTAGGAAGGAGAGTGTGAGAGGAAGGGAGAGGAAGCAGAAGGTGGAGAGAAAGCTCTGGGAGAGGGGAGCTGGTAAAGCTCACCCCAGAGCAGCGGAGCTGATGACACCAGAGTCCTGAGTTACACGGGGACTGCACACCCTGTGAATTGAATCTGAAGGACAGGAGATTGCAACTTTCCTTGTCACAAGAAGGAGCCCAACAGCACAACAGTTTTCCGAGAGCCCGGATCTGCAACAAGATAGCAGTACCTGTACATGTTCGCACTGTCTGCTAGTCAGGAGCGAGGGCAAAAAGGAAGGAAAGGGCCGCAGAATAGCTCACAAGCAGCTGGGACTCAAAACTAAGACGTGCAGCAGGCAGGCCTCCAAACCCACCTGGCGAGGTGGACTCTGACTGCTTCCAGGCTGGCTGGACTCTCCTGGACCTGGTAACCTGTGCCCCCGGACTTCATCACATTCTCATCAGTAAAGGTAAAAGAACTGCACCCTTTGTGTCCTCCTGCTTATTTCCTGCATCCTCCTTGCTGCACCCAGCATCAAAATTACCAACACCATTCTCCATACAGACTGTCTACAAAATCCCAGTGGCCCACTCCGCCTGTGGGGAGTGTTCTATACTAGCTGCCAGTCCATCTATCCCCTGGGGGTCTGTACCGCAGCGCTGGTCAGCCCAGATACCACAGGTGGCATTATGATCAACTACCAAAATCCCCTCTAAATATTCCCTTAACTGGTTCGGTCAGGGCCTCAGAGCTGTGCTACTGCCACAGTGACCTCCCCAAAAGACTGCTGGCCCGGCTACCGAGTACACCTGCCCTTATGACCGCTGTGTTCACACATGTTCAGTTTTTACATACATGAAGGGGGTAAGGTATCTCCTGGTGGAGTTTGACATGCCAAGTCCAGAATGCCAGTAATGAGGAGACTTAAACACCTTCCCATGCTCAAGATGGCAAATTAAATATCCAAATCGTCTCTTCAGACAGGAAGACGACTTGAACTCTAGAACCACCTATTGGAAGTAGCAATCCTAAAAGTCAATATCGGTCCTTTAAAGAGCCTTGACATATGACTTAGGATAAAAGCCAAACCAGAATCATGGAGAAACCTTACCTCTTAGATCCCTGCCTTTGCCTTTCACCTAGCCAAACCAGATCTTTGCACTGACCAGAGGTAATACCCTGAAACACCATGTATCCAAATTGAGATTCTGGTTTGGCTTTTATCCTAAGTCTTTTTAATAAAGTTTCTCTTCCATTTTAAGCTATGAAATCTTTCTTCCAGTCCATCCCAAGATGTGAATTCAAACAGTTTATGTCTTCCGTAAATCAATAGGACGGATCACGGCTTAAACATAGAGTAAATACTTTGGCATTTTTCAATTTAGCAGAAAGGATAGAATAGCCAAAAAATCTTCATCACGCTGTCCAGGGAATCCGAGGCTGCCATAAACGTATGAGGAACGGAATTGTGTGATTTAGGGAAGGGGAGCAGATAAGCACAATAAGGGTATTGATTCAATAAGTTGAATGGTTTACAGCCTTACAGTGCAGTACATTTTCCTCTGGGCATTGTGTAGAAAACAGAATTTTCTTTGAGCTTTACAAGAAATAAATCAGAGTCAAAGTCATTAAAGGGGTTTTCGAAGCTTTGGAAAAAAGTCTGCAGTCACGCAATGTGACTTCTGAATCCTGACAGTAATCTGGTGCGCACACTGTCAGAATACTATGGTATTGGTGGTGCAAGCTCACTTTCAACTAAGCGTGCTTGTCCCCTTTCATCACCTTCTATTGAGAGAGGATGAACACGTCTAGTTGGCATGTGACCGCAAGTATGCAGATCATTCGCATGCACAACCACCGGCAAAATCATGAGCAAAACCGGAGAATCTTGACAGTGTGCAAACCACACGTTATCCAGATTCAAAAGTTTGCAGTCACTATGATGGCAGACTTTCATCCCAAACCTAAACAATCCCTATAAACAAGAGGTCCATCACTTCTTGAAGATATTCCATCCTCTCCGTCCTGTTATGTCAAGCACCCAAATCAATCAAATATCGCTATACCTGATTTGGGTATAATACTGTATAGTCTCTTCAATTTTTTACCATTTCATTTTAGGCCAAGTAATTTGTGCTGGGTAATTTTATAATTTTTCTTTATACAAAAATAGACCTCAGTTTTTATAATCTATAAATCTGACGTCAGGGGAACTAATAATAATAATAATAATAATAATAGCAAAAAATATGTATCTGTAGGTGAAGGGAGACCACAGTAGTTAATGAACAAATTCTGTGTTACTACTAAGAGGTCATAACCTGTGCTTATCTGAGTAGGGACTGCGGTCATCCAGGTAGCAGGATCTGAGACTCCCGGTGGCATTCCTGAGGATGCACAGAGGTTGAAATGTTTCACACCTCTGGGAGCTTCAAAGAAACGTATAGATGGCCACTGATGAGCAGGGTCTCCCATTCCATATCTGCCTGGAGAAAGAATGAGTTGTAATCCAAGGGGATTTGAAGTGTAATTTATTCATTGCTAAATTAGCCAGGGTCCAGTCACAGACCTAGGATTAGAATATTAAAATTAAAAGGCTGTGCTAGAACATTAAGCTTAAGCCTATAAAAAGGCTTGAAAAACAATAGAGGGTGTTCACAGATTGGGGATCAGACAATGCTGATTGTGTTCCATATTTCATTCTTCCTCCCCCATGAAGTAGAAGACAATAGACTGCAAAGTTAGGTATTTCTAAATTAAACCTTGCAGGCGCAACCCAAGTCACATGCTGAGAAGGGGATATGTGACAATAATGAAAATTATAATAATATTTATTCGCTCGATTCCACAGCGCTTTACATACATAAGCAAGATCTGCTTGATTGATAAATATTATTGATTAATAAAATAAATATAATTTTGCATTCAGTTATAAAGTTCTAGATATGAACCTAAAAATCTTCAAAAATAAAACTTTTTATATACCAAGATGTCGCACCCAGGGCCGGGTACTCGGGTTTCAGGTGCGAGGTCCGGGGGAATCACTGGTGGCGATGCCTGAGCCCGTGACCCTGGGGCGGTCTCCTAATAGGGGGGGTAAATTGAAGGTGATGAGGTAAAAGTTATTTCGTGACGCTACCTATAGTACCTGGTGAAGGTTCACCAGCGCTGCCACAGTCCTCCGTAGGGCGTTGGTATTACGGCTAGGTGGTAGAGCTTTCTATAGGTAAACCTGGGCCTCTGGGGCAGCGTTGAGTGAATGGTTTGGAGTAGGGCTGGGGTCAGGGCATAAGCAGTGGAGCAGTCACAACAGAGCAGGGGAGTGGTGGAACTTGCAGGTAATACGTCCAGAGCACTGATGGGTGACCAGAAGCACAGTGACCTTCCACAGCAAGTGGATGTAAGGCATCCTTAAGTTCTCTCTCCCTTGTTGCTGAAGCCCCTGCCCGTGTATAACTTGGCTGGCCTCCTCTCTTCCCTCTTCCCCTCTCTCCTCCTGCGCGGTCTGCGGGTTACCCTCTATTACCGCTATTCTCTCCTTACTATGGGGTCTGGCTCCCTTTTATAGAGTAGACAGGGAGACCGGGTGACTGAAGTCTCCACGTTGTGACGGGGTTCTCTGCGGGGCCTAAAGCGCTCCTGCAGGTGTGGATCCCCAAAGTCCGGTAGTTAGATAGGCAAACCTCCACTGGTTCCTCTGTTCCCATGGCTGTCTGTCCTCCTTGCCTTTCGACCCAACTCCTGGGCCTAGCTGAACAGCAGAAGGGCCACTCTAGGTCTCTGGTTCGGGCCTAATATGGCACCGAGCACCAGGACGACTTCGCAGCTCTCCTAGCATCTGCACACTCTGCCTAACTCCTCCCCCAGTACCAGTATTTATAGGGGAGCTCGCCTAAGGTTAGTGAGTGTAGCTCCCCCTACTGTGCTGGGGTGGAAGATGTTGCATGTAAGTGGTACCTACTGTGGAAATCCAGCTGTGCACTAAGTAAGCTTGTGGCTACCTGTGTGAGCAGGGGACCACACAAGTAACCAGAAGCTAAAGAAGAGTTTATCAAGATTAGAATAATTTATGAGATAACACAAGGGTGTTTCTCATTCATACCCTCCATCAACTAACCAGAGCAGACAGACGTCAGACACCTCGAAGGACTCAGCACGTCCTTGCTTTACAAAAACAACAGATTAAAGGGGTTGTCTAGCTTTATCACAAAAGTCTGCTGTCACTATTTGTAACTGCAAACTTGTGGGTTCTCACATTGCTCGCACCGTGCACTGCAAGGATTCTCCGTTGCCGGCAGTGAGACCAACCGATCATGTGACCTCAAGTATGCGTTATGTACACACCTCCGGCTACATTCCAACTAGACATATGCTCTTTCATTCAATTTATTTGAATGTGGCTGGAAGTATGTACTGTATATCACATACTTCCGGTCACATGACTGCTTGTTCCAGTCTTGCCACTGGCACAAGAGAATCCTCACAGTGATTGCTGCACGTGATATGAGGTTTCACATGGATGGATGGAAGGAGCAGTTGGGGCACTGACCGGTACCAAGCCGTCTGCTGCTTAGGAGTGTTGCCACAGCCATGAAGTTGCTGTCGTTATCCTATTTCCCAGTCTTTACTTCCCTTGGTGTTTATTAGTGCCGCGGTGAGACTAATGCTCTTGCTGACCTTTTCACTAGTAAGGGAGAGTTTAGGGAAAGCAAGGGCCTAGGTATCCAGTTCGGCGACAGGGTGAAATAACCCATATAGGGATGCTAGGGAGCTCTGGGTACAGCTGAAGGTGAGCCCAGGAAGTGACCCTTCCCCTCTCTCCCATGTGCCAGGGAAATAAAGGTCTGTGCAGCTCTCCAAAGAAATGCCTCCCCACACCATTACTGACCCACAGCCAAACTAGTCATGCTGGAGGATGTTGCAGGCGGTAGAACGTTCTACATGGTATCTCCAGACTCTGTCACGTCTGTCACATGTGCTCGGTGTGAACCTGCTCTCATCCGTGAAGAGCTCAGGGCGCCAATGTTCAATCTGCCAATGTTGATGTTCTCTGACAAATGCCAATCACCCTGGACGGTGCTGGGTTGTAAGCACAACCCCTACTTGTGTATATCGGGCCTCATCGTCCCCTCAAGGAGTCTGTTTCTGACTGTTTGAGCAGACACATGGATGTTAGTAGACGGGAGGTCATATTGCAGGGCTCTGGCACTGCTCCTCCTGTTTCTCCTTGCATAAAGGAGGAGGTAGTTGTCCTGCTGCTAGGCTTTTGCCCTCCTACAGTCCCCTCCACGTGTCCTGGTATCTGCTCCATGCTCTGGACATGTACTGACAGAAAGATCTACCACAGCTCACATTGATGTGCCATCCTGGAGGAGCTGCACTACCTGAGCACCTTCTGTGGGTTGTAGACACCTCCTCATGCCACCTTTAGGGGTGAGAGCAAAGACAAAATGCAAAAGTGACCAAAACAACAGCCAAAGAGGATGAGAACAGAGAAATGGTCTGTGGTGACCACCTGCAGAACCGCTCCTTTATAGGGGGGTCTTGCTCCAATCATTTCTACCTATTGTCTGTTCCATTGATTCACAATCAGTGTTCCTTCATAACTGGATAGGTTGATTGACTTGGAGTTACATTGGGTCGGTTAAGTGTTCCTTTAGTTTTTTTTGAGCAGTGTAGTAAAACGTCACATTTATTTCTTCAATAGAAGACACAAAGCAATCAGACAGGAATATAAAAAAACCCTATAAATAAACGACGCGTTTTGGGCATACCCATTTTTTCCGCTTTCTAGTACATCACATGATAAAATGAGCGGTGTCATTTAAAAGTGCAACTTATTCCTTATAAATCAAGCCATCATATGGGTAAAAAAAACCTAAAAATGCAAAAATGGAAAATAATGCAATAATACGAAGGCGTTAAGAATCTGCTCTCCTAACAGAACCGCCATGCTGCAGTCTCTCATCACTTGTACTTGCACATTTAATTTTCCTCTGCTTTCAGTCGGCATGAAAGTGGGCGATTCATCTTTCACAAGCGTGTCTGAGATTAAACTGAGAAGATTTGGGAAGCAGAAATGATGGCTCCAGTTCGCGGCCTCCTGTGGTATCTCCTGGCACAATTCACTGCAGCTGACAGAGCCGACCGTCCCCGGAGACGCCCCGCCGAAGTGACACATTGGTTCACTTCACTGACTGCAATCTCCAACATCACAGAATAAACGTGGGGGAAATAAAATATATAAAAATAAAAAAAATAATCTCTCATCTGCATTTATGTTTCATTGTGTGCGCTGCTTCGGGGTCATTCTGCAGAAACGCTGGACGTCAACATCAGACATATGCTGTCCGTCTTACAATGAAGGGGATGATAAACTCATTCTGGGAGTGGCGGCCGATCTAGACATGCCAAGAACAGATCAAAGACGTGATATCAAGCTTAAAGGGATCGTTATGAGAACTCAAAAGAAGAGGTCTACGTTATTTTTAAAGAAACAACACCGCTTTTGTTTTTCTAATATCATAAACTCATTAAGGAGAAGCTGTCTGCAGGTTTTTACTATGTAATCTGAGAGCAGCATGGTGTAAGGGGTGAGACCCTGATTCCAGGGATGTGTCACTTACTAGACTGTGTGTTGTTGTTGCAATACAATCAGCGTTTTACCAGCAGGAGATTATCATAGAAATAGGTGTCTCATGCCTTCTGGTCAACTGCTCTGTATAACCCCACCCACACCACTAATTGTGTATAACCCCACCCATACCACTGATTGTATATAACCCCACCCACACCACTGATTGTGTATAACCCCACCCACCACTGATTGTGTATAACCCCACCCACACCACTGATTGTGTATAACCCCACCCACACCATTGATTGTGTATAACCCCACCCACACCACTGATTGTGTATAACCCCACCCACACCACTGATTGTGTATAACCCCACCCACACCCCTGATTGTGTATAACCCCGCCCACACCACTGATTGTGTATAACCCCGCTCACACCACTGATTGTGTATAACCCCGCCCACACCACTGATTGTGTACAACCCCACTCACACCACTGATTGTGTATAACCCTTCCACACCACTGATTGTGTATAACCCCACCCACATCACTGATTGTGTATAACCCCACCCACACCACTGATTGTGTATAACCCCACCCACACCACTGATTGTGTTTAACCCCACCCACACCATTGATTGTGTATAACCCCACCCACACCACTGATTGTGTATAACCCCGCCCACACCACTGATTGTGTATAACCCTGCCCACACCACTGATTGTGTATAACTCCACCCACACCAATGATTGTGTATAACCCCACCCACACCACTGATTATGTATAACCCCACCCACACCACTGATTGTGTATAACCCCACTCACACCACTGATTGTGTATTACCCCGCCCACACCACTGATTGTGTATAACCCCACCCACTACACTGATTGTGTATAACCCCGCCCACCCCACTGATTGTATATAACCCCGCCCACACCACTGATTGTGTACAACCCCACCCACACCACTGATTATGTATAACCCCACCCACACCACTTATTGTGTATAACCCCACACACACCACTTATTGTGTATAACCCCACACACACCACTGATTGTGTATAACCCTGCCCACCCCACTGATTGTGTATAACCCCACCCACACCACTGATTGTGTATAACCCCGCCCACATCACTGATTGTGTATAACCCCTCCCACACCACTGATTGTGTATAACCCCGCTCACACCACTGATTGTGTATTACCCCGCCCACACCACTGATTGTGTATAACCCCACCCACACCCCTGATTGTGTATAACCCCGCCCACACCACTGATTGTGTATAACCCCGCTCACACCACTGATTGTGTATAACCCCACCCACACCACTGATTGTGTACAACCCCACTCACACCACTGATTGTGTATAACCCTTCCACACCACTGATTGTGTATAACCCCACCCACATCACTGATTGTGTATAACCCCACCCACACCACTGATTGTGTATAACCCCACCCACACCACTGATTGTGTATAACCCCACCCACACCATTGATTGTGTATAACCCCGCCCACACCACTGATTGTGTATAACCCCGCCCACACCACTGATTGTGTATAACCCCGCCAACACCACTGATTGTGTATAACTCCACCCACACCAATGATTGTGTATAACCCCACCCACACCACTGATTATGTATAACCCCACCCACACCACTGATTGTGTATAACCCCACTCACACCACTGATTGTGTATTACCCCGCCCACACCACTGATTGTGTATAACCCCACCCACCCCACTGATTGTATATAACCCCGCCCACACCACTGATTGTATATAACCCCGCCCACACCACTGATTGTATATAACCCCGCCCACACCACTGATTGTGTACAACCCCACCCACACCACTGATTATGTATAACCCCACCCACACCACTTATTGTGTATAACCCCACACACACCACTGATTGTGTATAACCCTGCCCACCCCACTGATTGTGTATAACCCCACCCACACACTGATTGTGTATAACCCCGCCCACATCACTGATTGTGTATAACCCCTCCCACACCACTGATTGTGTATAACCCCGCTCACACCACTGATTGTGTATTACCCCGCCCACACCACTGATTGTGTATAACCCCACAGATAGTATTGTGGGATCTCCGGCGCTCACGTGACAGCCCGGGGTCCTGGCTAGACCCCGGATGCTGTCACTGTGCAGTTTCCTGTTGTCAGGTATCAGGATATAGGTGTCCTTGGTCCACGCTGCTATCACTGGGGAATTATCCCTGGATGCTTCAGTTGGTCCCCCAAAAAAGACAGGAGTCCTAGGGGTGATGTGACGGTTCCTTTATTCCACTTCCACCAACGCGTTTCGGTGCCCCTCTTGGCACCTTCCTCAGGGTATTACATGCATGTCATAATTCATCCTTTTTATAAAGCACAAAATGGTGACTCCTCCTGCTATAGGGGGTGTGTTTGTTTACCTTGATGATGACAAAATCATCATCAAAGTGGGTGTTACCACAGATATTGGCTCCATTTTAGTGAAATACTAGTTCTAAGCATCAAAATTAACATTCTTACACTGGGTACACATGATAAAAATCGATACAATGGAACAAAGTGTAAAAAATGGTAAAAAAGTGTGTAAAAGAGATTGTTTCAGCGCTACGGAGATTAGAACCATGTTGTGGATGGCGGGCGCTGCCAACCACAACACGGCCGCAATTCTGGGAGATACAGATGAGCTGCAGCTGATCTGTATCTCCCAGAAGTGATCGGACTGTGCAGCAGGGTGCCTCTTAATGAGGCAGTGTAAAAATATAGAATGAATGAAAAAATACAGTTTTTAAAAAACCTGTAAAAAATAAAAATATATATATAAAAGTTCAAATCACCCCCCTTTTCCCCCAATCACAATAAAAGTATAAAAGAAAAAAAAAGAAAAAATACATATGTTTGGTATCGCCCCGTTCAGAATCGCCTGATCTATCATTGTATTAAAACCGTTAATGAGAACCATAAACTCAGTAACGGAAAAAATGGTCCAAACGCCAAAATTCCGTTTTTTTAGTTGCCGCGTTATTGCTATAAAATGCAATAACGGGCGATCAAAAACTGCGGATCCCCCCAAAAATGGTATCATTAGAAACAATAGCTCAAGACAGAAAAAAGAAGCCATCACCCAGCCCCAGATCCCGAAAAATGAGGACGCTACGGGTCGCAGAACATGGCGCAAAAAGTCAGTTTTGTTTTTTTTTTCAAACTACTGAATTTTTTTCAGCACCTAGATACCAGTGAAGGTATACATGTTGGGTGTCTACAAACTCGTACCGACCCGAGGCATCACCCCGTCACGTCGGTTTTACCATATGGTGAACATGGCGACTAAAATACCCAAAAAACAAACGTGTCATTGCACTTTTTTTTTGCAATTTCACTGCATTTAGAAGTTGTTTGCAATTTCCCTGTACATTATATAGTAAAATAAATTAATGCATATGAAAGTACAACTCGTCCCGCAAAAAACAAGCCGTCATATGTCTATATTGATGGAAAAATAAAAAAGTTCCTTTGGAAGCAGGGGAGCAAAAAACGAAAATGAAAAGCAAAAAATTCCCGGGTCATGAAGGGGTTAAAGGGGGTTGTCTCCTTTTAGAAAATATTTAACCACAGACTCAATTAATAACAAAAAACATTTTTTTTTACTCTCTCTACTCCCACTCGGTCCAACACCTGGTTCCGCTGCTGCCTAAGTCTCTGCAGTCCTCATATAGACAGCGCTGCAGCCTGTCACTGAGTGCAGCCAATGTAGACAAGAATTGTTTGGCTCAATGACTGACTGCAGCGCTGTTTGATGTGATGTCAGTACTGCAACCCGATAACAGTTATCAGAGCAGCATCTGAGAGTTAACACCTCTACCCCCGGGTGATTTTCCATTTTCCATTTTTTGTTTTTGCTCTCCCTTCTTATAAGAGCAGCCATAACGTTTTTATTTTTCTGTCAATATAGACATATCAGGGCTTGTTTTTGCAGGATACATTGTACTTTTATAATAAATCACTTAGTTTACCATATAGTGTACAGGAAAATGGGAAAAAAATTCCAAGTGTAGTGAAATTGCAAAAAAAGTGCAATTAGGCTAGCTTCACACTAGCGTTTGATCTGCATGCAGTGCCTAACGCTGCCATACTGATGTGAATGCAGCGGTGATTCTCCGCATGCGTTTACATAGTATGTTATAGTAAATGTGCCTGGCCACCCAATCAGCGGTCTTGGCCATGAAATCAGGGGCTACGGCCGCTGGGAGGTCAGCGGTTTCCACTGCCAGGAGATTAGCGGTTGCCGCCGCCGGAAGATGAGTGGCTGCTGCCGCTGGGAGCTGAGCGGCTGCCACCGCCAGGGGATGGGTGGCGCCCGCCGCCGGGAGATCAGGGAGAAAGAGACTCTATAGAGATTTCAATGTGGTCCGCAGTGTTCTCCTGCGCTGTCATGTGGATGACACTGTGGATCCAGTGAGCTCCATTCATCTTTTATATCACAAAAAAGACAGTATAAAAAAGTCTAAAATGACTCTGCGATATAAGTAAAAAGCAAGTGCAAAACAGTATCAATAACAGGGTACATAGGTAGTACTTTTTTTGCAAAAAATGTACGGAAGCCGTTCTACCAAGTCACGGTAACCTTTATCAGAACGGTCCCTAAAACGAATGTATTTAAAACCTGATCTCATGTGAACATACCTCAAAGATGCAGGATGCAGCAGGGCCAGAGTCCAATATTCTGCTATTTTTACTTATATAGCAGAGCAATTTTAGACGGTTTTTATACTGTCTTTTTTGTGACATAGATCCTTGGTTGTGTGAACACAGTTTTACAGACCTGTTCATTGTGTTCTGGCTCAGTTGTTAGTATTCATTTAGTCTCTTGTTTTGCAAGTTGGGAAGTGCCCCACCCCTTCCTTACTGAGTCAGAAACAAAAGTGCTGTTTATGCCTTGTGCCCATATTGGACTCTGGCCCAGATGCATCCTGCATCTTTGAGGTATGTTCACATGAGATCAGGTTTTAAATATGTTAGTGTTAGGGACCGTTCTGATAAAGGGTCACCGTGATATGGTAGAACGGCTTCTGTCCATTTTTTGCAAAAAACTTATTAACTAAGTACCCTGTTATTGATACTGTTTTGCACTTGCTTTTCACTTATATAGCAGAGAAATTTTAGAAATTTTTTATACTGTCTATTTTGTGATCTAGATCCTTGGTGTTGTGAACACGGTTCTACAGACCTGTTCACATTGTGTTCTGGCTCAGTTGTTAGTATCCATTCATTTTTTGTGCGCTAGAAGATGCTTTCGTAGGAAGCGAGCACCCTCAGACACACAAAAAATGCAACATTTTGCGTTCGGAGGGTGCTTACAAAAAATGTATCCGATCGCAAATGCATACCAACGCGGCCAAACGCAGACACAATGCGTTCCCATGTTAAACATAGGAACAAAGTGCGCATGCGTTTACCTGCGTTCAGTGATGCTGCATCAAGAACGCAAATGTGAAGCCTGCCTTACATTTTTTTTTATTAACCATGTTAACTATATGGTAATACTGAGGTGTCAGTATGATGCCTCGGGTCAGTGCTATATGGTAACACTGAGGTGTCGGTATGATGCCTCGGGTCAGTACTATATGGTAACACTGAGGTGTCGGTATGATGCCTCGGGTCAGTACTATATGGTAACACTGACGTGTCGGTATGATGTCTGAGGTCAGTACTATATGATAACACTGACATGTCGGTATGATGCCTCGGGTCAGTACTATATGGTAACACTGACATGTCGGTATGATGTCTGTGGTCAGTACTATATGATAACACTGACATGTCGGTATGATGCCTCTGGTCAGTACTATATGGTAACACTGACGTGTCGGTATGATGTCTCGGGTCAGTACTATATGGTAACACTGAGGTGTCAGTATGATGTCTGTGGTCAGTACTATATGGTAACACTGACATGTCGGTATGATGTCTCGGGTCAGTACTATATGGTAACACTGACGTGTCGGTATGATGCCTCGGGTCAGTACTATATGGTAACACTGACGTGATGGTATGATGCCTCGGGTCAATACTATATGGTAACACTGAGGTGTCAGTATGATGCCTGGGGTCAGTACTATATGATAACACTGAGGTGTCGGTATGATGTGTGGGGTCAGTACTATATGGTAACACTGACATGTCGGTATGATGTCTCGGGTCAGTACTATATGGTAACACTGATGTGTGAGTATGATGTCTCGGGTCAGTACTATGTGGTAACATTGAGGTGTCGGTATGATGTCTGGGGTCAGTACTATATGGTAACACTGACGTGTCGGTATGATATCTCGGGTCAGTACTATATGGTAACACTGATGTGTCGGTATGATGCCTCGGGTCAGTACTATATGGTAACACTGATGTGTCAGTATGATGTCTCGGGTCAGTACTATATGGTAACACTGACGTGTCAGTATGATGTCTTGGGTCAGTACTATATGGTAACACTAATGTGTCGGTATGATGTTTTGGGTCAGGACTATATGGTAACACTGACATGTCAGTATGATGTCTGGGGTCAGTACTATATGGTAACACTGACGTGTCGGTATGATGTCTCGGGTCAGAACTATATGGTAACACTGACATATCGGTATGATCTCTGGGGTCAGTACTATATGGTAACACTGACGTGTCGATATGATGCCTCGGATCAGTACTATATGGTAACACTGATGTGTCGGTATGATGTCTCGGGTCAGAACTATATGGTAACACTGACATGTCGGTATGATCTCTGGGGTCAGTACTATATGGTAACACTGAGGTGTCAGTATGATGCCTCGGGTCAGGACTATATGGTAACACTGACATGTCGGTATGATGCCTCGAGTCGGTATGAGTTCTTAGTTACCAAACATGTTACTTTTACTATTATTTATCTAGTCAAAAATAATTAACAAAGATTTTAAACAAAAGAATTGCGCTTTTGTTGCGCCCCATAGCATTCTCATTTTTCAGGATCTGGGGCTGTGTGATGGCTTATTTTTTGCATCCTAAATCGGTTTCTAACAATACCATTTTTGGGTAGATATGTTGTTTTGATCGCCCGTTATTGTATTTTATTGCAATGTTGCAGCGAACAAAAACCCATAATTTTGGCATTTGAACGTTTTTTTCCGTTACGCAGTTTACCGATCTGATAAATTTATTTTATATTGTGGGTATTTCTGAATGTGACGATATCAAATCTGTGTTTTTTTTCCCATTTTTTCAATACTTTTATTTTGAATGGGGCAAAAGGGGGGTGATTTTTAAAAACATTTTATTTTTTATGTTACACAGCCGTAATGCTGCACAGTCTGATCGCTTGTGCAATGTCGAGATGAGCTGCAGCTCATCTCTATCTGGCACAAATGATCACTTCATGTTGATGCTGGCGCTCCCCACCCATCCACAGGAAATGATCCTTGATAGCTTCCCGGGTCATCACAGGACTCCAAGCTGTCCAAGTACCACATCAAGATCACGAGATCTCCAATCACGGCGGGGAGTGGTGCAATCTCCTCCGCAGCACTTTGAATTGTGCTGTCAGTGAATGATAGCGTGATTCAAAGGGTTAACACCATTGATCGGATCTTTGATCTGATCGGTGCTGTTAGCTGAGATTTGGGGGGAAAGACACAAGCTCACCAACAGAGCTCACATCAAAGATAGGGAGGGAGCTGACATATGACGTAGTAGGTACGGCATCTGCCGTAAAGAGGTAAAAACTGGATCCAGGGATAGTGAGTAAAGCATAGTTTGTATATTGTAAAAATTATACCACCCGCTATCTTACTCTCTGTTCTGTTCTTAGCTTCCGACAACATCACTGATCCCCTTAGGGATTAGTTCTTGGTCAATACGTTTATTTGAGTTAACCGGAGGAGAGGAATGATAAGCTTTAGTCATACCTTTGTTTGTAATTGCCATTAGGTAATCAATGTGGCGGCCAACGAAGCCTATACTCCTATAGACCGAGGGGATCTGCCGTGCAATTGGAGCATGACACCGCGCTATCACTGTGAGCTTTACCCATCAGCTTTTATATCGTCCCTGTAAAAAGTTATCGATCTGCAAATACTTTCCAATAACTGGAATTGCTAATTCCTATGGAAACTGCAAGATTTCAAAATGACTCAACAGGAACAGTTGCACCCAAGAGGATATCTCGTCTTTAGTTATAGTCTGGGCACGTTGAAGCACCAGAAATGTATTTTGCAACCGGCATTAAAGCATAAGAAAACTAATTCAGAAAATCACTACAATATCCCCAGGAAAATCAGATTGTAAGTAAACCTTGTGACATGTTCTTCCTTATCTTCTATGGGGAAGTATTCAGAGTTTTTTTTTTTTTCTATGGGTATATATATTTTTCATGGGATCCAAGGGGTACCCCGTACTACTTCTCATGTAGTTCTATTCACATAGCTGATGAAAAGAAGAGAGAGGACGTAATGCAGCAGGTGCTGGGGGGGGGGGGGCGGTGACCGAAGAGTGTGCTTGTTAAGGTACCTTTACACGCTGCTACAGAAGGTTAGAAACAACCTGGTGTCGGAGACAATTGTATCTTGCACCGTCAAAACACCGCGAGGTAGCGGCGTGTAAACCAGGTTGTTGCCACCGGTCACTGTCGACACTTGTTTCCCAGCAGTGCTCAAAAACAGGTAGGTTTACACACCATGGTAGCAGCGTGTAATCGAGGAACAGGAAGGTTTTTTCGTCACCTAGTGAACTCCCTGGGGCATGATACAGCCTCCGGGATACCGCGCCCCATCAGCGATCATTGGTGGAGGCTCCTGCGTTACGAATGGTTGTCGCTGCATAGGGCGGCATATTTAAGGAGATGACCAGTCACACTACACAATTGCTATAGCATCATGTATTAGGCAGCCTTCCTGCGCTGGCTGGCCAATCATGATGCTATTGCTTTGTCCAATCACCGTACGAGCGTCTCGTAATCCACAACTCTGGCACGCCTATGTGTTGTCCCTGCTGCCCCAGGTCCTCCCATATTACCTTCTGTAGCAGCGTGTAAATGAGGGAAGGTGCTCTACAGAAGGTAACCTGCGACACCCGTCGGTGCATCCAGGGATAGAAAAAAAACCTACTGTGGAGCACCTTGTAGCGGCGTGTAAATGCGGTATCAGGTACCGTTAGGAACCGTTGGAACGTGCTCGTGCACGGGAGACACCCGGTTGTTTCTAACCTTCTGTAGCGGCGTGTAAAGGTACCTTAAGAGATGATGAGGGCTGAATAAGGAGGTTGTGGCTGAAATAGGAGGCTGGGCGCTGAAAGAGGAGACTGGAGGGTTAAAGAGGAGGCTGGAGGCTGAAAGAGGAGGCTGGGGGGTTAAAGAGGAGGCTGGAGGCTGGAAAAGCAGGTTGTGGCTGGAAGAGAAGGCTGGGGGCTGAAAGAGGAGGCTGCGGGCTGGAAAAGCAGGTTGTGGCTGGAAGAGGAGGCTGGGGTCTGGAAAAGGAGGCTGATGTCTGAAAGAGGAGGCTGGGGGCTGGAAAAGGAGGCTGGGGCTGCAGAAGGAGGCTGGGGGTTGCAAAAGGAGGCTGGGGCTGCAAGCAGATAGAGAAATAAGACATTCCCCACAAATAAGATGTAATGCATCTTTCAGGGAAACAGGATACTAAACACCACCCCTTCTACATGGCCCCGCCCCATATGAGCAAAGCCCCACCCCCTATAACACCCCCCGCCGGGCCTCAGAGAAATTATCTTGCTTGATGACGGTCCCCGGAGCAAAAAAGGTTGGGGACCCCTGCGTTAAACTGTTTAGATTGACTTTTAGGACTGCTACTTCCAATAGGTGGCGCTAGAGTTCAAGCCCTCTTCCTCTCTGAAGGTTATGCTTTCACAGATATATTAATTGCTTCCCAAATTATTGCACATTGAGCTTGTTTTATGATTCTTGTTTCTTAAGGTATTATTGGATTTGCTATTCTGTTATAGTTTACTGGCTTTTTGTGTCTATATGCTACCTTCAATGAAATAACTGGAACAAGCAAGATAAGAATGGTAAAGTCACAAGCCATGTTGTAATAGTTACTACTCAAGGAGTCTTCCAAGATATCAGTGAGGAGGCTCCAAGGTGCCCTTAAGCTCGGCAAATTTCACTCAAGGCACAATATAGCGGCAAACCTTTCCAGGCCATTACCGGCACAGCGGGTAGACACGGCGCACGCTCCGCATTATGATATGGGATATTAGGGGAGGACCAGATGATCCCGTATTTACAGCACATTCCATGTTCTTACTGTTCACATCAGACTTTCCCATTAATGGACTTCTTTCTTTTTAATGCCCTCCTTAAAGTGTAATAGAAGCGAGAGGTCGCCCGGAGGGGGTGATCCACACTAAGTAGCATCAATTAAAAGATTTTTGCTCTGGTAAACAGAAAGAGCGACCGGCGGGCACAACACTGCGGTAAGACATTTGTTTTAATCCACTCGCACCTAAAATATTCATGACGGCCGCTGTTTTCCCAATGTTTACACTGTTTTCCAGAGATGACATTATGGCTCCGAATACAAAGCGCCACGGACGTGGGAACTGATATAAAAACGTAGTTTGATTATATCTAGACACCATCAATTCTTTATGATTCCGTAGGTTACGGCCAACACTCCACAATGCACAACGTTCCATGGACAGGTCCAATATTATAAGGGAATCATCCACTGCCCGTTGCGACATTTTGAGCTTTGTTCTTTTTAATCCACTTCTTGATTTGTTTTTCAGTCAACACAGGGCTTGGAGTTTTTGAAGGATGAGTTGAACCTTGGAATGGCACCATTAAATTCACTAGAGAGGAGCCAACCTATGAAAGGGGTTGTCCGGGCTTTTCCTAAAATCTGTGTCGATATCTAGGCTTCAAAATGCTGACAGTTTGTAATTTATACCTTGTCAGGATTTTGCATTGTTATCTAGCTATCACAATTCAGCGTGAGGAGGAGCAGCTCAGCCCCAGTCCCCAGCAGGCCCTCCTCAGACTCCAACAAGCACACCACAGCCCCCAGCAAGCCCTCCCCTGTCTCCAACAAACATGCCCCAGTCCCCAGTAAGCCCTCCCCAGTCTCCAACAAGCATACCCCAGTTCCCAGTAGGCCCTCCCCAGATTCCAGCAAGCCTGCACCAGTCTCCAGCAGGCCCCCCAGACTCCATCAAGTACTCCTCAGTCCCCAGCAGGCCCTCCTCAGACTCCAACAAGCATGCCTCAGTCCCCAGCAGGCCCTCCCCAGACTCCCAACAAGCACGCCCCAGTCCACAGCAGGCCCTCCTCAGACTCCAACAAGCACACCCCAGCCCCCAGCAAGCCCTCCTCAGTCTCCAACAAGCATGCCCCAGTCCCCAGCAAGCCCTCCCCAGTCTCCAACAAGCATACCCTAGTTCCCAGTAGGCCCTTCCCAGATTCCAGCAAGCCTGCACCAGTCCCCAGCAGGCCCCCCAGACTCCAACAAGCATGCCTCAGTCCCCAGCAGGCCCCCCAGACTCCATCAAGCACTCCTCAGTCCCCAGCAGGCCCTCCTTAGACTCCAACAAGCATGCCTCAGTCCCCAGCAGGCCCTCTTCAGACTCCATCCAGTACATCTCGGTCCCCAGCAGGCCCTCCTCAGACTTCAACAAACATGCCTCAGTCCCCAGCAGGCCCCCCAGACTCCATCAAGCACTTCTCATTCCCCAGCAGGCCCTCCTCAGACTTCAACAAGCATACCTCAGTCCCCAGCAGGCCCTCTTCAGACTCCATCCAGCACATCTCAGTCCCCAGCAGGCCCTCTTCAGACTTCAACAAACATGCCCCAGTCCCGAGCAGGCCCTCCACAGACTCCCAACAAGCACGTCCCAGTCCACACACAGCAGGCCCTCCTCAGACTCCAACAAGCATGCCCCAGTCCGCAGCAGGCCCTCCCCAGACTCCAACAAGCATGCCTCAGTCCCCAGCAGGCCCCTCAGACTCCATCAAGCACTTCTCAGTCCCCAGCAGGCCCTCCTCAGACTTCAACAAGCATACCTCAGTCCCCAGCAGGCCCTCCTCAGACTCCATCCAGCACATCTCAGTCCCCAACAGGCCCTCTTCAGACTCCATCAAGCATGTCTCAGTCCCCAGCAAGCCCTCTTCAGACTCCAACAAACATGCCGCAGTCCCGAGCAGGCCCTCCCCAGACTCCAACTAGCACGCCCCAGTCCACAGCAGGCCCTCCTCAGACTCCAACAAGTACACCCCAATCTACAGCAGGCCCTCCTCAGACTACAACAAACCTGCACCAACCTTTAATAAGATCAATGAAGAAGATGAGCCAGTGCTGCGGTGTGTGCGTGCTCATCTTATTCACAGAGGGGATGGCTGTGGCAGTGTTACAGAGAGGAGGATCGCTTCAGACACGGGGAAGAAGAATGAACGGCGCTCACACTGCATCACTCCACACAGCGGTAATCTCTTTCACAGAGGGGAAGCTTCGGCACAGTGTTGCAGAGAGAAAGAGATGACCGCTCAGTGCAATGCGGTTCAATCACAATCAGCGCCTACATATGTGAATGAGGGTAATCCTTTTAAGACTGGGGCGGGCCTGCTGGGGACTGGGGAGGGATTGTTGGAGTCTGGGTGTAAACAATCAGTTGTGACATTACAGTCAGGTTCTAAAACAAACATCCTCTAGACGGGGGCTGAGCTGCTGCTCCACATACAGAATCGTGATATCTAGGCAGGGGCGGACCGTCACCCCCGGGGCCCTGGTGCAGGAGAGGACCGGGGGGGCGGGGCTACTGGCCGTCGGCGCGGCCCGGGGGCGGGGCTACTGGCCGTCGGTGCGGCCCAGAGGGGAGGGGTTCCGCTGGCCGTCGGCGCGGCCCGGAAAGGGGAAGAGGGTGCCGCTGGGAGCCGCACTGAGCCGCAGGGAGCCGCAGGCGCGATGCTCTCCTACCTGGGAGCCGCGCGGAAGTATTCTAGGAGCC
Source organism: Allobates femoralis (assembly GCA_033576535.1). Lineage (NCBI taxonomy): Eukaryota > Metazoa > Chordata > Amphibia > Anura > Aromobatidae > Allobates > Allobates femoralis. The sequence continues at coordinate 727,918,518 of JARQOC010000002.1, forward strand.
GGAGGAGCAGAGGAGAGGAGGGGCGGGATCAGGCAGGGGAAGCAGGAAGCTCTCTGCTTCCCTTGCCTGACCCTCCTCTCCTCTGGCGGCGGCTTGCGGGGGTCGGCTGGGGGCCCCCCTCCAGGCTTGAAGGGGCCCCCAGCCGGTTGGGGCCCTGGTGCAGCTGCACCAGCTGCACCAGTGTAGTTCCGCCTGTGAGGCACCGCCGGCATGATCCGCATGGCCGGGGTACATCACATGTAGGATCAGAGGATGATCCTGTGCACACTGGCCGGTTTTCCTGTGATGATAATACTGTGTGAACCAACCTGAACACAATGAGTTCATGAGCCTAATGAGCGGCAGTGAGAGTGAGAGGAGTCCATGAGGAATAGGATGTGATGAGTGAGTGCTGACAACCCGGAACACAGGGAGTTAACCTGAGCTGTGTGGAAGCTGATGATTAGCAGCTGAGGGGGTGTGTCCAGGTGGGAGTGGCTGGCACGATAAGAGCCGGCCACCTGAGTGATTGTGAGATTCCTTCATTCTGGAAGCTGAGAATGATGCAGATGGAAGCTGAGACCAGCCTGAGTGCAGAGCAGTCCAAGGCTCTGTGTGCATGACATGATGGGAGCATGCTAGCTCCATGCCGGTGCCGAGGTCCGTGGTCGTGTCCGCACCTAGAGGGGGAAGCCATGGTTGACCCGTGGACGCTAGACCGGGCGTGGGGTGAAACACGCCCGGGAAAGGAGCCTGTGGGGATGCCTGGTGGAACCTGTGACCCAGGTAGCGAGACCCGGATCCGTGCCCGGTAAGAAAGCAGTTCCCGAGCGATAGTGTGAACTGTGCACCTGGTGTGCGTAAATCATGTTAGGCGAGTATAGACCGCCCTTGGGACCGACTCAGAGGAGTCCGTTAAAGGTCCTGATGAACCGGAATGTATGTAGCCCGTGGAGGCAATTGTATGTAGTGTGCCAGGCGGGCATAGACCGCCTTTGGGTCCGAGTCAGAGTGCTCAGTTAAGGGACCCGAGGAACTATGTGTATGAGGGCGTAAGTAATGGCCCTGAATGAGAGATGATGACCGATGTAAGACCCATGTATAATCATGTGGAGAGACAGTGACCCAGCTGGTATGGATGATGTTGGAGGCGTTCCGTCCTTGGGACGAGAGGGAGGCTTGCCCTGCTGCTTGCAGAGGGTACCCGTCCCTCAACCACGACCTCTAATGGTGTGGGTGTGCCTGTGGTGCCAGAGACAGGGGTAATAGGGCTCCTAGTAGGTATCGGATGTGGTTCCCGTGTACTATGGTTTGCCAATCCCTGTAATGGGCCATGGAGGGGCCACAGTCCATGGATGTGGGCTGTGTGCAGGTGTGTGATCCATGGACGCTGGAATGATGGATCACATACGGTATGTAAGGTCCCGGTCAGGCAGGATTCCTGACTACGGGTGAATGTATATCATCATGCTGGGGGACTAAAGCCAGGCGGCAGGTACCGCCATTGGGACCCACAGGGCCCGTGGAGGCGTATGTAACGAAGGTCAGAAGCAGGGGTTAGAAGGGCTCCCGTATAGGGTAACGCGTGGTTAGGCCGGAGGCCGCAGCCCCACGGGTTACTAGGGTTTGCCAATCCCTGTTATGAACCCGGAAGGGTCATCATCGTAATGTAACTTATGTATAGTGTAAGTAGGCCGGAGGCCGTAGCCACCCGGGAGCTGTTAGTAGAGCTCCAATGGGGACAGAGATGGTTACAGGTCCCGGGTTACTATAAAACGTTATGTGCAATATAAGTGTTATGTGATGTTAAATGTAAATGTATGGTGTATTTATGTAAAGTGTTGTTAATCAATGTGATATGTGTCAAACATGCTACCCGGGTTATGTGATTAATATGTGAAAATAAACGGGTAGACATTGGTTAACCTTATAAACACGTGTTCTTGTCGTTTTGCAAGCGGGTTCCCCGGTTGCTACCTCACACGCCCCTGTATCTAGGTAACCATACAAATGCTGATAGAGTGTAAATTACACGCTGACAGCATTTTGCAACCTAGATACATACACAGATTTTAGGAAAAGCCCAGACAACACCTTTAAGGTTCGGTTGGCGAACAAACCCATGGATGATCGTGTTCGGTGGCAGTTTGGGTCCTGAACTTGACCCAAACCATCAATGACTGGCAGTTCGGTGCTCCGCCCACACACAGACGGCTGTAAGCAACCACTTACGGGTGTGGGAGGGTGCAGAATTTTCCTGGCACTGGGCTGGGCACCAACCATACAGGAACGCAGCGCTGCACACTCCAGCACTTTGAGTATGCAAATCAACACCAGCCCCCACAAGTTTGCTCATCTCTACTCGGCACAACTCGATACTCAATACAATCATTACTCAGCTGAGTATTGTGAGTACTCAAGCCAAAGCTCAAGGTATCACGGAGCAGATCCACGCGATAATGAATGCTTGTGTCCTGGATGGCATGTTGGCCCCATGTCACAGATGTCCTAAAGGTGGCGCTGTTTTCTTTGACTGATCAACCAAAGTTATGGGCTTCTTCACAATCGAGTTTAACTGTCATTTAAACAATGTTCTATAGGTGGCGCTGTTTTTAGGACAAACTTCCAGACACACAGACAGACGGATAGACTGGATAGGGCTTTTATGCAGTAGATATTTTTGGAAATTTTTCAATACATTATATGGAAGAATTAATGGTGTCATTCAAAACTACAACTTGTCCCACAAGAAGAAAAAAAAAGCCCTCATGTCCATGTATAAATAAAAAAGTTATGGATCTCAGGAAAGGGGGGAGGAAGGGGAGGAGGAGAGGAAGAGAAGAAGGAAGGAGGGGAGGAAGGGGAGAAAGGGGAGGAAGGAAGGGGAGGAAGGGAAGAAGTGGAAGAAGGGGAGGAAGGGAGGAGGGGAGGAAGGGGAGGAAGAGGAGGAAGAGGAGGAGGGGCAGGAGGGGAGGAAAGGAAGTAAGGGAGAAGGGGAGGAGGGGAGATAGGGGAGGAAGGGAGATGGGGAGGAGGGGGAGGAAGGGGAGGAAGGGGAGGAAGGGAGATGGGGAGGAGGGGGAGGAAGGGGAGGAAGGGAGGAATGGGTGGAAGTGGAAGAAGGGGAGGAAGGGAGGCGGGGAGGAAGGGGAGGAAGAAGAGGAGGGGGAGGAGGGGAGGAAAAGAAGGAAGGGAGAAGGGGAGATAGGGGAGGAAGAGAGACGAGGAGAAGGGGGAGGAAGCGGAGGAAGGGGAGGAAGGGAGGAAGGGAAGGAAGGGAGGAGGGGAAGAAGGGAAGGAAGAAAGGAGGGGAGGGGGAAGGGAGGAGGGGAGGTAGGAGGAGGGGAGAAGGGGAGGTAGGGAAGAGGGGAGAAGGGGAGGAAGGTGAGGAAGGGAGGAGGGGAGGGGGAAGGGAGAAGGGGAGGTAGGGAGGAGGGGAGAAGGGATGCCACATGATTTTTAGATTCTGAAGGTGTAAATATTCCAACAACATAAGTGTCGGCCTCCTCCTCCTCCTCTTCTTCCTCCCCCCTTTAATATCATCTAAGTTTAGTTAACAGCTTCCTATGACTTAATTAAAATTAACATTATCTCCTGCATATATTACTAGGGAAATCATTATCTCCCAAAAATCATTAAATAACCATGAAAACAATTTTAATTGAAATAATACATTCCCTAATTATTCTCTCCAGAATTAAAAGACAAAAAAATTTGCCCCAGAAGGACGGCTTTGATAATGCGCTGAAGACATTTACCAGTCAGTGATTAACTGTGATGCAAAAAGATGCCTGAGGGCGAGAAATTGGTGACCTATAAATACTGAATACTGGAAACATTTTTATTGTGAATTGTATTATAGTAGTTACATTCCTGAATATATGAGCAGTATTATAGTAGTTATATTCTTGTACATAGGAGCAGTATTATAGTAGTTATATTCTTGTATATAGGGGGCAGTATTATAGTAGTTATATTCTTGTACATAGGAGCAGTATTATAGTAGTTATATTCTTGTACATAGGGGCAGTATTATAGTAGTTATATTCTTGTATATAGGGGCAGTATTATAGTAGTTATATTCTTGTACATAGGAGTAGTATTATAGTAGTTATATTCTTGTATATAGGAGCAGTATTATAGTAATTATATTCTTGTACATAGGAGCAGTATTATAGTAGTTATATTCTTGTACATAGGGGCAGTATTATAGTAATTATATTCTTGTACATTGGAGCAGTATTATAGTAGTTATATATTCTTGTACATAGGGCAGTATTATAGTAGTTATATTCTTGTACATAGGAGTTTAGTAGTTATGTAAGTTATTTTATATTCTTGTACATAGGGGCAGTATTATAGTAGTTATATTCTTGTACATAGGAGCAGTATTATAGTAGTTATATTCTTGTACATAGGGGCAGTATTATAGTAGTTATATTCTTGTACATAGAAGCAGTATTATAGTAGTTATATTCTTGTACATAGGAGCAGTATTATAGTAGTTATATTCTTGTAATAGCGGCAGTATTATAGTAGTTATATTCTTGTATATAGGGGCAGTATTATAGTAGGTATATTCTTGTATATAGGAGCAGTATTATAGTAGTTATATTCTTGTATATAGGAGCAAGTATTATAGTAGTTATATTCTTGTACATAGGAGCAGTATTATAGTAATTATATTCTTGTACATAGGGACAGTATTATAGTAGTTATATTCTTGTACATAGGAGCAGTATTATAGTAGTTATATTCTTGTACATAGGGGCAGTATTATAGTAGTTATATTTTGTATATAGGGGCAGTATTATAGTAGTTATATTCTTGTACATAGGAGCAGTATTATAGTAGTTATATTCTTGTACATAGGGGCAGTATTGTAGTAGTTATATTCTTGTATGTAGAGGCAGTATTATAGTAGTTATATTCTTGTACGTAGGACAGTATTATAGTAGTTATATTCTTGTACATAGGGGCAGTATTATAGTAGTTATATTCTTGTATATAGAGGCAGTATTATAGTAGTTATATTCTTGTACGTAGGGACAGTATTATAGTAGTTATATTCTTGTAATAGGGCAGTATTATAGCAGTTATATTCTTGTACATAGGAGCACTATTATAGCAGTTATATTCTTGTACATAGGAGCAGTATTATAGTAGTTATATTCTTGTACGTAGGGACAGTATTATAGTAGTTATATTCTTGTACCTAGGGCAGTATTATAGTAGTTATATTCTTGTATATAGGGCAGTATTATAGTAGTTATATTCTTGTACATAGGAGCAGTATTATAGTAGTTATATTCTTGTATATAGAGCAGTATTATAGTAGTATATATTCTTGCATATATGAGCAGTATTATAGTAGTTATATTCTTGTAAACAGGAGCAGTATTATAGTGGCTATATTCTTGTATATAGGAGCAGTATTATAGTAGTTATATTCTTGTATATAGGAGCAGTATTATAGTAGTTATATTCTTGTACATAGGGGCAGTATTATAGTAGTTATATTCTTGTACATAGGAGCATTATTATAGTAGTTATATTCTTGTACATAGGAGCAGTATTATAGTAGTTATATTCTTGTATATAGGAGCAGTATTATAGTAGTTATATTTTTGTACATAGGCGCAGTATTATAGTAGTTATATTCTTATACATAGGAGCAGTATTATAGTAGTTATATTCTTGTACATAGGAGCAGTATTATAGTAGTTATATTCTTGTACATAGAGGCAGTATTATAGTAGTTATATTCTTGTACATAGGAGCAGTATTATAGTAGTTATATTCTTGTACATATGGGCAGTATTATAGTAGTTATATTCTTGCACATAGAGGCAGTATTATAGTAGTTATATTCTTGTATATACAGAGCAGTATTATAGTAGTTATATTCTTGTACATAGGAGCAGTATTGTAGTAGTTATATTCTTGTGCATAGAGGCAGTATTATAGTAGTTATATTCTTGTATATAGGGGCAGTATTATAGTAGTTATGTTCTTGTACATAGGAGCAGTATTATAGTAGTTATATTCTTGTACATAGGAGTAGTATTATAGTAGTTATATTCTTGTATATAGGGGCAGTATTATAGTAGTTGTATTCTTGTACATAGGAGTAGTATTATAGTAGTTATATTCTTGTACATATGAGCAGTATTATAGTAGTTATATTCTTGTATATAGGAGTAGTATTATAGTAGTTATATTCTTGTACATAGGGGCAGTATTATAGTAGTTATATTCTTGTATATAGGAGCAGTATTATAGTAGTTATATTTTTGTACATAGGGGGCAGTATTATAGTAGTTATATTCTTGTACATAGGGGCAGTATTATAGTAGTTATAGTCTTGTACATAGGAGCAGTATTATAGTAGTTATATTCTTGTACATAGAGGCAGTATTATAGTAGTTATATTCTTGTACATAAGAGCAGTATTATAGTAGTTATATTCTTGTACATGGGAGCAGTATTATAGTAGTTATATTCTTGTATATAGGAGCAGTATTATAGTAGTTATATTCCTGTATATAGGAGTAGTATTATAGTAGTTATATTCTTGTACATAAGGGCAGTATTATAGTAGTTATATTCTTGTATATAGTAGTATTATAGTAGTTATATTCTTGTATATAGGGGCATTATTATAGTAGTTATATTCTTGTATATAGGAGCAGTATTATAGTAGTTATATTCTGGTATATAGGGGGCAGTATTATAGTAGTTATATTCTTGCACATTGGAGCAGAATAAAAGTAGTAATAGTTTTGTTATTTGGGGAAGTGTTATAGCAGCGACACATATACCTGGATGTACCTAGGATGGGGATTATATATACCAGGTATATCATATATACATCCTGGCATATATACCAGGATGGAGGACGTATATACCAAGATGGGGAACATATATACCAGGATAGGGGACATATAAACCAGAATGAGGACCATATACACCAGAATTGGCCCCTAATGGGGCCATTAGTACAGAATTGGAGGACATTACTCCATAACAATGTCAGCAAATCCCCCTATGACATTACGTAATGACCACATTTTTTGCTTCAATTTTTTTTTTCTCCTATTCTTTTGCCTCCAAATCTTAGGTGCGTCTTATAATCCAAAAATAAAGAAAATATATTGATTAATTCTCACATGTAGGTTATCTGCCTTTATCAAAAGATGTTAATTGGAGCGAAGAGAAAAGATAAAAGGACACATTCTAATCAAATGTAGGAATATATAAAGAACTAAATTAAATTCTTATTACATTTATAGGATGTGGGAATGTAAGAGTCTAAAATATTCGCTGCAATTTTGCATTAGTTGTGATTACACACACAAGTTCCTCCGGTGACACAGTCGCAGTCGGGGCCGCTCAATATTCGGGAATTCTCGCTAGAGCCGCGTCTCCCTGGAGATCACTCAGCACCGAACAAATTATCCAATGCTCTGACACTTAATCAAAACGAACGTCGATACGTGTGCAGCCGGTTGTTAGCACTTAAGACACAAAATGCAACCTTTTTACAGTTAAATACCTGCTCTTACTTGACACCAACCCCTTAGAGCCCCAAGACGGAATAACCAATAATTAAGTTTCAATTATACTGAATTATTATAGCCATAGAATTCTCGGCCGGTAAGCAAACGGAGCGCAGGAGTCAAGGGTTAATCTTAACGAGTTGCCATGTTGGATCTGCCCTTACCTTTGACTCACAATCTCCAGTAATTATATGAAATTCCCATCAATGTGATAAAATGGAAAAATATCCAGCTCACCCTCTTATAGGAGTCCAACACTCGGGGGCACGGGAGCGTCGTCCAGACGTAGTAAAGAGCAAATGAGAAGATTCCAGCTCCATGGTGTAATCTAAGACTTAAAATCCAAAGACGAAGATAATATTGTTCAATTGATAAATGAAACATAATAGATATATCGTGTTTCTGGTGAAGTACATTGAAGGGGGAACATCACCCAAAAACCCATAGGTATATTATGTTTCAATTAACAATTGAACAAAATTATCTTCATTTCTGGATTTTGAAGGGTCAATCTGAGATCAGCAACTTTGCTCTTAAAATCCTATCTAATGTATCCCTATAAGCGAAGCTATTTCCTAATATATTTCCTTTATTAATTCCCTATGGTTCCCTCTGTACACTGTCTAACAGCTGTTGTTTTTCTTTTTCCTATTTCCTGTTTGATGATGTCCCATGTGAGCTCTCCAGTGCATTCTGGGATCTTCACATGGAAGTTAGGAGCAAAGTTGCTGGTATCAAACTGACCCTTTAAATCTGACATATCATAGACAACAGCGGTGTCACTGTTAAGGCCCATGGATTGTAAAAACAAAGGGCAGCGGTGTAACTACTAAGGATCCATGGATTGCCAAAATAAAGGGCAGCAGTGTCACTACTAAGGCCCCATAGATTGCTAAAACAAAGGGCAGCGGTGTGACTACTAAAGCCCAATGGATTGCTAAAACAAAGGGCAGTGATGTGACTACTAAGGCCCCATGGATTACTAAAATAAAGGACAGCGATGTGACTACTAAGGCCCCATGGACTGCTAAACTAAAGGGCAGCAGTGTCACTACTAAGGCACCAAGGGTTGCTAAAACAAAGGGCTGCTGTGTTCATCTTTGTGCTTGCGCCTCCTTTCTTTTAGTAGTTGGGCCTTTCCCTTCCCTTTTTGTCATATATATTTTGCATATATTATGTTAAAAAGTATTTTATAATGGATTTCACTTTTTTATGCTTTTGCTTCTGCAGCTTGCTTAAAGTACAGTACATTGCAAGCTGCTAATTGTTGTTCAGTGTCAATTACAGTAACCAGTCTTCTGGTTGGTTCCAATTAAAGATGAGTGAACCTTTCAAGGTTCGGTTCAGGTTGCCGGACTTCCCGGTGTTGAGCAAACCTGTTTGGTTCGGAATTTGGGAGCTTTATGTTTGCAAAGCACTGGATCAAGCATTGCTGTGGTCGGGTACACTCACTGGAGCAAGCATTGCTGTGGTCGGGTACACTCACTGGAGCAATTATGGCACCCCAGGGTTAATGTGCCACAGTAACATCAACACGGGTTCACTCCCCACACAACACTGGACACTGCACTAGCACCTCTAGGCCAGAAGGGAGAGCTAAAGCAGCTCCCTTATATATTCTGGTGAATGAGGAAGTAGTTAGTTCAGTTCCTGGGAGAACTGAGGAAGAGAGACTGTAGTGTAAAGGGGCTGCGCTAGGCTTCTCTACAGTCTTCTCTTCGATTCTAGGCCTAGCCAAGGTCTGAGGGAAGGAGCACAAGAAACAGAGGAACACATCTCGGAGACTGAGTTACTTCATAAGTCTCCCCGGAGGAGCACACAGACTGGATACCGGATCCGAAACTGTGACTGACACACGCAGCACAGTAAACACCGACCGGGATAGTGGAGGTTGTAGATCTACTCTGTACCTCAGCGAAGCAACATGGCGGGGTCAAAAGCACATGGAAGGACTCAAGTTGCCTTGCAAAAGTGGGTACCTGAGAGGAGAGACAAGGCCAGCAGCTCAGCTAAAGAAGCAGCAGGGCCACACACACAGCGCAGCAGAGGGAAGCTGAGGACCCGGACAGGGTGGGAGCAACCCGGCCCCGATACAGACTCCGTAGACAGTACTCTGCCAAATATCATCTGCAGTAAAGCCTTCGAAAACTTCAAAAACGGTGAGTGTGTGTGATCCTTGTACTTGAGCCCTACTTTCCCTCACAAGCACCCACCGTCTCCACTATCATTCCTAACCTGCAACATCTATAGCATACATCATAGACTTTAACTATCACTGTCCCGGGGAACCAGACTCTACCTGCGGAGGGCCGTTCCATCTCCAGCTGCCAAACATCATCCTCGGAGGTTCTGCAGCAGCGGTGGTCCCCCTGACCACAACCGTGGGTGGCGTCACGACAAACTCCCCTGTATATATACCCCCCATTTACTTGCGGAACCCGGGACGCGGTCCGGACCAAGACTGCCGTGATATCCCCAGCAGTTCCCCGGTCCGGTACTGAGTACCCCGTGCCAGTGGGCTAATCACTGACTTCCAATGAGGTTCAGGTCAAGTTCAGGGTCACGAACAGTGCGCCAAAAGGCTCGGCTGCACCGACCGAACCTGAACTTCCAAAGGCTCGCTCTTTTCTAATTCAAATCCCTCCATTTTCCTGAAAGCAAATCTAATATCAAATCTGATCATAATAAAATACAATAAAGTGCCGCCGGCTCTATGTCAAGTCATAGTATGCTTTGGTGTTCAACTGCAGATACACAAGTTTGCTGCATAAGCATGGACCATATATTCAATAGGCTTAGAGAGGAGAATCTCTGGGCTTGTAAATATAATTTATATACGTATATGTATTATATATTATATATCATCTATATTTTGTATTTGTGTGTGGAGAGATTCTTTTTTTATATCAAATGACATCATATCAAATCAGATTTGAGCTCGGTGAATAAATAAGATGACCATGAATTAAAGACTAATGGACCAATGGACATAAAGCCAATGTTATACAGCCTAGAGCACGGGTTACATTGATGTTGCTGTGTTTTATTGGAGATTTGCTGGCTTATCAGTTTGGGGTCACTTGTCTGTGCACAATTGGCCGGGGAAGGGATTGTGACAAGGTGTCATCATAGTTGGCTTCCATGTTGTCCTGTAATGTAATCCGGCCTGCAGTGGCAGTCATTGCCCTGCATCTGGTGGGGGACTGTGCATCTTTGTTCATCTCTCCAAGGGGCTTCTTCAATACACAATCCTTCAGGCAGGGCTGGAGACTGGGCTTCAGGAACAATGAGCCACATGTGTAAGTCAGTTGGTGCTGTGAATTGGAAGGGAGAGGTTCGGTTGCTGAGGCCAGGTCCTGAAGCCCATGGATGGGCCACAGAGACTGGAGCTGAGCTGGATACTCATGCTACCATTGTGATGTCTACCATGTAGATTTGAAGCACTATCTTAAGAAACTTCATGACTATTTTTGCGGCTGCAGACAGGGCCAGTGACTGGGCTTCTTGAATGATGAGCTACATGTTTAGGTTAGTCAGTTGATGCTGTGAACTGTAAAGGAGAGGATCTGTTGCTGAGGTCAGGTCCCGAAGCACATAGATGGACTACAGAGACTGGAGCTGACCTGGATATACATGCTTCAGTCGTGAACTCTACTATCTGTATTTAAGGAACCATTTAAAGGAACTTAAGGACTATGTTTGCTGGCTGGTTTTGTATGCTGTGGACTGGAGGCATCACATCAGGGGCATAACTACAATAGGTGCAGAGGTTGCAATCGCACCTGTGACCTTGGAGCCTAGTGGCCCCCAAAAGTTCCTATGCTCTACAGAAAAAGACTAACGCTATTAAAAATGTTCAATAATTTAGGGCCCCGTTTGAGCTGTCGCATCAGGGCCCATGAGATTCAAGTTACGCCATTGCATAACATTGTGGCCATCCACATGGAGATGCTGTTATACCCTGTATGGATACAAGTAAAAATTGTTGCACAGTTAACCCGTCTAGGTGATTAATACAACCCTCAACCTCAGATCCTCACAAACTCATTCATGAAAAGAATAGAAGACTAGGAAATTAAATTCATAGTAATCACAGCTATCGAGATTAATGCTGAAAAGCATTGAGCAGCTTGCAATGTATTTTAAGATAATCAAACTCTATGAGCAAAACAATTAAAAACTCTTAAATAAACCCATGTATAGAATTGTTTTCCCAGGAAAACATTGAAAATTTAGTGACTGGTTGATGAAAAGCAACCCAGCGAGAGCTAATAAGGTAGCTATCGGATAAACTATATATAGTATTATGAGAGAAGCCATTTGTCCTTCCATATTTTAAACAAATCTAAAAAAAAAACAGTAAAATAACTTAACTGATAAAATAATCAAAATTTTACAAAAATTATCAATATACAGTATAAATTAGGAGACACATTAGTTGAGTTTCCAGAGTTGCACAATCATGGCCAAAAGTGTTTACACCCTTGAAATTTGATCCTGTTTATTTCCTTTGTGGGTATTGGAACAACAACAAAAAAATAACCAAAAAAAGGAAATTGGACATAATTTCTCACAAAACCCCAAAATTGTTGTCACTTTGCCAAAATTGTGGGCAAACACCTTTGTTTCCAGCATGTGATGCTTGTTCACATACACCTGTGGCAAGTAACAGGTGCGGGCAATATGAAAATCAAACCTGAAACCAGATAAAAAGAGAGAAGTTGCCTCAATCTTTTCATTGTGTGTCTGTGTGCGCCACACTAAGCATGGAGGACAGAAAGAGAAGAAGAGAACTGTCTGAGGACTAGAGAACCAAAATTGTTGAAAAATATTAAGATCTCCAGAGATATTGCCATTTTTTTGTCCACGGTGCACAACATAATAAAGAGGTTTACACTCCATAGCACTGTAGCTAATATCCCTGGGTGTGGACAGCAGAGAGAAGTTGATGAAAGGTTGGTTGCAATGCAGAATAGTCAGGGGGTGGATAAGCCCAATCAAGGTCCAAAGAAATTCATGCCATCCTGCAGGACTTACAGTCACATACGGGGGAGGGCAGAGAAAAGAGCACAGGACATACAGTCACATGGGGAGGTCAGAGAAAAGAGCACAGGACTTACAGTCACATATGGGGGAGGTCAGAGAAAAGAGCACAAGACCTACAGTCATATATGGGGGAGGTCAGAGAAAAGAGCACTGGACCTACAGTCACATATGGGGGAGGTCAGAGAAAAGAACAGAGGACCTACAGTCACATATGGGGGAGGGCAGAGAAAAGAGCACAGGACCTACAGTCACATATGGGGGAGGGCAGAGAAAGATCACAGGACCTACAGTCACATATGGGGGAGGTGAGAAAAAAGAGCACAGGACCTACAGTCACATATGGGGGAGGGTAGAGAAAAGATCACAGGACCTACAGTCACATATGGGGGAGGTCAGGGAAAAGAGCACAGGACCTACAGTCACATATGGGGGAGGGCAGAGAAAAGAGCACAGGACCTACAGTCACATATGGGGGAGGGCAGAGAAAAGAGCACAGGACCTACAGTCACATATGGGGGAGGGCAGAGAAAAGAGCACAGGACCTACAGTCACATATGGGGGAGGGTAGAGAAAAGATCACAGGACCTACAGTCACATATGGGGGAGGTCAGAGAAAAGAGCATAAGACCTACAGTCACATATGGGGAAGGTCAGAGAAAAGACCACAGAACCTACAGTCACATATGAAGGAGGGCAGAGAACTTTGTGAACTTTGCCTCCAAAGTGTTTGTTCTGCTCCCTGTTTGCTGCACCAACACGTTTGAACTTTTTATTTCACATGTGTTAATACAGACTTTTACCTTAATACCTTGTCTCAGTTATGTTTTGCCCTACGCTATCAGATTCCTGTAAGTATCCACATAGGTGTGTGACATAAGGTATTGAATGAGGGCTGCGGTAGGAGGACAAGTGAGGGATGAGGTGAATACAATATTTTTTTATTTTTTAAACATTTTGAAGATATTTCAAAGCAAAATAGACAGCTTTTACCAACAAATCAAATTGCTCCAAATAAATATGAAGTAAGTTGACTTTCCCAGCCTAATTTGAACAAATCCAGCAAATTAAATTTTCAACATACCATATTCGTTCATCATTAGCATTAAACTACTATGAACAGATAGATTAGAACCTCATGAAACATTATAATGTACACAGTCATATATTTCTACATTTACAGTACAATGTATCATGTCCAGCAATAAGGCTACTATAAAAATATCTTAATAAAAAATAGTTTACAATTATTGATGAGTGAGCAGTACTATGCTCAGGTGTTTGGTACTCATTAAAGTGTAACCCCTGTTTAAATTTTTATTTAATAATAATGAAAAGCAAGTGATTTTAATAATCTTTCAAATATACTTCATTGGAAAATTATGGTTGGTTACCAATCATAAGCCTTCCACAAGGTGTCCCCACTGCACTGTGTGTGAAGCAGACATATGTTTATTATCACTCAGATCCATCTTCAGTGAATGTGGGCAAGTAACCATATAAGGGAAAGGGGCGTGGCCTACACTGCTGACTGCAGCTGGTGGGGAAACAATGTATCAGATTACAGCACAGAGCTGAGCAATGTCAGAATGTAAACTCCTCTTGACAAGCTTCTCTGTTCTGTCCTCTGGCTCCACACAGCTCAGTCACAATCTGTTAACCATCTGTCTGCTGGCTCACCACACAGCTTTGTCATGATCTCTGTTAACCCCTTCTCTGCTGTTACATTGCACTGCTCCCTATCAGATGCTGGCCACACCCATACTGCCAGAAAATGCTGTCTTTTAAAGAGCACAGAAAAATGTGAGAAAATAAGTCATATGGCACAAAAAAACATTATCTTAGCTGCTGTGTGACCCATCATTAACAACCAATGCAGTATTGTTTTTTTTTTTTTGTTTTTTTTCAATGAAATGACATTTACACTTTAAGAGAAGTTTGATGCTCGGATGGTCGGAGACTCGAGCACCCGAGTATAATGGAAGTCAATAGGGAACTTATCTGCAAAAATGCTCAAGTTTCAAGACTTCCATTATACTTGGCGCTCGAGTCGCACCCGTCTGAGCGCCCAACTGTTCGTTACGAGGTTCCAGCACCCGAGCATAAGAGTGCTCACTCATCACTATCCACAATCTTAATAAATCCTTTCAGTTTCTGTAAAACATACCTGTCCAGTCTCCCACCACTTTTATATGAACTGCAAATGTGGCTTTGGTGTCAGTAGGGCACTAAAATATTAAAAGACAGAGATCAACAAAGAAGTAAAACCATAGAATTTACTGCAAGGTTAAAGTAACCAATTTCTAATTACTATATCTACTAGGGTGACAGTAGGGAATGGTGGTCCTTGCTCAGTATCGAATGGTGGTTCTTGCTCATTAGGAAATACTGTAGTGGTCCTTGCTCATTAGGGAATGGTGGTCCTTGCTCAGTAGGGAATGGTTGTCCTCGCTCAGTAAGGAATAGTGGTCCTTGCTCAGTAGGTAATGTTGGTCCTCGCTCAGTAGGGAATGGTGGACCTCGCTCAGTAGGGAATGGTGGTCCTTGCTCAGTAGGGAATGGTGGTCCTCTCTCAGTAGGGAATGGTGGTCCTCGCTCAGTAGGGAATGGTGGTCCTCGCTCAGTAGGTAATGTTGGTCCTCGCTCAGTAGGGAATGGTGGACCTCGCTCAGTAGGGAATGGTGGACCTCACTCAGTAGGGAATGGTGGTCCTTGCTCAGTAGGGAATGGTGGTCCTCGCTAAGTAGGGAATAGTGGTCCTTGCTCAGTAGGGAGTGGTGGTCCTTGCTCAGTAGGGAAAGGTGGTTATTGCTCAGTAGGGAATGGCGGACCTCACTCAGTAGAGAATGGTGGTCCTTGCTCAGTAGGGAAGGGTGGTCCTTGCTCAGTAGGGAATAGTGGACCTCGCTCAGTAGGGAATGGTAGTCCTTGCTCTATAGGGAATGGTGGTCCTTGCTCAGTGGGGAATGGTGGTCCTTGCTCGGTGGGGAATGATGGTCCTCGCTCAGTAGGGAATGGTGGTCCTTGCTCGGTAGGGAGGGGTGGTCCTCGCTCAGTAGGGAGGGGTGGTACTCGCTCAGTAGGGAATGGTGGTCCTTGCTCGGTAGGGAATGGTGGTCCTTGCTCAGTAGGGAATGGTGGTCCTTGCTTAGTAGGGAATGGTGGTCCTCTCTCAGTAGGGAATGGTGGTCCTCGCTCAGTAGGGAATGGTGGTCCTCGCTCAGTAGGTAATGTTGGTCCTCGCTCAGTAGGGAATGGTGGTCCTCGCTCAGTAGGTAATGTTGGTCCTCGCTCAGTAGGGAATGGTGGACCTCGCTCAGTAGGGAATGGTGGTCCTCGCTCAGTAGGTAATGTTGGTCCTCGCTCAGTAGGGAATGGTGGTCCTCGCTCAGTAGGGAATGGTGGTCCTCGCTCAGTAGGTAATGTTGGTCCTCGCTCAGTAGGGAATGGTGGACCTCGCTCAGTAGGGAATGGTGGACCTCACTCAGTAGGGAATGGTGGTCCTTGCTCAGTAGGGAATGGTGGTCCTCGCTAAGTAGGGAATAGTGGTCCTTGCTCAGTAGGGAGTGGTGGTCCTTGCTCAGTAGGGAAAGGTGGTTATTGCTCAGTAGGGAATGGCGGACCTCACTCAGTAGAGAATGGTGGTCCTTGCTCAGTAGGGAAGGGTGGTCCTTGCTCAGTAGGGAAGGTTGGTCCTTGCTCAGTATGGAATAGTGGACCTCGCTCAGTAGGGAATGGTAGTCCTTGCTCTATAGGGAATGGTGGTCCTTGTTCAGTGGGGAATGGTGGTCCTTGCTCGGTAGGGAATGATGGTCCTCGCTCAGTAGGGAATGGTGGTCCTTGCTGGGTAGGGAGGGGTGGTCCTCGCTCAGTAGGGAGGGGTGGTACTCGCTCAGTGGTGAATGGTGGTCCTTGCTCGGTAGGGAATGATGGTCCTTGCTCAGTAGGGAATGGTGGTCCTTGCTTAGTAGGGAATGGTGGTCCTCGCTCAGTAGGGAATGTTGATCCTTGCTCAGTAGGGAATGTTGATCCTTGCTCGGTAGGGAGTGGTGGTCCTTGCTCGGTAGGGAGTGGTGGTCCTCGCTCAGTAGGGAGGGGTGGTACTCGCTCAGTAGGGAGTGGTGGTCCTTGCTCGGTAGGGAATGGTGGTCCTTGCTCGGTAGGGAGTGGTGATCCTCGCTCAAAAGGGAGTGGTGGTCCTCGCTCAGTAGGGAGTGGTGGTCCTCGCTCAGTAGGGAGTGGTGGTCCTCGCTCAGTAGGGAGTGGTGGTTCTCATTCAATAGGGAATGGTGGTGCTCGCTCAATAGGGAGTGGTGGTCCTCGCTCAGTAGGGAGTGGTGGTCCTCGCTCAGTAGGGAGTGGTGGTCCTCGCTCAGTAGGGAGTGGTGGTTCTCATTCAATAGGGAATGGTGGTCCTCGCTCAACTGCTTTTTGAAATGATTTTATAGAAAACGGGTTTAATTTTTTTCCTAACACCAATGCATTATAATTATTGAAATATTGTAACTTAGAGATGTACATAGAGGGGTGGGAACCAGAAGCATCAACGTACCTCCTGAAGCCCCACCTCTGCTGAGCTCTAAAGCAAGACTATAAGATACTTCAATGGGGTGGTGGGAGGGAGAAGTGGGTGGGTGCAGTTGGGTGCGTTTGGATGAGTTGGATCCCATCTATAAATTCCTTGATTAACACATGGAGTTATCCACTCTCAACATCTCACCAATCCTCTCCCTCTTTCCAACTTTGACACAAATCAAATGCAGTACATGTTTTAAACTTAAAAGAGTTTTCCACTTTTAGGGCAACCCTTCTGATTCTATATGTTTCCCCCAGGTAAAATAAAAGAGTCTGTATTCACCTTCCATGCTTGCACCGTTCCAGTGGTAATAGTAATCGCGATTCGGGGGCTCACTTGAAATTTTGACTGTCACTGCCAACCTGACTTCTCTCACTACGCTGACCAAACGAGCAATCAGCAGGAAGTGAGCGGAATCGGCACCATCACTTCGAGTTGATTAACATGAAGTACCTGTGTACCTTAAGTCAAATACGAGCCTTTAACGAGTCTTGTCATATGACTTAGGACTTAAACTCAGGACCTCAATTTGCAGACACAGCGTTTTGGGATGTTTCCCCTCATCAGTACAAAGTATGAGATCTGGTTTGGCTATATGAGAGGATAAGTAACATAGTTTTTAAGGTTGAAGGAAGACTTTAAGTCCATCTAGTTCACCCCATAGCCTAACATGTTGAAAAGTGAGGCCTAAGGGGTAAGGTTTCCCCTTGTGGAGAGTGACATGCCAGTATGAGGAAAGTTAAGTGCCCTGAATTCTCCTCTGGGAAATTATATATGTAAATATCCTTTCAGAGAGGAAGAGGACTGGAACTCTAGCGCCACCTATTGCAAGTAGCAATCCTAAACGTCAAAAAGCCATACCTTATGAATTAGGATTTAAACCAGATCTGAAATATGATTGTGTAGACACAATGTTTGGAGGTATTGTCCCTCATCAGTGAAAAGTATGAGATCTAACCTGATCTGGCTGTATATAAGGCTAAGTGAGGTCTAAGGGGTAAGGTTTTCTCTATATTGAGAGTGACACACCAGAGTGAAGCTCATGGGCCCTGATGCAAAAGCTCCAACGGGGCCCCCAACTATTGTAAATTTTTAATAGCATTAGTTATATATTTGGGGCCCCCTAGGCGCCAGGGTCCCAGTCCATTGCAACCCCTGCACCTATTGTAGTTATGCGTCCCCTCCTTATTACTGATATGTCAGATATGGAGTGTCACCCTCCATGAATTGTAATTAAAAATTGTAATTGTAAACCCCCCTCACAGATTTGTGTCTTGAGATGGTGAATCAGTAATAATCGGATGTTGTTTTTGGCTTCTCTCTCACTTGGAGCCTGTATCTGCTTCCAAAAGGGAATAAATAACACTTCTATTGCCATAAGACATGATAAAATGCTAACGCTGATTTATGACTTTGTGATTTACTGTATAATTCCTCTTTAAATGAAGCCTTAAATGCAATCCATACAGCCTGCATTAATGATGGGAGAGAATACCGTATAAGAAGGCGGCTGCTGAAATATAGGAGCGGAAAACCCGTCCGGCGTAGGCATCAAGCGGCCTTTAAATCAGAGCTTGGTGCAATTAGCGCATGTTTGATTATGCAAATTGTCCAGACACAGAAAGCAGATGTTTGCGCTTTTACACAAAATTTATCATTCTTCGTGGAGTCACTTTTAAAGCCACTTTGCCTGGGAAATTTACAGTTTTGGCATACTAGATCTGGCTGCCCATTCTTTCCAATGAATAGTAATAGGGAAGGCAATTTTATGCCTGGTCACATACACTAAAGAAGTGAACTGCAGAAATATGTACAAAAAAAATGGCTTAATCCATTCTCCAAACTAATCTGGAAACTCCATGGGTTTACTGATTGCCATCTTCCCTTTGTAAAGCCCTCGTCACACTAAGCGAGATCGCTAGCGACATCGCTGCTGAGTCCCAAGTTGTGTGATGCAACAACGACTTCAGCAGTGACCTCGCTATGTGTGACACGTAGCAGCGACCAGGCCCCCGCTGTGAGATCGCTGATTGTTACAAACCATCCTGGACCATTTTTTAGTCGTCGGGGACAGGGACAACGACCAACGGCCTCATTACTATGCCGAGAGTGACAATTCCCAACGACCACTGTATCGTTCCGTATCGTTGCTGCATCGCTGGTGAGATCTGACTGTTTGACATCTCACCAATGACCACGTAGCGACTACCAGGTCTTATCGTTGTCAGGATCGCTGGAGCGTCGCCAAGTGTGACGGTACCCTAAGGCCATGGTCCCATTGGTAAGAGACTTGCGTAGGTCATGCTCCAGTTCGGAGAGCGGGCAGAAAACTACATTCAGCTGACACGCTCCTGTCCGGAGAGTGAGCGACAAGACACGCAAGTCTCTCACCAGTGGGACTGTGGTCTTAGGTAGTGACCGGTGAATGGCTGGTAAGGTAGTTGTCCTCTGTGATGTAAACCTAGAAAGCTTACTCTGAGACTTGTAGTTCCATGAGTATTGTTAATACATGCAGCTGACACGCTCCTGTCCAGAGAGCAGTGGCAATGCCAGGTAATACGACGCAAGACTCACCCGAGTCTCTTACATGTCTCTCGCAAGTGAGACTGTGGCCTTAGGTAGTGACTGGCTATATTGTGAATAGCCAGTATTTATTATCAAGGTGGTGGTCCTCTGCGATATAAACCTATAATGTTTACTCTGGTGCTTGTAGTTCCATGAGTGTTGTTGATGCATTCAGGGCTAGGTTTACGGTTAGTGCAGGGTGGGTCTGGCTAATCACATACCTCCCACCTATGGGTGTGTCTCATGTGTTATAATAAAGACTGTCTGTTTGAATACATAATCTCCCTGTGCTTGGAAGCACTTTACTTCCTGGAGGACACATGGTCAGAAGAAGCAGAGGAGTCAGTGTGCGAAGCAAGTGTGGAATGCTAAGGACTGGGTTACTTAGCAGCTGGGCCAGAGGTGAAGTTTATTTTGGCTGTGTCCAGTGCTGTAGCACTAGATAACATTGAAAACGGAGAGTAAAAATGAAGAAATAAAAGCTATACAGTAATAAAAAGAGTTTGTGATGCCAGTTGGGTTGTTTAAGCCTATAGATGGCCAGTACTGAAGGAGATTGCTGGGAGATAGGTGGAATGGCAGTGAAGTTGTTAAACCCTTCCCAACTAGGGCTGGCTCCCAGGGCATGGTGATGAAGAGGGTGGTAGTAGTGGGTGCAATGGAGAAAGGCGGTATGTAGAGTCAGTCTTGTTGCTTTTACCTTTACTGCAGGTGTTCAAGCAGGTCCAGGGTATACAGGCATCACCAGGTACGTGGTCCAGACAGTCTGAGAAGAACTTCAGTCTGCTCTGCTGGGTTAGTATAGTGGCCTACCCGCTGACTTGTACTTGTTGTAGGTTTGTAGGTGCTCTTGTGCTGTCCTGTACTCCCCTCTTGGTTGCTGTGGGTTACCTCCAGCCTGGCTGGTAGTGCAGGCCTTGTGAGTATCCATGCCTTTCAGGAGTTCTCTGACCCTCTGCACTACTGCTGTCCCAGAAGTTCCCTCTTGGGTGGCTAGTGAAAACTAAAACTCCCAGCTTCTGCTGCCTTGCAGCTCTCCCAACTCTGCTGTACTTGCAAAACTACATGCTTTGATTGTGTGAGGATGGCTGCAACTAGTAATCCATGTTATACATTGTTGGATTCAGGGTCTCTTTCCCAACATTTTGTTGCTGTTAGATGAGGTATCAAAGACCTGCTGACAGATTCCCTTTAAGAAAGCTTTCCAATCAAGGGTACAACATCTAAATGCTTAATTGTTACAATGTAACAACCTTTATATAATCTTTTTTTTCACCACTGTTGGACTGATGTAAAAATCGTATTCCACCTGCGTAAATATTTCATTCTGGAAATAATGTAATAAAGCTAGATTTATATTTTTTTGCAGTTGTTTTCCGAGATCCATTAGTGTCAATAAATGTCATCGGTCCATTACATTTAACACCGCTGGATGTCTGCTGTGAAACGTATGTAATTGCTCAATGCTTTGTAGCAGGTTACGGTGTAATGAGTAATACCGTAAAGAATGGACTGTCAAAACGGCAACCTAGCGCAGCCTACGGGTAAATGGTGACCTATAAACAACATCTGGAAGGAGGACTCTTTCTAAGATTGTAAATGAGATCTGGAAATAGCAGTAATTACATTTTATAACACTCACTGTTCATTATCAATTAGGACATGGCTGTATGCACCCTGCATTAATAGTGGCCTAAATGACTAAGAATTACAAATGATCATTGTTCTCTTTGTCAAAGGGGGCCATTTATTGTGTGCTATATTATATCTTTGGAGTTTAATTCTGGTATAAAAAGTACACAAATAACATAAATAATGCATGTATAAAGTCAGCTTTCCTTATGAGGATGACGTTTTTAGGTAATGCCATAAATTCCTGATAATTGTGGGTCCCACCTCTGGCACCCATTGGGAAAAGATGAGCAGTTTTACACCACTCAGACTTTCGAGGGGTTGTTTGGGCTTCTCCTAAAATCTGTGTATGTATCCAGACTGCAAAATGCTGAAAGTTTGCAATTTACACCTTGTTATCATTTTGCATGGTTACCTAGATATCATGATTCAGCATGTGTGGAGGAGCAGCTCAGCCCCCATTTAGAGGAGTGTTTGATTTGGAGCCTGGCTGTAATGTCCAAACTTGTTATTTACACCCAGAGTCCAACAAGCCCTCCCCAGTCCCCAGCAAGCCCTCCCCATACTCCAACAAGCCCTCCCCAGTCCCCAGCAAGCCCTCCCTATACTCCAACAAGCCACCCCCAGTCCCCAGCAAGCCCTCCCTATACTCCAACAAGCCATCTCCAGTCCCCAGCAAGCCCTCCCCATACTCCAACAAGCCATCCCCAGTACCCAGCAAGCCCTCCCCATACTCCAACAAGCCATCCCCAGTAGGCCCTCCCCATACTCCAACAAGCCATCCCCAGCCCCCAGCAAGCCCTCCCCATACTCCAACAAGCCATCCCCAGTCCCCATCAAGCCCTCCCCATATTCCAACAAGCCATCCCCAGTCCCCAGCAAGCCCTCCCCATACTCCAACAAGCCATCCCCAGTCCCCAGCAAGCCCTCCCTATACTCCAACAAGCCATCCCCAGTCCCCAGCAAGCCCTCCCCATACTCCAACAAGCCATCCCCAGTCCCCAGCAGGCCCTCCCCATACTCCAACAAGCCATCCCCAGTCCCAGCAAGCCCTCCCCATACACCAACAAGCCATCCCCAGTCCCCAGCAGGCCCTCCCCATACTCCAACAAGCCATCCCCAGTCCCCAGCAAGCCCTCCCCATACACCAACAAGCCATCCCCAGTCCCCAGCAAGCCCTCCCCATACACCAACAAGCCATCCCCAGTCCCCAGCAGGCCCTCCCCATACTCCAACATGCTCACTCCAGTCCCCAGCAGGCCCGCCCAAGTCTCCAATAGGACTATCCCCATGTAGACGCTGATTGTGATTGAACTGCATTACACTGGTCATCTTCGTCTCCCTGTAACACTGTGCCAAATCCAAGCCGCCCCTCTGTGAAGGATATGAATGCTCTATGCAGTGATGTGATATGTGTGTGGTTCATTCTTCTTCACCCATGCCTGAAGTGATCCTCCTCTCTGTATCACTGCCACAGCCATCTCCTCTGTGAAGGAGCTGAGGGTACACACACCGTAGCACTGGCTCATCTCCTTTATAAAGGGGACGTTACAGCCAGGCTCCAAAACAAACACGCCTCCAGTCTGGGGTAAGCTGCTGCTCCTCCTCACCTGCTGAATCATGATATCTAGGTAACCATGCAAAATGCTGACAGGGTGTAAATTACAAAATGTTAGAATTTTGCAGCCTACATACATACACAGATTTTAGGATAGCCCGGACAACCCCTTTAACTTTACATCCAAATAAGCCACCTCTCCAGTTCAGTGTATGGAGAATATGACAATAGGGAATCCAAAAATGGTCCAGCGGGTGCCCATTCTATTGACACGTAAGAATCCCTAGAGTGGGTCATGCACTTGTCATGGATTTCTGCAAGAGATGTGGATGTACCATAATCACTTATTATGGAAATACCCTTTTAAGAATATTTTACAAGTGTAATATATGTCATTTGTGTGCTTTTTATACTTGAGTCAAAGCCACTTTTAGGGCCCTTTCACATCAGCGTTTTTTTTCAAATCGCGGCAGATGCGGTGAAAAAAACGCATCTGCCGCGATTACCGCATACCGGCTGCACTTGCGGCGCGGTTGCGGTTTTTGCCATGCAATGTATAGGCGTACTTGCGGCAGGTGCGGCAAGTGCGGTTTTGCACTTGCGGCAGGTGCGGCCGCGAAAAAAACCGCGGCTGACCGCGTTTTTTTTTCGCGGCCGCACCTGCCGCAAGTGCAAAACCGTACTTGCCGCACCTGCCGCAAGTACGCCTATACATTGCATGGCAAAAACCGCAACCGCGCCGCAAGTGCAGCCGGTATGCGGTAATCGCGGCAGATGCGTTTTTTTCACCGCATCTGCCGCGATTTGAAAAAAACGCTGATGTGAAAGGGCCCTTAGAGGGTAGTATATGGGTCAAGTGTCCAGGGCTCCAGCTGATAATGTAACGGCGCAATTGTGACAGTTTGCTGCACTATGGAATCAGCGCTGTGCTGAGCTATCGGTTGGTGACTGACAGCTCAGTTGTCTAATCTAGTGCAGTTGTGCTGAGGTGGCGGTGTGTTGATTGACAGCTCAGCCATCCAATCTGTGACTGGGATGTGCTGGGCTTCTTCAGGTGTTCCCTGTTCTCTATGATTGTCCAACTACTTAGCTGAGCAATTAGTCCCAGATCTCTGCCAGTCGTAGCATTTTGCTCATTGGTGCATGTTGGCTTTGTTCATAAGTACTTTGTGTTATGATCTCTTGCTGGCAGACCTTGGCCTCCTCTGACCATCCATTTGCTTTCACCCTTTGTTTTGATCCATTATCCTCCTGGTATTCTGACACCAAACGTGACCTGACTGTAGTGAAATATGTATCTCAGGGACTGGACACCAGAACAGTTAAGGGGTTAAATTCCAGGTCAGTCCACAAGAGGTCACAACCTGTTTTTTTAAGCACAAGCTAGCTCCCAGTCACACCGACTCTAGTCTCCCCAGGGGGCACACTGCCAGCAGGGCAATAAAATCACACATATTTGGAGCCTCAAACAGGGAGAGAATTGATAAGAGAGAGGAGTCATCTCAAATAGTGAGCTTCAAACAGACCCACAGATGGGAAGCAAAATCAGAAGACAAAGAACATTTTAAAACATAATATATGCATGGCTAAATTAGTGAGTGTCCAATCATAGACCTAGAATTAGATTATTAAAATAGAAGGCCGGTCAGAAATCTGACCCCCCAGGCTGAGTCAATAACTGGATGCTCTCAGCCAAGGCAAAGTGTCACAGAGATGGGTCAGCCGAGCTGCTGTGATCATCATTCCATATATCTCTGCTCTCCCCATCGGGCAACAGAAGTCAAGTTTAGGTTTCTGTAAGTTTCTCCTTTTTATTTCATTGTTTGCATATGTGTATGTCACTTTTTATTTCCATTTTTTATATCTTTTATTGTAAGCACTGTATCTTTTATATTAAAGCTTTAAACTTTAAAGTCTGAACCTTGTAAACTCTAAAGAATTCACAGCCCTAGAAAGGTGTGATTTTGTTGATTGTCTGATAAATCATAGTTTAGGGGAACTCATCGGCCCCCCAAAATCCGCTGGGTGGTGGCAACGTGTGTGAAGCGGGGTGCGCGGTGTGAGTCGGGGTGTGATTGATGCTCCCTTTCAGCATAGGACAGAGGTCGAGTGCTGGATTGAGTGAGAGGAGATAGATTAACCCTTGCAGGCGCAACCCCAAGTCATGTACTAAGAAGTAAGTATGTGACAAATTGGTGGCAGCGGTGGGATGCGGGGTGCCCAGTCTGAGTCAGGGTGTGCTTGATGCTCCCTTTCAGCATAGGACAGAGGTCGAGTGCTGGATTGAATGAGAGGAGATAGATTAACCATTGCACGTGCAACCCCAAGTCATGTGCTGAGGAGTGAGTACGTGACACTGACTATGCTTTTGATTATTTCCTTAGTCCACAAAGTGCTCTCCTAGTAACTGATCCTGGAACGTTTGACTACCCTGCCTTGTGCTTATAGTGTTTGATAGCATTAAATGTGCAAAAGCCGCTCCACTCCACAATAATCCACTCCAGTAAATGACTTCAATTCCACATAATATGTATGTGACTTTCCTGAAGAAGGGGCAAGTGTAAGCTCTGAAACATGTAGAATTAAAGTCATTTATTAATGCTACCAGAGTGAATTATTCCCAACAGCGCGGCTTTTGCACCATTTCGTTCTATCAAATACTATAGGCATCCTTCTGGTGGCTGCCGCAGACATGGTTACAGGTTTCATATAGTGGTTGTGTCTGACCCAACCGTACAAGGTGAACTCCATCCTTGCATCGATTCACTATGTATATTTTGATAAGACCCTATTTGCATTAATTTTCTTCTTCCCTTATGCGAGTAGAATCACAGATCCTAAGGAGATGGACCCCAGGTCCACTTTCTACTCCATACATTTCCACTGTCAGTTTAAGTGGTCTGAAGAAAGTCAAATAGATATTCTAAAACTGTTAAAATGCTTTAGTTTGTTAAAAAGCATGAAAATAAGCAAGTTTGCAATTGATTTGCTTTTTCTGTTGTAATTCCCTTGCAATCCTTTTATCTTTCACTGTGTACAGTTGGTTTTCGTGGAGCTTGTCCTCTAGTGTCTGCCCAAATGCTGACCCAATGAGAGCAGCTATTACATTCCAGTAAAGGAGTTATGCCTCATATTGTAGCCACCACTCTCCAACACCTTGAATTCTATATAGCAGAGAGCTGCTGACATACCTTTACCTCTCTTAGCTCCTGACAAGCAGCGGTTATAAATCTTGGAAAATCAGTAGCACATAGCTTTCAGAGCAGGTTTCATAGTCTAGCCACCTCTTTCTCGAGCAGATTGAATTCTATACAGCAGAGAGCTAATGACGTCCCTTTACCTCTCTCTTAGCTCCTGACAAGCTGCTGTTATAAATCTTGCAAAATCAGTAGCAAATAGCTTACAGAGCAGGTCTCATAGTCTAGCCACCTTTCTCGAGCAGATTGAATTTATATAGCAGAGAGCTAATGAAATCCCTTTAGCTCCTGACAAGCAGCGGTTATAAATCTTGGAAAATCAGTAGCACATAGCTTTCAGAGCAGGTTTCATAGTCTAACCACCTCTCTCGAGCAGATTGAATTCTATACAGCAGAGAGCTAATGACGTCCCTTTACCTCTCTCTTAGCTCCTGACAAGCTGCTGTTATAAATCTTACAAAATCAGTAGCAATTAGCTTTCAGAGCAGGTCTCATAGTCTAGCCACCTCTCCAGCAAATTGAATTATATATAGCAGAGAGCTAATGACATACCTTTAGCTCCTGACAAGCAGCGGTTATAAATCTTGGAAAATCAGTAGCACATAGCTTTCAGAGCAGGTCTCAGCTCTCAATGTGCAGAGCTATGTGCTTATTCAACTGCTCTGTTATCACTATGAAAATAAAATCCAAAAGGTCAGAAAAAGGCAAAAATGGCACCCTCCATCCATTTCGCACCCTCTAATCCAGTGATGGCGAACCTATGGCACGCGTGCCAGGGATGGCACGCGGAGCCGTTTTCCCTGGCACGCGACGTCGCCTGTCACTGCAGCTTTGAACTGCCGGCATGATGGCGCCGGCAGTTCAAAGCCGTGTCGGATCGGAGGATTCTCCTTCCTCCGCATCTCCGACACTCTCTCCAAGCTCCGCCCCGCCGGCGTCACATGACCGCGGTCATGTGAACGCTGGGACGGAAGACGCGAGGAGAAGAGGAGCGGTGAAGGTGGGAGTACTAGGTGAGTATGAGTTTGTTTTTTAATTTCAAGCCACGGTATAATGAGGGGCTAGGATGGACACAGACATGAGGCTGACAGGGGGACAGGATGGACACAGACATGAGGCTGACAGGGGGGCAGGATGGACACAGACATGAGGCTGACAGGGGGGCAGGATGGACACAGACATGAGGCTGACAGGGGGGCAGGATGGACACAGACATGAGGCTGACAGGGGGGCAGGATGGACACAGAAATGAGGCTGACAGGGGGCAGGATGGACACAGACATGAGGCTGACAGGAGGGCAGGATGGACACAGACATGAGGCTGACAGGGGGGCAGGATGGACACAGACATGAGGCTGACAGGGGGGCAGGATGGACACAGACATGAGGCTGACAGGGGGGCAGGATGGACACAGACATGAGGCTGACAGGGGGGCAGGATGGACACAGACATGAGGCTGACAGGGGGGCAGGATGGACACAGACATGAGGCTGACAGGAGGGCAGGATGGACACAGACATGAGGCTGACAGGGGGGCAGGATGGACACAGACATGAGGCTGACAAGGGGCAGGATGGACACAGACATGAGGCTGACAGGGGGGCAGGATGGACACAGACATGAGGCTGACAGGGGGGCAGGATGGACACAGGCATAAGGCTGACAGGGGGCAGGATGGACACAGACATGAGGCTGACAGGGGGGCAGGGTGGACACAGACATGATGCTGACAGGGGGGCAGGATGGACACAGACATGAGGCTGACAAGGGGCAGGATGGACACAGAGACATGAGGCTGACAAGGGGCAGGATGGACACAGAGACATGAGGCTGACAAGGGGCAGGATGGACACAGACATGAGGCTGACAAGGGGCAGGATGGACACAGAGACATGAGGCTGACAAGGGGCAGGATGGACACAGAGACATGAGGCTGACAAGGGGCAGGATGGACACAGAGACATGAGGCTGACAAGGGGCAGGATGGACACAGAGACATGAGGCTGACAAGGGGCAGGATGGACACAGAGACATGAGGCTGACAAGGGGCAGGATGGACACAGACATGAGGCTGACAGGGGGGCAGGATGGACACAGAGACATGAGGGTGACAAGGGGCAGGATGGACACACAGAAATGAGGCTGACAAGGGGAAGGATGGACACAGAGACATGAGGCTGACAAGGGCAGGATGGACACAGAGACATGAGGCTGACAAGGGGCAGGATGGACACAGAGACATGAGGCTGACAAGGGGCAGGATGGACACAGACATGAGGCTGACAGGGGGGCAGGATGGACACAGAGACATGAGGGTGACAAGGGGCAGGATGGACACAGACATGAGGCTGACAAGGGGCAGGATGGACACAGACATGAGGCTGACAAGGGGCAGGATGGACACAGAGACATGAGGCTGACAAGGGGCAGGATGGAGACAAGAGGGGCATGAGGGTGACAAGGGGCAGGATGGACACAGACATGAGGCTGACAAGGGGCAGGATGGACACAGAGACATGAGGCTGACAAGGGGCAGGATGGACACAGAGACATGAGGCTGACAAGGGGTAGGATGGAGACAAGAGGGGCATGAGGGTGACAAGGGGCAGGATGGAGACAAGAGGGGCATGAGGGTGACAAGGGGCATGAGGGTGACAAGAGGGGCATGAGGGTGACAAGAGGGGCATGAGGGTGACAAGAGGGGCAGGAGGGTGACAAGAGGGGCAGGAGGGTGACAAGAGGGGCAGGATGGTGACAAGAGGGGCAGGATGGTGACAAATAAGAGGGGCATGATGGTGACATTAGGAGGAGGCATGATGGTGACATTAGAAGGGGGCATGATGGTTACATTATTACAAGAAGGGGGATGATGTTGGCTTTATTACAAGGAGGGGGCGTATTACTGCAGGATGGGGACATTACCACAAGGGGACAGGGATCGACCATACTACAAGGGGATAAGGCTGGAGACATTACTACAAGAAGGGACTTAGAATAGGGACATTACTGCCAGGAGAGGGTCAGGATGGAGCAAATAACTACAAGGAGAGGGTCGGGATGGAGCACATAACTACAAGGAAAGGGTCAGGATGGAGCACATTACTACAAGGGGAATGTCAGGATGGAGCACATTACTTCAAGAAGAAGGTCAGGATGGAGCACACTACAACAAGGAGAAGGTCAGGATGGAGCATATTACTTCAAGGAGAAGGTCAGGATGGAGCACATTACTTCAAGGAGAAGGTCAGGATGGAGCACATTACTTCAAGGAGAGGGTTAGGATTGAGCACATTACTACAAGGAGAGGGTCAGGATGGAGCACATTACTACAAGGAGAGGGTCAGGATGGAGCACATTACTACAAGGAGAGGGTCAGGATGGAGCACATTACTACAAGGGGAGGGTCAGGATGGAGCTCATAGCTACAAGGATAGGGTCAGGATGGAGCACATTACTACAAGGAGAGGGTCAGGATGGAGCACATAGCTACAAGGAGAGGGTCAGGATGGAGCACATAGCTACAAGGAGAGGGTCAGGATGGAGCACATAGCTACAAGGAGAGGGTCAGGATGGAGCACATAGCTACAAGGAGAGGGTCAGGATGCAGATACTACTACAAAATAGGGACCAGAATTTCAGTATGAAATTTACTTGCTCTGTCTAATATTCTGCGTTTTTCCATACAGATCAGTCCACCTGCTGTTTCTAGAAAGGGCAATGGCAGCGGCTCAGCTTCAATGTCCAGTACACATGAGCTGTCTGACCACTGCCGAAGAGAAGAGAAGACTGCAAAGGTAAGTTTAAAATCAATTAATTGTTACAATAATTGAATTGATCATCAATGTTTCAGGACTACAAGCCCTGTACAGGGAAGAGAGTTAGCATCTGCTGGCTCTCCCCCCTGTGCAGCGCTTGTGATAGATAACCACTGCTGTAATTTAGGTTATATTATCTTGTTGGCACTTCGCCATAAATAATTTTGTTTTGGGTTGCAGTTTGGGCACTCGGCCTCAGAAAGGTTCGCCATCACTGCTCTAATCCAAACTTTTGAAGCGTGATCAACGAACAATCAAGCGTTTCATGGCAAATAGCCAACAGGGTCGCAAAAAAGGCGCAAAATAACTGCCCATGAATTGAGTAAAATCAAGCGTGAAGCTGCCAAGATGCCATTTGTCACCAGTTTTGCAATATTTCAGAGCTGCAACGTTACTGGAGTATCAAAAAGCACAAGGTGTGCTATACTCAGGGACATGGCAAGGTAGTTTTTTCCTGATCAGTGTCCATCAGTGTTTGGGTGCCAAAACCCGATGTGTCTCCAAAACCTAGAACAGGTGTCAATCTTTCAATTACAGTTTTTCTCTGCAAGTTTCACTTCTGGTTTTGTCACACAAAACCTGATGAATCCTGATCAGGAAAAAACTGCAGTGTGAAAGCAGCCTTAGGAAGGCTGAAACACCACCACCTTTCAACAAGAAACATAAGATAAAACGTCAAGACTGGGCCAAGAAATATCTTAAGACTGATTTTTCAAAGGTTTTATGGACTGATGAAATGAGAGTGACTCTTGATGGGCCAGATGGATGGGCCAGAGGCTGGATCAGTAAAGAGCAGAGAGCTCCACTCCGACTCAGACCCCAGCAAGGTGGAGGTGGGGTACTGGTATGGGCTGGGATCATCAAAGATCAACTTGTGGGACCTTTTCGGGTTGAGGATGGAGTGAAGCTCAACTCCCGGACCTACTGCCAGTTTCTGGAAGACGACTACTTCAAGCAGTGGTGCAGGAAGAAGTCGGGATCGTTCAATAAAAACATGATTTTCATGCAGGACAATGCTCCATCACATGCATCCGACTACTCCACAGCGTGGCTGGCCAGTAAAGGTCTAAAAGAAGAAAAAATAATGACATGGCCGCCTTGTTCACCTGATCTGAACCCCATAGAGAACCTGTGGTCCCTCCTAAAATGTGAGATCTACAGGGAGGGAAAACAGTACACCTCTGGGAACAGTGTCTGGAGGCTGTGGTGGCTGCTGCACGCAATGTGGATCGTAAACAGATCAAGCAACTGACACAATCTATGGATGGAGGCTGCTGAGTGTCATCATAAAGAAAGGGGGCGATATTGGGCACTCATTTTTTTGGGTTTTGTTTTTGCATGTCAGAGATGTTTATTTCTAAATTTTGTGCAGTTATATTGGTTTACCTGGCGAAAATAAACAAGTGAGAACCCACGCGGTTTTTGCCTGTCTCTAGATCAACATGTTAGGCTATGGGTTGAACTCAATGGACTTAAAGTCTTCTTTCAACCTTAAAAATGATGAAACTATATGATGGGAATCCTCCTTTTAATTTCAACCATTGTTTTCCATTGATTGCTCTGCACTGGTCTATACTGTGGCCGTATTTGGGAGATATTATGTGGACACTGTAAGGGAATGTCATTATGGAATGATATGGCGCCATTATTTAATTCATGTATAGCATTTTAATTTAGGTATTTAATGGTAATATTGTATGGGGCATAAAAAAATCACCAAATATTAGTCTCCATACTTACCATTGTCAGTGTGAAAGGATGGTTTTCCAGTGCGGACACTCTTGGGCATTGTAGAATGATGTACTAGAAAATTGAAAGTGCACAGGATTATAGGACAAAAAAAGAAGCAACAAAGGTTATCATTCTGCCTTTATTACATCATTACTAGGGGAAGCTCAATACAGCCTTGGGGTGATGGCAGGGGGTTGCATTTTTGCTAGTATTGTAGTATCCCCATCTATCAGATAATATTGAATAGCTATTCAGATGGTGAAAATTGGTGAGGGGCAAAACCCTGGGACCCTCATCAATGCAATGGATAGCTAAGTGAGGTGATAAACCAGTCTACAAAAATGCATTTTTAGGGCCCACTAGAAACTGTGGGCATTTATCAAATTGCCCTGGGTAGTGCATTCCAGAAAATTGGTGCATCTCGTGAAAAGTCTTGGAGATGGGAGTGGAATGCTCGGATTATTGGGAATGTCAGTCTTAGCTTGTTTAAAAAACAGGTAATTGGCAAAGCCATGTGCATAGGTTTGTTGTTTTATGTTCATACGATCAGAAAATATACAGGTGCATCTCAATGAATTAGAATATCATCAAGAAGTTAATTTATTTCAGTAATTCAATACATAAAGTCAAATGCATGCACGTGTGGTCAAAAATTGTTGTTCCCCCTCATTTATTGAAAGAAAAACCCACAGTGGTCACAGAAATAACTAGAATCTGACAAAAGTAATAATAAATAAAAAATCTATGAAAATGAAGAAATGACAGTCAGACGTTGCTTTTCTACCCTGCTTCCACTGAATGTGGAATATTAAACTTGTGAAATCGGCCTGGACAGAAATGATGGCACCCCTGAAAATAATGTGATTAAAGGGTCATGGTAAATCAAGGTGTGACCACTAATTAGCATCACGGGTGTCTACAATCGTGTAATCAGTCAGTGGCCTGTATATAGGGCTACAGATACTCACTGTGCTGTTGGGTGACATGGTGTGTACCAGAGGAAGCGAAGGAAAGAGTTGTCTCAGGAGATTAGAAAGAAAATTATAGATAAGGATGTTAAAGATAAAGGTTATAAGACCATCTCCAAGCAGCTTGATGTTCCTGTGACTACAGTTGCAAATATTATTCATAAATTGAAGGAGCAAGGAACTGTAGCCAACCTCCCTGGACGTGGCCGCAGGAGGAAAATTGATGACAAATCAAAGAGACGGATAATACGAATGATAACAAAAGAGCCCAGAAAAAATTCTAAAGAGACTAAAGGTGAACTTCAAGCTCAAGGAACATCAGTGTCAGATCGCACCATCTGTCGTTGTTTGAGCCAAAGTGGACTTCCATGGGAGACGACCAAGGAGGACACCATTGTTGAAAAAAAATGATGAAAACGCCAGACTGGAATTTGCCAAACTACATGTTGACAAGCTACAAAAATTCTAGGAGAACTTCCTATGGACAGATGAGACAAAAATTGAACTTTTTGGTAAGGCGCACCAGCTCTAT
The DNA here is from genome assembly GCA_033576535.1 of Allobates femoralis. NCBI lineage: Eukaryota > Metazoa > Chordata > Amphibia > Anura > Aromobatidae > Allobates > Allobates femoralis. The sequence continues at coordinate 727,951,674 of JARQOC010000002.1, forward strand.
GTTCACAGATGGAAAAATGAAGCATATCAAGAAAAGAACACTGCCCCTACTGTGAAACATGGAGGAGGCTCCGTTATGTTCTGGGGCTGCTTTGCTGCATCTGGCACAGGGAGTCTTGAATCTGTGCAGGGTACAATGAAATCTCAAGACTATCAAGGGATTCTAGAGAGAAATATGCTGCCCAGTGTCAGAAAGCTTGGTCTCAGTTGCAGGTCATGGGTTCATGGGTCTTGGAACAAAATAATGAGCCAAAGCATACAGCTAAAAACACCCAAGAATGGCTGAGAGGAAAACATTGGACTATTCTGAAGTGGCTTCTATGAGCCCTGACCTAAATCCTATTGAGCACCTTTGGAAAGAGCTGAAACATGGAAAAGGAGACCTTGAAACACTAGACAATGGAGCAGTTTGCTCTTGAGGAGGCGCCCAAATCCCTGTGGACAGAGAGGAGCAGACGTCTCATTGACAGTTACAGGAATCGTGTGATTGCAGTGATTCTTTCAAAAGGTCGTGCAACAAAACATTAAGTGAAGGGTAGGGATGAGCGAGTACAGCATTATTCGTGCTCGCTATACTCGCAACGAGTAGGCAGTGGTACTCGCTACTCGTTGAGAGAAGACATCCGATCGCTGGACAGGGACCTGTCACTACCAGCCAATCAGATGGCCGGTAGCAATCTGGCCAATCAGATAGCACTAAGGCACAACTACGTCATCGCTAGCGGCCACCTGATTGGCCAGTTTGCAAGGTCCTGATAGTACATCTAAGACCTTGCAAATTTCTTCATTTTCATAGATTTGTTATATATTATTACGGAACTTTGTCAGATTCAAGATATTTCTGTGACCATTGTGGGTTTTTCTTTCATTAAACGATGGGGAACAACAATTTTTACCGTGTGTATATTATACAGACTCATTACAAACAGAGTGATCTGTTTCAAGTGTTTATTTTTGCTAATGTTGATGATTATAGCTTACAGCCAATGAAAGTCCAAAGGTCATTATCTCAGTGGCTCAGTGGTTAGCTCTATATGGTGATTCAGTGGTTAGAACTATACGGTGGCTCAGTGGTTAGCACAGTATATGGTGGCTCAGTGGTTAGCACTGTATATGGTGGCTCAGTGGTTAGCACTGTATATGGTGGCTCAGTGGTTATCACTGTATATGGTGGCTCAGTGGTTAGCACTGTATATGGTGGCTCAGTGGTTAGCACTGTATATGGTGGCTCAGTGGTTAGCACTGTATATAGTGGCTCAGTGGTTAGCACTGTATATGGTGGCTCAGTGGTTAGCACTGTATATGGTGGCTCAGTGGTTAGCACAGTATATGGTGGCTCAGTGGTTAGCACTGTATATAGTGGCTCAGCGGTTAGCACAGTATATGGTGGCTCAGTAGTTAGCACTGTATATGGTGGCTCAGTGGTTAGCACTGTATATAGTGGCTCAGTGGTTAGCACTGTATATGGTGGCTCAGTGGTTAGCACTGTATATGGTGGCTCAGTGGTTAGCACTGTATATGGCGGCTCAATGGTTAGCACTGTATATGGTGGCTCAGTGGTTAGCACTGTATACGGTGGCTCAGTGGTTAGCACAGTATATGGTGGCTCAGTGGTTAGCACTGTATATGGTGGCTCAGTGGTTAGCACTGTATATAGTGGCTCAGTGGTTAGCACTGTATATGGTGGCTCAGTGGTTAGCACTGTATATGGTGGCTCAGTGGTTAGCACTGTATATGGTGGCTCAGTGGTTAGCACTGTATATGGTGGCTCAGTGGTTAGCACTGTATATGGTGGCTCAGTGGTTAGCACTGTATGGAGGCTAAGTGGTTAGCACTGTATATGGTGGCTCAGTGGTTAGCACTGTATACGGTGGCTCAGTGGTTAGCACAGTATATGGTGGCTCAGTGGTTGGCACTGTATACAGTGGCTCAGTGGTTAGCACTGTATGGAGGCTAAGTGGTTAGCACTGTATATGGTGGCTCAGTGGTTAGCACTGTATATGGTGGCTCAGTGGTTAGCACTGTATACGGTGGCTCAGTGGTTAGCACTGTATGGTGGCTCAGTGGTTAGTACTGTATATGGTGGCTCAGTGGTTAGCACTGCATATGGTGGCTCAGTGGTTAGTACTGTATATGGTGGCTCAGTGGTTAGCACTGTATGGTGGCTCAGTGGTTAGCACTGTATATGGTGGCTCAGTGGTTAGCACTGTATGGTGGCTCAGTGGTTAGTACTGTATATGGTGGCTCAGTGGTTAGCACTGTATATGGTGGCTCAGTGGTTAGCACTGTATGGAGGCTAAGTGGTTAGCATTATATGGTGGTTCAATGGTTGGCACTATATGGTGTCTCAGTAGTTAGCACTATACGGTGGCTCAGTGCTTAGCACTGTATAGTGGCTCAGTGGTTAGCACCGTATACGGTGGCTCAGTGGTTAGCACTGTATATGGTGGCTCAGTGGTTAGCACTGTATATGGTGGCTCAGTGGTTAGCACTGTATATGGTGGCTCAGTGGTTAGCACTGTATGGTGGCTCAGTGGTTAGCACTGTATACGGTGGCTCAGTGGTTAGCACTGTATGGTGGCTCAGTGGTTAGCACTGTATACGGTGGCTCAGTGGTTAGCACTGTATGGTGGCTCAGTGGTTAGCACTGTATATGGTGACTCAGTGGTTAGCACTATATGGTGGCTCAGTGGTTAGCACTGTATAGTGGCTCAGTGGTTAGCACTGTATATGATGGCTCAGTGGTTAGCACTATACGGTGGCTCAGTGGTTAGCAGTATACTTGAATGGTATAAGTTCAATGGCTCAGGTCGGATTTGACATCATTTTAAGTGTGACATCTTTAAACCTTTACATCAGAAATATACCACAATGTAATCCATGAATATTTTCCTCCATGCTGTTATGCCTTAATCATTCAATCCACCTATTTCATCTGCAGGTACATGGCTGTAATGCTGTGTAACATACTTCATATCAACTGAATCCATATTCATATCTCTCTGCGCTTTTTCACAACTAACCCTATCCTTCTATCTTGTACTATTTCCCTGTCCTGCTTGAAGCAGTCCAAACGGTCTATTAACTTCACTCTGTTAATTACTCCCTGCTGTGAACTGTCTTCCTGCTCCCTCCTCCTCCCCTCTCTCTCACCTGAAATCATTTCCTGGGCATTTGAATGGTATAAGTTTAACAGATCAGGTCGGATAGACGTTGTTCGGATTTGACATAATTTGAAGCTTGACATCTTTAAAGTTTTACATCAGAAATAGTCCAGAAATTGGTCAGAAGGTAAGAGTAATTACTGTCTTCTAATTTTACTTGCCATTCTTTTCTCACCCTGCTCTTTCAACACGCTCACATTTGCCCTCACCATTTTTGCTCCACTAACCCTCTCTCTCCTTCGCTATCCCCAAACCCCAGCACCCTCAAACCAAATAACTATCTCCCCTTCTCTCTCAACCCCCCCACCTCGCTTCATCTGCTGACCTGCTTATTAACCTCAGACTCCCCTACTAAAATATAATACAAGCTGGTCACTCTCCTTCACCCACCAGCTTTCCCTTTCTCTGCTTCTTCTCACTGCTGGTGACATATCCCCCTATCCTGCCCCCACCATCTCATACGTCCAACTAATCCTCACTCCTATCTTTCTCAAACTAAGATAAACTACTGCGATCCCTCACATGTAAAACCAGTGCCACTGACCCCCACCCCCCTGCTTCCTCTCTCTGGAGCACTTTGGAATACCTGCTCCATCTGCAACAAGCTCCATGTGATTCCTGATCTCTTTACCTCCTGCGAGCTTTCCTTCCTGGCCTTCACTGAGACCTTGATGATGGCCTCTGACACGGCTTTCCGTGCTGCACTGAGTTATGGTGGCCTCCACTTTTCACATACTCTTCGACTTGGCAACAGACATAGATAAGGGAAGATAAGGGAGGGAGGGGGGTAAATGAAAGGAGTTTGGAGGCTGCTGGTTGGCGGGTGTCTGTAGGGATATTAAAGTTACCCATGATGATGGTGGGGATGCCAGCAGAGAGAAAGTGAGGAAGTTATGTGGAGAATTGATCAATGAAGGTAGTGTTTGAGCCTGGTAGTAGGTATATGACAGCCATTTGAAGATTAGAGGGAGAGTAGATATGGATAGAGTGAACTTCAAAAGAGGGGAAGATAAGGGAGGGAGGGGGTGGATTGGGTTGAAGGAGCAGTTTGTAGAGAGAAGGAAGCCCACTCGGGCTCAACGTTCCATGCTCAACTTTCCTCCCACCTCTCATCTAACTCTCTCCTTGACAACCTCCAATCTGGCTTCCGCCCCCACCATTCCACCGAAACTGTCCTGACCAAAATTACTAATGACCTACTCACAGTCAAAGCTAACAGATATTTCTCCCTCCTCCTTCTTTTAGACCAGTCCTCTGCCTTTGACACAGTCGACCACTCCCTCCTACTACAGATCCTCTCTTCGTTTGGCATCACAGACCTTGCCCTATCCTGGATACCTTTCCAACCGAACCTTTAGCGTTTCCCACTCCCACAATACCTCCTCATCGTGCCCTCTCTCTGTTGGAGTCCCACAAAGCTCTGTCCTTGGGCACCTACTTTTTTCAATCTATACCCTTGGCCTAGGACAACTCAAAGTCCCATGGCTTCCAGTACCACCTGTACGCTGACGACACTCAGATCTACCTCTCTAGCCCAGACGTCACCTCTCTCCTGTCCTGAATCCCAGACTGTCAGCCATATCCTCCTTCTTCACCTCTCACTTCCTAAACCTAAATGTAGATAAAACCGAACTCATCATTTTTTCTCCATCTCATGTATCTTCCCTACCCGATCTATTATGATAAATGGCATAACGCTCTCTCCGCACCCGAAATCCGCCGCCTTGGAATAACTCTCGACTCTGCCATGTCCTTCTAACTGCATTCAAACTCTCGCCACCTCCCGTTAACCTCCAGCTCAAAAATATTTCCAGAATCTGTCCTTTCCTCAGCCCTCAATTTACTATAACTCTTGTACATGCCCTCATCATCGCCCGCCTTGATTACTGCAACATCCTCCTCTGTGACCTCCCTGCTAACTCTGTTGCACCTCTACAGTCTGTTCTCAACTCTGCTGCCCGACTAATCCACCTCTCTCCTCGGACTCCCCTGTTTCTCCCCTCTGCAAATCTCTTCACTGGCTCCCAATTCCACAACGAATCCAGTTCAAGTAACACTGACCAGCAAAGCCGTCCATAACCTGTCTCCTCCCTATATCTCCAAACTAATCTCCCCATATCTTCCCTCATGTAATCTTCGATCCTCCCAAAACCTCCTCCTCTCCTCCACACTTATTTGTTCCTCACACAACCGCCTCCAAGATGTCTACTGAATATCCCCCATCCTCTGGCATTCTACGACCCAATACGTCCGATTATCCACCACACTCGGATCCTTCAGACGGAACCTGAAAACCTCTTCAGGAAAGCTTATAGCCTGCAATGACCATTCTGCCGCCTCACCCCCACCGCCACCGGAGCTGCCGCACCCCGACCTTCTGTCTCCTCTCCATTATCCTGTAGAATGTAAGCCCGCAAGGGCATGGTCCTCTCCCCTCTGTACCAGTCTGTCATTAATTTGTTTACTGTAAACTATATCTATAATTTTGTATGTAACCCCTTCTCATGTACTGCAGCATGGAATTAATGCTGCTATATAAATAAATAATAATAATAATTAACTCAGAAAATTTAAGTAGGGAGGATGAAGGGTCTGAGAGATAAAATATGACCTAAATAGGTATCAGAGGCTTCACCTTGTCTGGTTGTGAGAGCCACAACCACTATAAAAGCAGATCACGGCTGCTGCAGTCACCAACGTGGGGCATATAGAGTAGGGAGGATGAAGGGTTAAACACTGCGCTGCCGTATTCCACCAGACATCAAAGGGTGAATATAATATTTATTTATTAGTCAACGCGTTTCAGGGCTCCCTGGCTCCTTCCTCAGGACGAATCATTATCATATTGCCATGTTACAAGGCATTTCTGGGCATCACTTTTTGTATTGAATTACTGAAATAAATGAACTTTTTGATGATCTTCTAATTCATGGAGATGCTCCTGTAGGTGATCACTTTGCTCCAGGAGACGTGATCTTAGCAGATAACAATTTATGTATGATGAAAACATTAGGTTCCCATTTTGCTCACCTGACCAGGTCTTGCTTTGAAATGCTCTTTAGTCATCCTGATTTCGATGACATTACAAGGATGGTGGATGACGGAAGTGATGGTCACCGGCTTAGTGCTTCGGAAGAATCGATACAATCGTTCTGCGCAGTACAAGCATAAGGGTGCTGAAATCCACAGCCAAGTCTAGAAGGAAAAAGAGGAGCAGAAAATAACTCATTCGACATGGTGGAAGTGCCACATGCAGCGGTCATGGGGCCGGGGGACTCGGACCCCCCGGGTTTATTTCTCTGATCACGTTGGCGACCCCTGAAGCCATGACCTCAACCAGACTTTGTTAAGGGGGTATTTACAGGAGATAAAGTTTGTCGTGATGCCAATTGGAGTTCTGGCCTTTAGGTGGCCAGGGGTTACTGTCTGGGACCCTCAAGTGAGAATGGCGTGGCAGCTAGGTGTTGGGCCCTCTTCAGTTAGGGCCTATATCCTTTGGTAAGTGTAGAATGTAGTTGCGATTAGGAGGATGAGGGCTGTAGTAGTGTAAGGTGATCGCTCTACAGGTGGATATAGGGAAGCGCAGGAATGATCAGACACCACACAGGGGTCTTGTGTTTCTTACTTTATACTTGGTGTTGAAGCAGATTACAACACAGCTGGGGCACATAGTCTAACAAATGCATATCCTTGCCAACCTAGAAGTATTCAGGGTCCTCCTTGCTGAGACACAGGGTATGATGGCCTTCCTTGCTGTTTTTCCTCCTTCCTGACACTTGCTACCCCTGCGTCCTTCTAAGTGTCCTGTGGGTGCAAGTCCCAGCAGGAAGGTGACTGAGGGGGTTCTGTGAGCAACAGTCTTGCTTGTCCTCTTAACACTATATAATTCCTTAAGCCTGGGGAGGGTCCACTAAGGTAGCCACTGTACCTGAAGCCCATTGACCTCCAGTTTTACAGTAGGTCTTGAAGAATCCAAACCGGCTGGGGCTGGTACACCTTCTGCAGCCAGCTCCTCTGCCCAACTTGAACAGCCGGCAGGAGATTCATGTCCTCGAGCCTGGGACTAGCACTTAACTCCACATGTACTACCAGCTTCCCTGCTGCCGGATCTCACTAGAGCTGTCTCCTTCTGTCTCCCAACCATAACCTAACTCCTCCCTCTATTTCCTAGATGGATGGGGACTGCATTTAATGTGGGGTTCTTCCGCCCAGCACCTCCCTGGCCTAGAGTTTGGACTGTGTTGCGTGTGACTGGGGGTCTTGGCTAAGTGTTAGGTCCCCTGGCACTGCTCCCCAGTTCACCTCTCCCGGGTCGGCATCCTCTGCCCCCTGCCGACCGGGCATCCGGCGTCCAGGCGTACTGTGTCTCGGAGCTGTCGCCAGGTTCCCTTCCTGTCAGCTGATCACCGGGCTCACACATGAGCACATTGCAATGGTCGTATTCATGTGACCAATCAGCGGTGCGCTAGGTGCACTCCTTCCCTATGACTCTAGGGGCCGGCACGGCCCAACCGGACACTCCCCTTGACCAATAGCTGCTCTTCCTCTGGTATATCAGGCCACCTCCACTGATGGGAGGTGCCTGATTATTAAGTTAGTTTGCTTCTATCTTGCTGACTGTTGGTCAGGCCTTCCTTGTACTCTCCTCCGGTAGAGCCACTCCTGCTCTCCTTGCCTTGTACCCTGTTACCTGGAACCCTAGCTGTGCTCTTTCCCGGTAGCACCATACCTGCTCTCCTAGCCTTGTACAGTTACCCGGAATCCTTAGCTGTGCCGTAGCATAGGCTAACCTTACGAGCCGCCCCTCTGGTACTAGCAGCTGTGGTATTTAGACCCCCTGGGCTTGCCCCTGACAATCCCTGTATAGGGGTTGTTTAAACTAGGACCAGATCACCCATGGGAGTTCGGTACCACGGCCCAGTGGGTCCACTCTAGGGCGCCTTTTCCCCGGAAGCGTGACATTAAGCTTTCCCTTCTTACCTCTAGGCATGGTACCATACATGTAAAATGCATGCCATACCACTAGTGGCAGCAGGACTGTAGGGGCGCCACACACACAGCAACCTCTACTGCTATCAATGGCTTCAGAAACTATAATGTGTGCCGTCAGATGTCCAACAATAGAAAACATAAATTGTGATAATTAGTGATGAGCGAGCACTACAATGCTCGGGCGCTCGGTAATCGTAACGAGCCATTGGATGCTCAGATGGGGGCGACTCGAGTACCCAAGTATAATGGAAGTCAATGGGAAACTCAAGCATTTTTCCAGAAGATCTCCAAGAAAGAAAGTTCCCCACTGACTTCTATTATACTCAGTACTCAGGTCACCCCCGGCTGAGCATCTGACTGCTCGTTACGAGTACTGAGGACCCCGCATGGTAGAACTCCTTCATCACTAATGATAATCTGTCAGGGGATGTTTAGACTTCACATGTCGATATGTAACCAGGCAGTAGGCGTGATGTGAATAGCGGCAAGTCAACGGTTTTTATAGCAAGTAGCAATAATGTAATGAAATTATATTGTGAGAAAATAGAGTTTAGAATCAAATATGCGAAAAGTTAGATGTAGAGACCCTCGAGACCCCGTAATAGGCGCTAACATGATTACACAGTTGAGCATAAGTAGCTATCACTGGGGGAATGAAAGAGATGTTGTCACAGATACATTAATGATTATGCAAAATGAAGATAGGATTATACAAATTGGAAAATTATGGGATTATACAGCTTTAAGGATCGTCCATCTGAAAACATGTTTAGATACATTTCTAATTCTAATTAAAAAATATAGCACTTACTAATGTTGTAGAAAATGTGTTAGTGTATCCAGCTCACCCGTCCCATGGGGGCTACGGATCCAAATCCAATTTTGAATACACAGTCCAAATAAAAGATCCAGCCCATTAGTTCTTCAAGTTAAAAAAACCCATAATATTCAAGGATGGAAAAGTCCCATCAAATGGTTAATGCATTTCAAGGCAAAGTGCCTATTTGTCATAACCAATAGCATTCAAAAATGGAAAATTCAGAAAAAAAGCAAAGTCCCATCAGCCGATAGCGGCGAGGAATGGCGCGATCACCACCAGCATGTGTCAGAGTTTGACAGTGCAATCTAACTAGGTGCAGGTGTTAGCTGCAAATGTCGGCTGATCAGATCAGTCGACATGTGAGTTCGCACCAGTCAGAGACACGACCAATGACGTACCTAGATGTCATTGGTCGTGAAGGGGTTAATATTTTTACTGGTCAAGGGCCTCGATTCACCAAGAATGACAACTTTCTCACTGGTCTTGAAGAAGGGAGTCATGTGGAGTCAGAAGCACGCCTCTCCATGAATCTGGACGTCCAATGAATGTTATGTGCCTCTGTGCACCGCTCAAGATATCTTACACCAGTCCATGACTGGAGTAAGATTTTTGGTTTAAGGAATGCCAGAGCTTTCATAAACTAGAGGAGCCATGGTGACATGTCCCACTGTGCCCCTTCACGCCCCGGCTCCAACCATTGTGGCAGAGCTGGGAGAAACTGGCGTAAAAACGCCACAAGTCGTCAACGTTGAGTTGTTCCAAAATTTTGCAACTTTTCGAACCAATTTATGTCAAAATTCTGGCAAAATTGTTTTTATAAATCAGTCTTGAGTGTTAATGTCAATATTCTCCAAAAGTTGAATAACTCTTGAATGCCATAGTCCCTTAAGTCAACGTTTGCTACGATGCTCACTTTTCCCTCCAGGGTTCTTCTTTAACTTCCTCAATTAAAAAGTTTTACTGCTTTCATATAACTCCTTTAGAATGAATCTGTTCTCATATGTAAGGAGACATGAATCAACATCTGAAGTGGAGGAACGGAGCTTGGGAAAGTTTTCTAGACCTCATTTCAAATATCTGATTGTAAAACATGCCTCTTAAGATCCCAAATTAACTTCATGACCTTCGGAGAGGAAAGTCAGCTCAATTTACAATACTTCACAAAGAACAAGACAGAAATGATTCTGATTATTAGAACTGAGCAGAAATATTCAGCATGTAGCTTATTTGCATAGAGTGATTATAATGGACTCTTTAGCACTGATTCATCAAGCTTTGCACTAGAAACAACTCCAAATTGTGCCCTGTAAAGAGATAGCACCTGTGGTGAAGGTTCCAGTAATGACGGAGCGAGGAGAACCTCGGCATGCGGTGCAAAAGAAGAGAAGGAAAAGGTAAAAGGGGCTCCTCATGATAGGGAGTGTAGATAGAGGTGTGACCCCTTAACAGTCACCTGAGGTTAAGCCCTATAATCTTCCCTAGATGGGTCCTTCCCCCCCATGCACGTGCCTAAGCCCTGCCTGACTCTGGGGTAGCCCTAACTAATGAGTAGGACAGCTAGACGCTAGTCTTACTACTACAATAAGGAATCACAGCACCAAACAGAACTCCACAGCTTACAAAAAGACAACTTCTTCTGGGGGTCAGCATAGAGGAACTACACAGTGTGCAGAATTATTAGGCACATGAGTATTTTGATCACATGATACTTTTTATACTTGTTGTCCTACTCCAAGCTGTATAGGCTGAGAGCCAACTACCAATGAAGTAAATCAGGTGATGGGCATCTCTGTAATGAGGAGGGGTGTGGTGTAATGACATCAACACCCTATATAAGGTATGCTTAATTATTAGGCAAATGTGTCAGTAGAGAGATGTGACGGCTCTGAACAGTCCACAATTGTGAGATGTCTTGCAGAGGGATGCAGAAGTCTGGAAATTGCCAAACTTTTGAAGCGTGATCACCGAACAATCAAGCGTTTCATGGCAAATAGCCAACATGGTCGCAAGTAGCGTGAGGGCAAAAAAGGCGCAAAATAACTGCCCATGAATGGAGGAAAATCAAGCGTGAAGCTGCCAAGATGCCATTTGCCACTAGTTGTGCCATATTTTAGAGCTGCAACGTTACTGGAGTATCAAAAAGCACAAGGTGTGCCATACTCAGGGACATGACCAAGGTAAGGAAGGATGAAAAATGACCACCTCTGACCAAGAAACATAAGATAAAACATCAAGACTGGGCCAAGAAATATCTTAAGACTGATTTATCAAAGGTTTTATGGACTGATGAAATGAGAGTGACTGTTGATGGGCCAGATGGATGGGCCAGAGGCTGGATCAGTAAAGGGCAGAGAGCTCCACTCCGACTCAGACACCAGCAAGGTGGAGGTGGGGTACTGGTATGGGCTGGGACCATCAAAGATGAACTTGTGGGACCTTTCCGGGTTGAGGATGGAGTGAAGCTCAACTCCGGACCTACTGCCAGTTTCTGGAAGACAAATTCTTCAAGCAGTGGTACAGGAAGAAGTCGGTATCGTTCAAGAAAGACATGATTTTCATGCAGGACAATGCTCCATCACATGCATCCAACTACTCCACAGCGTGGCTGGCCAGTAAAGGTATAAAAGAAGAAAAAATAATGACATGGCCCCCTTGTTCACCTGATCTTAACCCCATAGAGAACCTGTGGTCCCTCCTAAAATGTGAGATCTACAGGGAGGGAAAACAGTACACCTCTGGGGACAGTGTCTGGGAGAGAAAACAGTACACCTCTGGGGACAGTGTCTGGGAGGCTGTGGAGGCTGCTGCACACAATGTGGATCGTAAACAGATCACAACTGACACAATCTATGGATGGAGGCTGCTGAGTGTCATCATAAAGAAAGGGGGCGATATTGGGCACTCATTTTTTGGGGTTTTGTTTTTGCATGTCAGAAATGTTTTTTTCTACATTTTGTGCAGTTATATTGCTTTACCTGGTGAAAATAAACAAGTGAGATGGGAATATATTTGTTTTTTATTAAGTTGCCTAATAATTCTGCACAGTAATAGTTACCTGCACACACAGATATCCTCCTAAGATAGCCCCTCTTGTATCTGTACAACCGAATTGTCCACATTTATTGTTACTTGTATTGTTACTATGTTACTCGTCCTAGTCGGCCCTTTTAGCATGTAAAGCGCATGTAAATGGAGAAGATGGAGAAACTCTGATCCGGTTCTCTCAGATGTGAGAAGTGGAGGAGAAAGTGGAGAACAAACCTAGATGACACTCTGATTAAACTCTGATCAGTTTGATCGGAGTGTCATTTGCATAATCGGTCCGAGTTTCTCTACGGCTGTCTGACTGTAGCCTTTATCAGGATTATTCTCGAGTAGAGAACAATGAATATTTCCAATGCACTTACCTCTGGGAAATGAGGTTGAAATTCAGGGTCTTGCATACATATGCTAATTGTGCTATTGTTAATTAAATGATCTCCATGTGTCATTAGGTTTGGGGCCAGTTCTTCTGTATTCAGCAAATATGCCTCTCCATTAGGCTCAGCAAGTGGAGCATAATACTTCATGGTCCTGTTTAGCTGGAGGCAGCTGGGAGGATGCTCTTCTAAATTAGTCTGATATTTTAGCACACCTCTAGAAAAGAAATAAAGATGGATGAGGGTTGGAATCAGCGCACTCAAGTGCTAATTAACTTGAATTCAAGAGGGCTTGAAATGCTGGATACTCGGGTGATTAGCCAACAAGTGTTTGGGGTTTTAAATGTCTCAGAAAAGTTTTCTATGAACTCGAAAAAGTTGCAATTTAGATTCCGAATCTTAATTTCAATATTATAATTTTTTTTATATCCTTTCACGAAATAAACATTTTTTAAAGTTGAATCTACTAAAGTTCACAAACTTTACAAATTCGTCTTATTAATACATTCTGTATTTGTTTGTTGACACAGTTTGATAATTCTTCTGGTTCGCAGTAGAAACAGGGGTTATAGCTCCGCCCTGTTGTCCAAAATGTGACCTCACTAAGGCCGGTTTCACACCATGGTCTAATCAAGCCCAGGGCTGTCTGGTGTGAACTGGACAGCCCCGACCCCGATTTTGCACTAATGCATGCCTATGGTGCCAGACAGGGCCGGATGGCAGCTATTTGCCATCCAGTTTTGTCCCTGCCCGGCAGCATAAGGCTGCATTCAGTTTTTGTCCCGAACACAAAAACGCAGCTTGCAGTGTTTTTGTGTCCAGGGCAAAAAGTTTAGCAAAACTGGATCCTCCCAAATCTGGTGCGATCCGGCGCCCCCTAACATGGGAGTCTATGGGGCACCGGATCGTGCCAGACCCAACAGAGAATCTGTCAGGTTCCCAGTCGGCGAGTGCTGAAGCTCAGCGCTGGCCGCGCTGAACTTCAGCACCTGGAGCTTTCCCCTGCTGAGATTTCAGGACCACGGATAGCTCCCCACTAGCCGCAATTCTGTCTTTTCAGCAGGGACAGCTCCTGAACCCTGCGCTCAGCTGAATCCGGCAGAAAACAGGACCATATGCCCTCCAGTTCTGTTCTATCTGGGGCTATCAGGTTCTGTCCGGTGTTTCCTGCAATACACTGGACAGAACCTGATACACCACAACCGTGGTGTGAAACTGGTCTAACACAAAACAGGTTTTCCAGGATTTGAACATCTATAAATTCAATATTCTAATATTAGTAATAAAGCTCCAATTCTCATTGACAATCTCATGCAACCCTCAACAAAAAAATTCCAGGAAACCTATTTATCCTCTGTGTAATGAGATGTAGGATTACTCAGGGATCTATTAGCAATGGGAGCACAGACAGCACACTGGAAGCAAAGTTTTAAGGTGAACAAGTCTATATTTATCACGTGGCAGATATAATGTGATGTGCAGCAAACAAGAAAGTGCATCAAACAGGTAATACAGTAAGTCTCTGGAAATAGTTCGAGCAAGATAACTAAACACAAAAGCCTCTGGAGATAATTCTTAATGGGAGAAACCGATGGAGAAAAACACAGTCCAAGAATAACAAACCCCCAGAGTCCTGGAAAGGGATTCCTCAGAGTAACTAGTCCAATACTTAATGGTGCAGTGCAGCTTTTAAAGGAGTCCCACATGTCCAGAGAGCTGCATCTGCACAATAAACAATAGTTCATTAATGCTAGCAGGACACACAATGCTTACATGGCACAGGGCTTGAGAAGCTGGAGCAAAGTAAGAAGACTAAACACAGACAATTGGAAGCAGGAGTGATAGTAGCTGAGACTCGTGAGATTGCTGGAGTCCAAGGCAGTAGCTGGATAAGCCAAAGCAGATCAGATGGAGGTGAAGCATACTTGGAAAGCACAGAAAGACTAGAATTCAAACTGCATACTTGAACGTAGGTGGACAGTAAACAGAGATTTATAAAGGCAGAGGGGTGGATCACTTGATCAGGAGTGAAGCAGCGGATGCCATTTTGAAAAGGGTCAAAATGCACAGAATGTCAATAGAGATCCAAAGTCCTAACATTCTGCCAATTGAAAAACTACGAGCCATGACTATTACTATAACCTGTCTCTGGAAATCAGAGCCAGTTATAGGTCAGAGTCAGACAGCCGTATTACACAGACAACAATCGTATTGTAATGTAAGGAGTGGCTGAGGCTCCACTGACACGAGCGTGACAGCTGTACAGTAATTTATGAAACTGCCATGCTTGGGTCAGGAGGGCCTTCAGCCACTCCGTGCAGTACAATATGATTGTCATCTGTCTTATACAGCCGTCTAACTCTTGCTTTAAACAAAGTGTGGCATTGGTCAGAAGCTAAAAGTCGGGTCCCAAATTCTAACATGTTGTACCATTACACAAAACACGTCAGGATAGTGATGGGAAAAGGGAACCTGGGATACTTCACCTGCCCCCATTCACTGCCATATGTGATTTGTACGCAGGCGGATGCCTGTGCACAAATCACACACTCCCCTCCGCACCAGGGACGCGACATGTTGCATTCCTGGTGCGGACGAGAGTGTGTGATTTGTGCGTTAGGTGTCCGCCTGCGTACAAATCACATATGGCAGTGAATGGGAAGTGCACGGTCATGTGCAGTCAAGCGCAGCACCGTGCGCTTCCATTATAAAGATAGGGGCTTGCGCTGGCTGCGCTCACATGGCGGTTCCCCTCCGCAGAACGCTGCAGAGGGGAACGCCAGTGTGAACCCAGCCTAAGTGAGTTAGAATATCATCAAAAAGTGTATGTATTGAATTACTGAAATCAATTAAGTCAAACACATATATTATACTAGCTGTGAGCCCGATGCAAATGCATTGGGATTCTAGAACGTGCATTAATTTGATTATAGTAGTTATAGCTGTTAGCCTGATGCAAATGCATCGGGTATCTAAAATATGTTTATTGTTTTTTTAAACATTTTTAAATAATAATCGCATCATCAATAGCAATAATATAAGCCATAGCATTATTATTAGCAGTAATAGCAGTATTAATAGCATTATTAGCAGTATTATGAGCATTAATAACAGTATTAATTAGCATTAATAGCATTATTATTAGCATTAATAGCATTATTAATAGCATTATTAGCATTAATAATAGCATTAATAACATTATTAATAGCATTAATAGCATTATTATTAGCATTAATAGCATTAATAATAGCATTATTAGCATTAATAATAGCATTAATAACATTATTAATAGCATTAATAGCATTATTATTAGCATTAATAGCATTAATAATAACATTATTAGCATTAATAATAGCATTAATAACATTATTAATAGCATTAATAGCATTATTATTAGCATTAATAGCATTAATAGCATTATTATTAGCATTAATAGCATTAATAATACCATGAATAGGATAAATATTAGCATTAATAGCAATAATAGCATAATTAATAGCATTAATAGCATTATTAATAGCATTAATAGCATTAATAGGATAAATATTAGCATTAATAGCATTATTAATAGCATTAATAATACCATTAATAGGATAAATATTAGCATTAATAGCATTAATAGCATTATTAATAGCATTAATAGCATTATTAATAGCATTAATAGCATTATTATTAGCATTAATAGCATTAATAATAGCATTATTAGCATTAATAATAACATTAATAACATTATTAATAGCATTAATAGCATTATTATTAGCATTAATAGCATTAATAGCATTATTATTAGCATTAATAGCATTAATAATACCATTAATATGATAAATATTAGCATTAATAGCATTAATAGCATTAATAATAGCATTAATAGCATTATTATTAGCATAAATAGCATTAATAATAGCATTATTAGCATTAATAATAGCATTAATAACATTATTAATAGCATTAATAGCATTAATAGTATTATTAATAGCATGAATAGCATTATTAATAGCATTAATAGGATTAATAGCATTATTAATAGCATTAATAGCATAAATAATAGAATTAATAGCATAAAAAATAGCATTAATAGCATTAGTATTAGCATAAAGAGCATTAATAGCAATATTATTAGCATGAATAGCATTATTAATAGCATTAATAGCATTAATAGGATAAATATTAGCATTAATAGCATTAATAGCATAATTAATAGCATTAATAGCATTATTAATAGCATTAATAGCATTATTATTAGCATTAATAGCATTAATAATAGCAGCATTATTAGCATTAATAATAGCATTAATAACATTATTAATAGCATTAATAGCATTATTATTAGCATTAATAGCATTAATAGCATTATTATTAGCATTAATAGCATTAATAATACCATTAATAGGATAAATATTAGCATTAATAGCATTAATAGCATTAATAGCATAAATAATAGCATTAATAGCATTATTAATAGCATTAATAGCATTATTATGAGCATTAATAGCATTAATAGTATTATTAATAGCATGAATAGCATTATTAATAGCATTAATAGGATTAATAGCATTATTAATAGCATTAATAGCATAAATAATAGAATTAATAGCATAAAAAATAGCATTAATAGCATTAGTATTAGCATAAAGAGCATTAATAGCAATATTATTAGCATGAATAGCATTATTAATAGCATTAATAGGATAAATATTAGCATTAATAGCATTAATAGCATAATTAATAGCATTAATAGCATTATTAATAGCATTAATAGCATTATTATTAGCATTAATAGCATTAATAATAGCATTATTAGCATTAATAATAGCATTAATAACATTATTAATAGCATTAATAGCATTATTATTAGCATTAATAGCATTAATAGCATTATTATTAGCATTAATAGCATTAATAATACCATTAATAGGATAAATATTAGCATTAATAGCATAAATAATAGCATTAATAGCATTATTAATAGCATTAATAGCATTATTATTAGCATAAATAGCATTAATAATAGCATTAATAGCATTAATAATAGCATTAATAACATTATTAATAGCATTAATAGCATTATTAGCATTAATAGCATTAATAATAGCATTAATAACATTATTATTAGCATTAATATTATTATTTTTATTGAATTATTTATTATTTTTTATTTATTTTTTTATTATTTTTTCATTATTTTTTAATTATTTTTTTTATTATTAAATTTATTATTTAGGCTGAGACCCAGTTCTCATTCAGGTCCGCTGGAAGGGCTGATATAATTAGCATATATTTAATTTTTTTATTATTATTTTTATTGAATTATTTATTATTTTTTATTTATTTTTTTATTATTTTTTAATTATTTTTAAATTATTTTTTTTATTATTAAATTTATTATTTAGGCTGAGACCCAGTTCTCATTCAGGTCCGCTGGAAGGGCTGATATAATTAGCATATATTTAATTTTTTTTTATTATTTTTATTGAATTAATTATTTTTTATTTATTTTTTTATTATTTTTTAATTATTTTTTAATTATTTTTTTTATTATTAAATTTATTATTTAGGCTGAGACCCAGTTCTCATTCAGGTCCGCTGGAAGGGCTGATATAATTAGCATATATATTTTTTTTTTATTATTATTTTTATTGAATAATTTATTATTTTTTATTTTATTTTTTATTATTTTTTAATTATTTTTTAATTATTTTTTTTATTATTAAATTTATTATTTAGGCTGAGACCCAGTTCTCTTTCAGGTCCGCTGAAAGGGCTGATCTAATTTGGATATATTGAATTTTTTTATTATTATTTTTATTGAATTATTTATTATTTTTTATTTATTTTTTTTATTATTTTTTTATTATTTTTTAATTATTTTTTTTATTATTAAATTTATTTGTTCCCATTGAAATACATTAGCGGTGTGTCCGGGATTTTATGGCCGCCGACCTGGTTCTATTTGTCGGCCTTAAAATCGCGGACACACCGCCAATGCATGTCTATGGGCAGTGAGCTCGAATTCTGATTGGTCGGCGACCAATCCGAAATCGGGCTCACTGCCCATAGAGATGCATTAGCGTGTGTGTCGGCGATTTTAGGGCCGACAAATAGAACCAGGTGGCCGGCCATAAAATCGCCGACACACCGCTAATGTATTTGAATGGGAAAGGAGGGGCTCTTCTGATTGGCTGAGGGCAGTAGAGAGCGACCAATCAGAAGAGCCCCTCAGATCTCATTAAGATAGAATGGCGGATTTGTCGTCCATTCTATGTTAATGATAACTGAAGAGGACGTCGGAGCTGGAAGTTGGCGGAAAGAAGACAGAAGATCCCCGGGCCGGACGAAGAGGCGGAGATGGCGGAAAGAAGAGAGAAGACCCCCGGGGCCGGATGAAGAGGACGCCTGGCCGGACGGAGGACTTGTGGATCGGACGGACGATCAGATGATTAAGAAGGCATGTAAGTGATCGACGGGGACGTTAGGTTAGGGGACGGCGGGGGCTTCGGGTGTAGGGCTTTAGGTGTTAGCGAGAGCGGCGGGGGAAAGCGGCGGGGGAAAGCGGTGGGAGCTTAGGAGTCGGCGGGGCTTAGGGGGTAGGGGCATAGGTGCGGCGGGGTCGGGGCTTAGGGTGTAGGGGTGCGGCGGACTTAGGGGGTAGGGGCATAGGTGCGGCGGGTCGGGGCTTAGGGTGTAGGGGTTTTGCGGACTTAGGGGGTAGGGGCTTAGGTGTGCGGCGGGTCGGGGCTTAGGGTGTAGGGGTGCGGCGGACTTAGGGGGTAGGGGCATAGGTGCGGCGGGTCGGGCGGGGGAAAGCGGCGGGTGAAAGCGGCGGGAGCTTAGGAGGCGGCGGGGCTTAGGGGGTAGGGGCATAGGTGCGGCGGGTCGGGGCTTAGGGTTGTAGCGGTGCGGCGGACTTAGGGGGTAGGGGCATAGGTGCGGCGGGTCGGGGCTTAGGGTGTAGGGGTGCGGCACTTAGGGGGTAGGGGCGGCGCACTGAGGGGGTGGCTAAGAGCATGGGGCTGTAGTGTACAGCGCTATGGTATACTACAGTCCCATGGCCATACGCCTGTCAGGCCTGAAGCGTATGGGTATGGGGACTGTAGTATACTATAGCGGTGTACACTACAGCGCTATGCGAGTCCCTGGTAGCTGTGGCTTTGTTAGCGACTCGCAATGCCCGCTTCGCGGGCATTGCTTCGCAAATCTGCAACGACTCGCAATGCCCGCTTTGAGTCCAGGAGATGAAACCTGGAGTCGCTAACAAAGCCACCGGAAGTTGCGCCGCTCCGACGGAAGTCGCTACGGCAATTATATAATAGATAGAGTCATTACACACACAGGGATCTATTTCATGTGTTTATTTCTGTCAATGTTGATGATTAATGAAAACCCAAAGGTCATTATCTCAGGAAATTAAAGTAGGGAGGATGAAGGGTCTGAGAGATAAAATATGACCTAAATAGGTATCAGAGGCTTTGCCTTGTGTGGTTGTGAGAGTCACAACCACTATAAAAGCAGATCACGGCTGCTGCAGTCCCCAGCGTGGGGCATATAGAGTAGGGAGGATGAAGGCTTAAACACTGCGCTGCAATATTCCACCAGACATCAAAGGGGAAATATAATATTGATTTATTAGTCAATTAGCATTTCAGGGCTCCCTGGACTCTTCCTCAGGACAAATCAATATCACATTGCCATGTTACAAGGCGTCTCAGAGATTCCTGAAATGTGTTGACTAATAAATTAATATTATTTACCATTTGATGTCTCATGGAATACGGCAGCGAGGTTTTTAACCCTTTATTCTCCCTACTTTCATTTTCTGAGATAATGACCTTTGGGTTTTCATTGGCTGTAAGCCATAATCATCAACATTAACAGAAATAAACACATGAAATAGATCCCTCTGTGTGTAAAGACTCTATATAACATATGTGTGTCACTCTATGTATTGAATTACTGAAATAAATGAACTTTTTGATGAGATTCTAATTCATTGAGATGCTCCTGTATTATACACTTGTAACCGTTAGTACCTTTCATGGGGCACTAAAGGGTAATTAACCTTGTTGAAACCTAATAATTAAATATTTAAAAAAATGGCATGGGATTTTCCCTATTTTTGATGACCAGCCAAGGTAAAGCAGATAGCTGAGGGCTGATATTATAAGGGTGTGAAGGGTCATGGTTTTTGGGCCCTTCACAGCCTACAAATACCAGCCTGCAGCCACCGCCAAAATGACACATTCATTAGATGATTAGTGTCACCTCTCTCATGTTGATTTGCCCCAAATGTTTCTATTAACAGCAATCTGTTAATTCTCCGCTGGTGCTTTGTGTCCTGTCTCCCTCCTCTGACCCCTCCCTTCTACTCATCTGGCTCATTCTCTGCACCCCTTAGATGTATAAATTAGTTTGGGCAAGCCTCGGCCTTTGTGTGTTCATAAAGTGTGATTCATTATGTTGTCTGCAGAGATATCCCAGAGATAAACCAGAAGGTACAATGTCTGTTGAACTTTTCTCTAAGACTTTACTTTCCCTCAAACACTTGAACAATGCTTACTTATGCCCTAACAGTAACTGCTCCACTAATCCTTTCCCTCTTTCACTACCCCCAAGCTCCAACACTCCCAGCACAAATATTGATCTCCCCATCCCTCTTACCTCCCCACCTGAGCTCCACTGCTGACTTGCTTCTCAATCTCACACCCCTCCTGCAGAAACACAAAACAAGCCGGCTGCTCTCATTCTCCTACCTGCTTGCTCTCTCTTTGCTTCTATTATCCGCTGGTGACATATCTCCCAACCCAGGACCCCCACAGCCAACTTTCCCCACTATTCCTCCCCCCTATCACCCCACACCTGCAGGAAATAGCCGCAATCTCCTAAATATAAAACCCATTCCCTGACCCCCTCTCCACCGCCCCCGCTCTCTGGAGCACTCTGGAATGCCACTCCATTTGTAATAAACTCCACTCCATTCATGACCTCTTTACCTCTAGCAGACTCTACTTCCTGGGCCTCACAGAAACATGGCTGACACCCTCCGACACAGCCTCCCCTGCTGCGCTTTGTTACGGTGGTGGACTTCACTTCTCCCACACACCTCGCACCGGCAACAAACACGGTGGAGGAGTGGGCCTTCTCCTCTCTAACAACTGCATCTTCAACCCAATTCCTCCTCCTCCCTTATCCTCTCATCTTTGAAGTGCACTCTGTTCGTATCTACTCTCCTTCCAACCTACAAGTGGTCGTAATTTATCGCCCACCAGGTTCCACCACTACCTTCTTTGCCAATTCTCCATCTGGCTCCTATACTTTCTATCTGCTGACATTCCCACCATCATAATGGGCGACTTCAACATCCCCATCGACATCCATCAGTCAACAGCCTCCAAACTCCTGTCATTTGCCTCATCCTTTGACCTTTCTTTTGCCACCCACACAGACGGGCACACACTACACCTCATCTTTACCTGCCTCGAATCCCTAACTAAACCCACAATCTCCCCTCTCCTCCTCTCTGACCACCATCTACTTACCTTCTCATCCTTGTCCTCCTCACTTGCCACCCATGTCCCCCAACTCCCACACCCTCGCAGAATCCTCACACATCTTGACACTCACACACTCTCAAACACCATTTTACCACTATCATCCCTATCCTCACTCCATGACACAGATAATGCCACAGCTTCCTACAACTCTACACTCACATCAGCTATTGATGCAGTTGCCCCTCTCATTCATGGCAAAACACGACGAATCAACAGACAACCCTGGCACACAGACTCCACTAAAAAACTGCGGCGAGCGGCTAGGGTTGCAGAGCGGCACTGGAATTAAACACACTCACATGAAGACTACACAGCATTCAAACAAGCACTTCTCACATTCAAGTCAGCGCTCACCACCACTAAACAGAATTACCTCACCACCCTCATATCCTCTTTGTCCCACAACCCCAGGCAGTTATTCAACACATGTAACTCCCTCCTCCGCCCCCCACTGCCCCCTCCTACTTCTCGTATCTCTGCAGAAGACTTTGCAACATACTTCACCAACAAGATCGACCAGATCAGACAAGTCTTTGCTACCCAACCACCGCAACCCCCATGTATACCGGATCAATCATCTCCCCTATTAACCCTCCTCCCAACCATCACTGAAGGAGAACTTGCACATCTCCTCTCCAGATTGCACCTCACCACTTGTGCACTGGATCCTATCCCATCCCACCTCCTTCCCAACCTCACCACAACACTTATCCCAGCCCTAACCCACCTTTTCAACCTATCACTAACATCTGGTACCTTTCCTTCTGCTTTCAAACACGCAACAAGAAGCCATCCCTCGACCCCACTTCTACATCCAGCTACCGGCCCATATCTCTGCTCTCGTTCACTTCCAAACTTCTCGAAAAGCATGTCCACACTGTAATCTCATTCCACCTCTCATCCAACTCTCTCTTTGACAACCTTCAATCCGGCTTCCGCCCCCACCACTCTATTGAAACTCCCCTGACCAAAATTACTAACAACTTACTCATGGCCAAAGCTAACAGACAGTTCTCCGTCCTCCTCCTTCTAGACCTGTCGTCTGCATTCGACACAGTCGACCACTGCCTCTTATTACAGATCCTCTCTTCCATTGGTATCACTGACCTTGCCCTCTCCTGGATCTCCTCCTATCTTTCCAACCGCACATTTAGTGTCTCCCACTCCCACACAACCTCCTCACCCCATCCCCTCTCTGTTGGGGTCCCTCAAGGCTCTGTCCTGGGGCCCCTCCTTTTTTCAATTTATACTCTTGGTCTGGGACAACTCATAAAGTCCCATGGCTTCCAGTATCACCTGTACGCTGATGACTCTCAGATCTACCTCTCTGGCCCAGATGTCACCTCTCTCCTGTCCTGAATCCCGGAGTGTCTATCAGCCATATCCTCCTTCTCCTCTCGCTTCCTAAAACTCAATGTAGACAAAACCGAACTCATTATCTTTCCTCCATCTCACACACCTTCCTTGCCAGACTTATCTATCACAATAAATGACATCACACTTTGCCCTGTACCTGAAGTCCGCTGCCTTGGACTTGACTCTGCATTGTCCTTCAAACCGCACATCCAAGCCCTTGCCACCTCCTGCCGCCTCCAACTCAAAAACATTGCCAGAATCCGTCCCTTCCTCAACCCCAATCTGCTAAACTACTAATGCATGCCCTCATTATCTCCCGCCTTGACTACTGCAACCTCCTACACTGTGGCCTTTCTGCTAACACTCTTGCACCACTTCGATCTGTCCTTAACTCTGCGTTATCGCAGATCACATCAGCTGGGTCACATGGAAGGTAGCGCAAGAACCGGAGAGTGTGACAAGTGGTGACATAAGTAAAGTTACCAATGTTCACATCAGTATCTGGCAAAATGGGTGCGGCCTTGCCAGTGGCGTAACTTCAGGCCCAGGGGCCCAGATGCGAAAGTTCCAACGAGACCCCTAATTATTGCAAATTTTTAATAGTATTAGTCTTTTTCTATAGGCCAAAGGGACTTTTGGGGCCCCCTAGGCTGCAGGGCCCGGGAGAGATCGCAACCCCTGCACCTATTGTAGTTACGCCCCTGGGCCTTGCTCAATGTAAGCGTATTTAGGCTGAACAACCCTTTAAGTCATTATGGTCTTTCCTTTTCAGGGTTATACAGGAAAGGTTTGTGATGAAGATTTCTGGTATAATAAGGCTTGTGCTTCATCACTGTTAGGCTCAGCTCCCGGTGAAGGTTTGTGATCCGGATTTCTAGGCGACATCGGTACTGTAACCTCGTTACTCCTTACACCGGTACATGACAAATCCACTGAGCGGAGAGGAGCGTCTAGACCACCAGCACTTACAAGAGTGAGTGTGAAACGGCCATTTGGTAATTTATCTCCACATTTAATAAACGATTTTGTGTCTGGGTACATCTTTAAGTCATTAATTATTAATGATTATCCCTTAAAGCTACGGTGCACACATGATTGTAAATTCATCCTCACTGGATGAACAGATGTCCCCTCTGGAAAACTCCGTTGGATGCCTTAATCCTCGGCTGTAAACATCTCATGTGAATGATTGATCTTCTAGAAATCCAATCTATATATTGCTCATACATCGTTATAGTGAGGGCATCTTTTTATTATCATAAAAAATAAATTAGGAATAATCAGACCTGAAAATACCCGTTTCGTTTCTTTTCTAACTCTCCGCATTTCAAGTACCCATATATTTTGGGGGTGTTTTTTCACCTAGGGCTTTGGTTTATTCATTCGAAATCTCATTATTTTTTCATGTACATAATTATGTATATTATATTCATTTTTTTCTTTAACACTCATATAGAAAACAAGTGATTTTTATTCTGGTATATGTTTATATACTGTTTCTTTTCACACTAAATAGGGTAATGTGGTGCCCCACCGGGCAGGCCATCACTAAAGGTACTGCACTCCTCCATTAGAGGGAGGGTTGTGCCTCTGCTCTCCAGGTGCTGGGATGGCGCAGTTGAGCTTCACACATATACACAACACTTGGGGACCTTGGGACGGTGGGTTGACTCAGAGGGAGAACCCATGCATAACCGTGAAGGAGAAAAACGGAGTAGAAGTAGCAAAGAATGAGTAGGAGAGAAAAGAGTGAGAGTGAGGAGCTGAGCAGTCTTGGCTCCCGTGAGATTGAGCATGACCACGCTAGCTACAGGAGGGAAAGACCAGCGGGTGTGGAGGAAAGACAGAGCCCTTGGGGTACAGAACGAGACGTCTGTATCTGGCGAGAGTACAGAGGGGCTGGTGGACGACACAGGGAACCGGCCCTGAACATGGCGCAGATGCAGCAAGCCCAAACCATTGTAACCAGAGGCCCCGAGTTCCTAATGGGAACTGCGGCCGAACATCCGCCACAACTTGGGTAAGGCAGCCGAACTAGGGAGCAGAACTGGGGAGTGGTACAACTGAGAACCCTTGGCTGTTGGTACCCGAGCTCTGTGTGCAGAGGCGCTGGGAGGAGTGGAGAGACTAGCTTATAGCGCTGAGGGACTGCCAGAAAGAGAGATGCCCAGTAAGAAAGACAGGAACACTGAAAAAGGCTCAACTGCGCTGTCCCGGTTCTGGAGACAACGCTGAACTGGAGGTTGGCAAAGGCAAGTACCTGGCGGCCATGCTGAAACAACTAAGTAAAAGTTACGGAACTCCTGCTGTCGTGTGTGATACTTTCCTTAGCGGCGACCATTGGACGCAGAGGCCGCATGAAACACCGGGGTGCTGATGACCTAACGAACATCTGCCAAGGTATGAACTGAATCCTCCGTCCCGCTGCCCTGGGGACCGCGCTCCACCTGCAGGGAGCGAAACCACTCAAGCTGCCGGTCACCGTCCCCAGAGGTTCTGAAGCAGCAGCGGCCGCCCATGGCTGCTTACCGCAGGTGGCATCACAAATACTCCTTTTCCCTGTTTTCCTTGTCAATCCTCCTTTATTAAATGACACCGCCAGGGTCATGGTATTGGGTCTTGGCCCCAGTCTGTCCCCGTGAAAAGAACCAAGAACATCAACAAGCTGCCCTGTTTCCGAGTACCCCCGCCCCTGAAGTGAGCATATCAACTTGGCATCACGAACAGGATGCGAGTGGCCTAGTAACACCGGGTGTCGTGTGCCTTAAAGAACTATTAAGAGACTGTAAGAACTAGCTCGCAAAATGCCAATGAGAAAGAACGAGCGCCACGTGGAGGTCTGGGTAGTGTCTAGGCCCTCATAGTGGGAAAGACCTTAGTAAAGGCATGAAAGAGAAGGCCCGCCCAGAGGACTAAAGAAAAGCCAAGGGGGCCTGCTAAGGTGTGGTTGTTGACTCCGCCTAGAGACAGAACGATAGAGAGTCGCAAGGTGCAAGGAGCGAGAGGCATCATGGCGTACATCTGGACGGACACTGGCTAGCGGACAAGAGAGCGACAAAGCCCCCAGTGCAACCGGGGAGGCTAGAGACTGGGTACAGTTTACTGGTTCCGACAACTTCAAAGAGGCGATAAAAGAACTGAGCCAGTTACTGAGCAGTGCGTAGCTGTGGGCCATTAACGCCTGGAAGCGGTGCCAGTTACAATAGTCGGCACACCAAGTGTGAGTGCCGGAGCCTCATGAACCCCCAGAAGCAGCACCAGCAGTTGAACCAATAAACCAGAGCCAGCCAGCGACCCCTGAGCTGACAGAAGTGCCACCAGCTGCCACACCAGACCCACCTGAACCAGCGCCGAAGTCAGAGGGCGATGCCGCTGAACTGGAAAGCAGAGTGAGCCCATCGGATACCCTGAAAGTCGAGAGCGGGAGGGCCCATTGCGCATCCTATGAGAGTCTAACTGAGGGGTGCCCGATTGCAGCCCGGGCGGTGAGCAAGGTGGAGAGCAGATATGATGGTGACTACTAGGCGCGAAGGTAAGCTGTTGAAGAAAAAGAGTGACGACAGACCACTGGCACCAGCAGCAGGAGGCTAACCTGGAGGAGAAAGCCTACGTACAAAAGACTCTGGTATCCGACCCGGCGGAGTGGCAAAGATAAGTTGTTGTGGACTTCCATCTCCGAGACGGTTGGGGGTTTATAAAGGAGAACGGCTTGGAGCAAGAGGTCTTTGTCAGCAAACGTGACATTGAGTCGTACCTCCCGAAGGGACACCCCGGGCGGAACCTCTACCCCGGAGAAGAAGTCAGTTACACCCAGTGTTTCGGATGACGAGGCTGGTACACGTTGTGGATGTACAAGATCCTGCAGCCTCGAGCCCCGTATGCAGAGTCGGTTGGACTTTCGAGGCCCAACACTGTGCCACCAACCCTCCAGAGAGTGAAAGCTCTGGATTTGAACTGGCATTAACCCATGAGTAACCACTACAGCATCAGTTAAACCTCAAACTCCTTATAAGCACTTAACCATACATGGATTCCTTATATGACATGTTGGTTTAAAACACAAACCCATAGGGTGCAACGACTTTAATCTGATGCCAAATCATCCAGGCGACTGTGTGATCAAGGCCTAAATAAGGCCGAAACGTCTTTTTCTGTCGCACCACCTTGCACTATAAAGATTCACCTTGAGCATATCTTCAGCTTGTATGTGTGCAATGATTATATTAACCATTGACTGTGGAACCCTTGGCTCCTTTCAATTGCACCGTAAACAACAAAGGGTTGAGTGCTAGCCATTTTATTCTATAGTTTCGAGTGGGAAAGACGGTTTGCGGGCAAGCGGCCCTTATCCAAAAACCTGGAAAGTCAGTGTAAATAGTAGTTAGACTTTTGTAAATATTGTATATAGCTGGTTAGTTAGATAGGTACCGGGAATTGCAAAAATGTACAATGTGTATAGTTAACCTGCCATGATCACCGTATAGTTGGACAGAGGACTTCTGACAAAGAACTGTTTTGAACCCCGGTAGGGGAAATTGCTCGACAGACTGTGGATGATATTTTATTTTTGTTTTATATTTTTCTACCTTATTACAAGCAATTTGTGTATTCTCTAAGACGACTGAGAGACTCGAGCACTTTGTTATAGTAACATTCAAGCATGGCGCCTCCTGAAAGGGAAGAAAAATGATGCGTATTGTTATTGTTTGAAAACAACGGGGACGAGCTAACCTTTGCCAAGGGGGAATGTGGCGCCCCACCGGGCAGGCCACCACCAGAAGTACTGCACTCCTCCATTAGAGGGAGGGTTGTGCCTCTGCTCTCTAGGTGCTGGGATGGCACAGTTGAGCTTCACACACACACAACACTTAGGGATCCCAGCGGATGCAGTAAGCCCGAATCGTTGAAACCAGAGGCCCCGGGCTACTAATGGGAGCTGTGGCCGAACACCCGGAACAACTTTGAGAAGGCGGAAGTAGGGAGCAGTACTGGGGAGTGGTACAGCTGAGCACCCGTGGCTGTCGGTATCAGAGCTCTGTGTGCGGAGGCGCTGAGAGGAGTGGAGAGGCAAGCTTATAGCGCTGAGGGACCACCAGATAAAAAAGACACCCAGTAAGAAACACAGGAACACCGAAAGAGGCTCGACTGCGCTGTCCTGGTTCTGGAGACAACGCTGAACCAGAGGTTGGCAAAGGGAAGTACCCGGCGACCATGCTGAAACAACTAAGTAAAAGTTACGTAACTCCAGCTGTGGTGTGTGACTTTCTGAACCCTCCTTCCTGCTGCCCTGGGGACCGCGCTCCACCTGTGGGGAGCGAAACCATCCAAACTGTCGGTTACCATCCCCAGAGGTTCTGAAGCAGCGGTACCACAGGTGGGGTCACGAATACTCTTTTTCTCTGTCTTCCCTGTCAGTCCCCTTTTATTAAATGAGACCGCCAGGGTCAAAGGACCAGGTCTTGGCCCCCGTCTGTCCCCATGAAAAGAACAACAAGCTGCCCTGTTTCCGAATACCCCCGGCCCTGGAGTGGGTGTGTCACTAACAAAGGGTATTATGGTGGTGAGGATACCCAATACATGTTATTTTTTCTTGAGATGTGCAGTGTTATGCACGAGGGTGTGGATCCACTGTGCTAAGGACCAGGTTCACCCTGGTGGAGCGTAACTTTGTGCCTACCAGATACTCACTAGAGCCTCTGATAGTGAGATTGGACTTGGCTGCCAGATACCAACTGTCACACTCCTTCCCGCAGCACTTCCTGGTTTTTGTATGTTGCTGTTCCTGGTAACTGGGTGTGGCTCAGTTGTCAGTCTGGTTATGTTCTGATTTATTCTTCATGCTGGTTCTGGGAAAGGTTTGATCACTCAGGTGTTTCTACTTCCAGTGATTGCTTTGCTTCTTAACTGTGCAGCTTTCCCCACTTTGATGCCAGTTGTCGCCAGATTGTAGCCAGTTGAAATCTTTGCATGAAGTGCTGTGTGGGTTCCTGTGCTTATCCTGATCTCTGTTACCTGAATCAGAATAATCTTTGTATTCTCTTTGCCTGGACTGATTATTCTTCTTCTGGATTTTTTACCCCTGAATTATCTTTTTAAAGCCTCTGTCTTCTCCTGGTGTACTGTGACCTCTCCTGGAGCTAACCCGGGATTGTCTGACCATTCTGTCATTTCTATCCCCATAAGTAGTTACTGTTTCACATCTTAGTCTGCTAGTCATGACTAGCGTCACACGACTCCAGGGCAATCCCTGGACTGCAGCAGTAAACCCTAGGGGTCAGGGATGCAGGTACAAGACTAAGGAACACAGGCAGTATGGATACTCGTGCACAGAACGGGTTACGGATCACATGATGAGGTCAGAGCTGAAGCCAGGCACAGACAGACCAGCTTTGGTTCAGATTCTGGCAGGACGGGTCCTTAGTAACTGGACAGGTTTGGAATCCAGGTTACAGGAGGACAGATTCAGGTACACTAAAGTAAAGATACAAAGGAAAGATTCAGGTATGCAGAACAGGTTCATAGACGGGGTAGAAGAATGAGTTCAGGAATAGGGACCTGACAGCATATCTAGTAAGCAAGAAACTTAACTGGACAGTAAAGGTGCTCAGCACCTCCCTACCGGAGAGGGTGCATTACTGTAAATACCTAGTACCTTTCAGCCATAAGCTGGGGAGAGGACACTTCTAGAGTGCACATGCTGCCCCTTTAAGAAGCGGGATGCATGTGTGCCCTAAGTGCAAGGCCAGGAGACCTGCGCGACATGCAGAGACTCAGGCAGATGAGACCCAGGACTAGAGGAACACAATGGCAGCAGCGATGGTGAGTGCGTCAGTGTTCCTGCCAGGTAGGAGATATGGGGCTGTGCAGGGACACTGGTGTTACATGCAATACATACAATACAGTACTTACCTCTCCCTGTTCTCCATTTAGCTAAAGCGGAGGTAACATTTGATTGGCTCTATTATGTGCCTGTCTTTTTTTGGGGATACACCTAGTGCTATTGGTCCATATCAGCATGGGATGACCTTAATGGGTATTAAAAGTCTTTGCAAACTGGCAGTCCACACCATAGCCCTATAGTCCCTTGATTACGCAATGGTGTGATGAAACGTCATCGAGGCTGTGATTTTAAGTTATATGTGCAGCCAAATGGACATAATTCACAGGCACACTAATTATATGCTTGCTTTAGAAATTACATTACATCTATATATAAATCTATATATATAATTGCCTTGTGGCTCATCCACTTCCGTCTTGATGTCTGCATGTCACTTCCGCCCACCATATTAGCACACCCAAGTGACGAGTATACCAATGTGGCGGCCGTTGATCACCCCCACCCGCTCCCTGCAGTCCCCCCCACTTACCGTACCCCCCACTTACCTGATGACACACTTCCCCGCTGGCCATTGCCCCAGCCGCCGCCGATAACATGGGGATAACAGGACCTGAGGTGACGTCAGGATCATGGGCGGAGACAGGTCACATGATCCTGACGTCATCACATGATCTTCAGCAGCACTGCAGAGAATGATGAATGGATGGAAGAGCAGAGTGGAGGCAGGTAATATTGCTGCAGTTCACACCACACCCACCCTGCACTCACACTCCCTCACCCTGCCCTCACACCCCCCCTGCCTTCACTCATACACCCTGCCCTCATTCACACACTCTGCCCTCATTCACACACCCTGCCCTCATTCACACACCCTGCCCTCATTCACACACCCTGCCCTCATTCACACACCCTGCCCTCATTCACACACCCTGCCCTCACACCCACCATGCCCTCACACTGATCCTGCCCTCACACACATCCTGCCCTCACACCCACCCTGCCCTCACACTCACCCTGCCCTCACACTCACCCTGCCTTCACTCACACACCCTGCCCTCATTCACACACCCTGCCCTCATTCACACACCCTGCCCTCACACTCACCCTGCCCTCACACTAACTCACCCTGCACTCACCCTGCCCTCACACCCACCCTGCCCTCGCACACACCCTGCCCTCACTCACACACCCTGCCCTCATTCACACACCCTGCCCTCACACTCACCCTGCCCTCACACTAACTCACCCTGCCCTCACACCCACCCTGCCCTCACACCCACCCTGCCCTCACACACATCCTGCCCTCACACACACCCTGATCTTACGCCCACCCTGCCCTTATACCTACCCTGCCCTCACTCACACACCCTGCCCTCACTCACACACCCTGCCCTCACTCACACACCCTGCCCTCACTCACACACCCTGCCCTCACTCACACACCATGCCCTCACTCACACACCCTGCCCTCACATACCATGCCCTCACACACCCTGCCCTCACACACCCTGCCCTCACACACCCACCCTGCCCACACTCACACACCCTGCCCTCACTCACACACCCTGCCCTCACTCACTCATCCTGCTTTCACTCACACACCCTGCCCTCACATCCACTCTGCCCTCACACTCACCCTGCCCTCACTCACACACCCTGCCCTCACATCCACTCTGCCCTCACACTCACCCTGCCCTCACTCACACACCCTGCCCTCACTCACACACCCTGCCCTCACTCACACACCCTGCCCTCACACACACACCCTGCCCTCACACACACACCCTGCCCTCACACACTCACCCCGCCCTCAATCACACACCCTGCCCTCAATCACACACCCTGCCCTCACTCACACACCCTACCCTCACTCACACACCCTACCCTCACTCACACACCCTACCCTCACTCACACACCCTGCCCTCACTCACACACCCTGCCCTCACTCACCCTGCCCTCACTCACCCTGCCCTCACTCACCCTGCCCTCACTCACCCTGCCCTCACTCACCCTGCCCTCACTCACCCTGCCCTCACTCTGCCCCTGCACTTATTCTGCCCCTGCAGTCACACACCCCTCACTCACTCACCTTGCAGTCACACTGCCCCCTCACTCACCCTGCCTACTCAACCTGCACTCACTCCACTCAACCCGCAGTCTGCTGAACGAGGCCAGTTCCTCATGCCACCATCCTCTGCTGCCACATGAGAGGGAGCACAGGGCAGGGGGGCAGAGAGCGAGCACAGGGGGTAGAGATAAGGCAGCACAGGCAGAGAAGCACAGGAGGGAGTGACGGCTGCTGCACCCAGCACAATAGAGCCCACCCCCATTGTGATGTCACCGCCCACCCGATGCGATAGCATCCGTCTCCTATCTAGTGCTTCATGACTGCTTTAGTGTGGCAGCAATTTCTTAATACCGGCTTTCTTCATCAATTTACCTTCCGCTATGTTCAATACTAATTCAATACAGAGATAAAGATATTTTAATGGATGTAAAGTTGCATTTTATATATTTATCAAATAAGTATTTGTCCAATAGGACTATTTGTAGATAGTGAACTCTAAACTGAATACTCAACTCTGCTCCACCAGTTTCTCAAAATTGAGTCAATTCTTTAAGTTCAAGGTACTGATGGGCACACAGACCATAGGCAGGTAACAGAGGTACTGGAGTCCTTAGGCAAACAAGAGACAACAGGAGAGGTACAGGAATCTGCAGGCTGACAGGAAACCGGGAGCAGAAGTACTGGAAGCCAAGAAACAAAAGGTACTGGAAGGCTCAGGCAGACAGGTGACCGGAAGCAGAGATACTGGAAGCCAGGAAGCAGGTATCAGTGGTATTGGAAGACTCAGGCAGACATGAGACAGTAGGAGAGGTACTGGAAGCTGAAGACAGAAAGGAGACCGGGGGCAGAGGTACTGGAAGCCAAGAAGCAGAGGTACATGAAGCCTCAGGCATACAGAAGAGTGGAGACAGACGTACTAGAAGCCATGAAGCAGGTAGCAGAGGTGCTAGATGCCAAAGCAGGTAGTCAGGAGAAGACCAGTAGCAGAGGTACTGGAAGCAAGAGGCCGACAGAAGACCAGTCGCAGATGTACTAGAAGCCACATACTGACAGGAGACTGGTAGCATAGGTATAGAAGCTAGAGGCTGACAGACGAGCAGTTGCAAAGGTACTGGCAGAAAGTGACAGGAGAAGAGTAGTAGAGATATTGGAAGCCACATGACAGGCAGGACTGAGGAACACTAAAAGTCTTCATAATAAGACACAGGTGTGCTTCTTGGTAGGACTAATATAGGCCTGCAAAGCCTGAGGTGGAGCACAAGAGAGTTTAGAGGGCCAATGTGAGGGGAGCACAGGTGTGTAAGTTTCCTTGTAAAAATCATCTCTACTACATTATTTCTCATTCATTAAGTCAACTTTATTACATGTATTCAGCGTCAGACTGGGGCAGCAGGGACCCACCAGTAACATTGACTGTGGGGGCCCACTGACCCATTACAAGCAAGTATTAAAATCACAAATTTGCCTATGCTATATAATATGCTATTGCTATAATATGTTAATATATTAAGCGATATGATATACTGGGTAGTTTGATGAGATGCTTCCTTTATCCACACATAGGGAAAAAAGTGTATTGTGTCAACTGCATATCATGTTTGGGGGTGAGTGATGTACTACTGCAGAGGGGCCCACCGGAGAATTCCCCGACGCTCCTGCCGGCCAGTCCAACCCTGCATCCTTTGCTGTGCAAGTTCTACCGCATTGAGCGCTCATTGTAAATTCAACTCTTCTGCATCAGTTTCCCAACACTGAGTCATCTCTGGTACCTTGCAGTTGCAGCTTTGCTGTCATTGTTCTGGTTTAGCTGCTCCAGTTGTCATTGTTCTAATTATTTTGGCTTTCGTGCTCCATCGTCACTTGTCCATGCTGCATTAGATCTGTTCATCCGTAGTAACTGGGGCATCCATGAGTCCCAGATACAGGATAATACATCCCTCTGCTCAGCCACACATCACTTGTAATGATAACCTGGATCTGCTAAATCCCAGAATCTCTGCTATATGCGGCAAACACCTGCCGATAATCTGACCGTTGGGTCCAGTAGAAGCATGGGAGTTGTAGAAGCTTCCATTCACAATACAGGAGTTGAAATAAATGGTGTGTGTCTTCCCCGGAGATTCACCTGGGAACTTTGGGAGGATGAGGAGCAGCAGGAGCGTTATTACAGCAAATCAAAAGACTTGTCTGTAGACTCAGGATCAGCACCAAAAATACAGTATTCATGTATACCGCCTCTACTGAGGTGAAAAAACTCTTTGGCTTTTGCACAAAAGAGTAAGGTCTGCACCCTATTTGAGGTATACTGGCAATACTGTACACGGCCGGTACATATCACACAGACTGAGATCTGTTGCGATGTGAAACTAGATAGTTTGCCTGGGACTTGTAGTATCAGGAATCTTATTTTATTTCAAAGGGCTGGTTTCATAGCATGTTCAGAAGTGGTGGGAGGGACTGAACATCCACATACCTCCTATAGGCGTGACTCATGAGACTCCTGATGGATCACATGTCTGTGATGTAAGGATGGTCCTTCACCCTTCCTGTGTGAACCATATGGCAAACAAGTATGCCTGAGAATGGAGCTGGCTAGAGGTCCTGGAAGTCCAGGTGGTAATCGAAACCCCGGTAGATTTGCACTCACGACAGGTGCCAACATGGAGCAAATACAAGGACCTGGAGGGTGATCCCTGTGTGTAACCCAGTGGACAGTAAGACTGGATGTAGTGAGTCTGAAACCTGCTAAGCTACAAGAGCAGGTAAACCCAGAGTGGGACTCTGTGTGCTGACTGAGGTCAGTAGAAAATTGTAAGCAGACGAGTCCGCAGGAGTAGCTGTCGCTACGTGAATTGGTGTTATCTGTGAACAGTGAAGTATTGTGCTTGCTATATGCTGATATGTGGTTAATGACTGATAATAAACCAGATGGACTATCTTTTATTAGAACCGTTGCTGTGTGCTTGAATTGTGCAGCTAAAGGGAGTGTATCCCAACATAATAAGTAAGCGCTATCTCACATCTATATACTGTATACAATGATGCTTGGGCCGTTCTGCAAAGATGGAGTGATGAACCACCCAGAAGATTGAGCAAAGGGACCCTGTAAGAGAGACACGCCTCAACGTGCCTACTGGGCGGTTATCGACATGGACATATTTACAAGCTAAGTGTCTAATATTTTTCACATTTCCTTAGCTATAATGCTGTTTCATATTCCTTTTTATTATATGTATTATTATTTCAGAGTGCAGCAGTCTTTTTGTTACAATGTGACATGTGGAGCATTGCACCTGTACACATTCCAAAATGCAGTGCCGCAATTGTTTCTTGTTTGGACAATCCACTAGAGTCAGAGCCATAAAAACACAGGTCCGTAAAGGGGCCAATACTTGTAAATCTATCAATACAACCATTACCCTAAGCGCATACTACTCAACAGAAGTCAAAGGAGTAAGAATATCAATTCATTTTGG
Organism: Allobates femoralis; assembly: GCA_033576535.1. Lineage (NCBI taxonomy): Eukaryota > Metazoa > Chordata > Amphibia > Anura > Aromobatidae > Allobates > Allobates femoralis. The sequence continues at coordinate 727,987,358 of JARQOC010000002.1, forward strand.
TGTTAAAACCTTCACTCATTCAGTTATCTGTTTCACCCCCAACCCAACCTTGCTCCCATTTACCTTTCCCCTTTTTCCCCCATTAGCCACATGAGTCTTTTTTCAGGTGGATAATTATGGCCACAGTGGCCATTTACTTAAACAAACAACACAAACCATAGATAACTATAACTTACAGTAACTAGACGGCGGCCCGATTCTAAAGAATCGGGTAGTCTAGAATCCATATATAGTTTATTTACTAATAGTTAGGGGAGTGCGGTGAAATGAATTGTGTGTATACAGGCGGCTCAGTGGGTAGCAGAGTATATGGTGGCTCAGTGGTTAGCAGTGAGTGCGGTGGCGCAGTGGGTAGCAGTGAGTGCGGTGGCTCAGTGGTTAGCAGTGAGTGCGGTGGCTCAGTGGTTAGCAGTGAGTGCGGTGGCTGAGTGGTTAGCAGTGAGTGCGGTGGCTGAGTGGTTAGCAGTGAGTGCGGTGGCTGAGTGGTTAGCAGTGAGTGCGGTGGCTCAGTGGTTAGCACTGCGCGGTGGCTCAGTGGTTAGCAGTGAGTGCGGTGGCTCAGTGGTTAGCAGTGAGTGCGGTGGCTCAGTGGTTAGCAGTGAGTGCGGTGGCTCAGTGGTTAGCAGTGAGTGCGGTGGCTGAGTGGTTAGCAGTGAGTGCGGTGGCTGAGTGGTTAGCAGTGAGTGCGGTGGCTGAGTGGTTAGCAGTGAGTGCGGTGGCTCAGTGGTTAGCACTGCGCGGTGGCTCAGTGGTTAGCAGTGAGTGCGGTGGCTCAGTGGTTAGCAGTGAGTGCGGTGGCTCAGTGGTTAGCAGTGAGTGCGGTGGCTCAGTGGTTAGCAGTGAGTGCGGTGGCTCAGTGGTTAGCAGTGAGTGCGGTGGCTCAGTGGTTAGCAGTGAGTGCGGTGGCTCAGTGGTTAGCAGTGAGTGTGGTGGCTCAGTGGTTAGCAGTGAGTGCGGTGGCTACAATCAGCAGGCATTCCAAAGGGGGCACCAGACAGTCTCTTATGAAACACTTGCTCATGTCCCTTGACTGGCAAAACAAAGGAATTGCACTGTTCATCTGGTATAATTAGAAATAGCTCAGTCCCGCTCAAGTGGCCAGATACTCCTTATTAACACTGAGTTGTCACAGCAGTACATTTGCTAAGCCACATATCTTACTTTAGCAAAGGCAGAAGTAGGAATTGTGGCAAGGGAAACACAGAGGTGCAAGCCTCTTCATGAATCAGGAGTGCCTGATCCCAGAGTTCCCAAGATTGGCATGAACAATGCTTTGATGTATTGGTCCCTTAGTTTTGAATCCTCAATGAATGCTGTTTTTCTGCTTTGACTTCTGGGAGCTTAGGTTAACCGACCTATTGATGTATCATTTATCACTTTCCCTTATCACTTTGTCAAATGGGCCATCTCAAAGACCTTGAATTTCCTTGCCACAACCATACATGGCCTCGTCTTTTCTTTAGAAGTGAAACTGGACGATAAAGAAACAAACAGAAGAAGAATCACCTCCTTCAAAATGTGGAGCTGGTGAAGGAGGTTATCAATACTATGGATGGCAAGAAGAACAAACACATCAATTCTGGAACAAATGAAGCCAGACATGTCACCGGAAGGAAGATCACCAAGATACGACTTGTCTACACATCATACGAAGAGAGCAATCACTGGAGAAGGACATAGTGACCGGAGGAAGAGACAACAAGGTGAAGAGGAAGACCAGCAACCTGATGGCGTGAGACTATCAAGATAACGGCGGAGAAGACCCTGGTGGACCTAGCTAGGCTTGTAGAAGACTCTGGTGGACCTATCTAGGCTTGGAGAAGACCCCGGTGGACCTAACTAGGCTTTGAGAAGACCACGGTGGACCTATTTAGGCTTGGAGAAGACCCTGGTGGACCTATCTAAGCTTGGAGAAGACCCTGGTGTACATATCTAGGCTTCGAGAAGATCCTGGTGGACCTATCTAGGCTTGCGCAAGCTCGATCTTCCTACAGAGTGTTTATCCATCAAGTCGCCATGGCTCGAGATCTGTTTGAGGGTCTTTGAGACCCTCTGTGGTGTGAAGGTCTCGATACAATTGTTCATCTGCACCTTTCATGACTATACCTCTAGCCGGCTTCTTATGGTACATTAGATGTCACATTTATTAGCAGAAATGAGAGGGTAGTTTTAGGAGTAACTGAGGTGAGAAGAAGTTTTTGCTATGGATTTCTGAGCAGTTTAAGGATTGGTAACCACATCGAAGTGTTTGGATTGTTTGTTGTACTTTATAAATCCAGAACAGTGATGAGTAAGCACTACCATGCTCGGCTGCTCGAAACAAGCAGATCAGACTCTTGGACGGGCTTGGCTTGAGTACCAAGTATAATGGAAGCCAATGGGATACTCAAGCATTTTTACAGCAGACTTCCAGAAAAATGATTGAGTTTCCCATTGACTTCAATTATACTCGGAACGCGACTTGAGTCTGTCCAAGTGTTCGATCTACTCATTTCGAGGACCGAGCACTCGATCATGATAGTGCTCGCTCATCACTACTACAGAAGTGTAAAGAAGCATGTTAAGAAAAGTTACCAAGAGTATTTCACTTTACAAAGATTTCACAAGGTCAAATAGTATTTTTGAACAATGTAAAAACCGCTAATAAAGGAACAATCAAAGAGGACCTGAGTCATGGCTAACTCGGCTCACATTACAAGCTACAGTATGACAGTATGCAGTAATGGATTTAACATTTAAAACTTAGATCCAGGCTACGCTTACAATTTCTGGGCCAGGACCTTGTCTCTGTGCCCAAACCCAAATGGAATAACATTATAGCTTATGGGTCCTGGCCTTGGAGATAAAGATTCAATATCCGGACTGTTCTCCAAAGTTGTCCTATTTGGATACGTTTTTTTAAAAATCATATTCTTTGCCAATAAAAATATTTTTTTTTATAGACACTTACCCTGAGGCATGGACCAGAAGGAGCACGTAGAATATAAAAAACAAGTTGTGTGTGTGTAGGAAGATATCAAAATTAGATGACCTTTGGAGAAAACAAAGAAAAGTAAAGTTAGATGTTTGATTACACAAGACGCTTATTATAACTGTCAGGGTTTGTAGTTAGCTGATGGAAGCAGGACGGTAATAATGAGCAAGGTAAACTGGGTAGCTAATCTGACCCTGTGCCCAAAGGGACCTCTGATGGTGAGGAGGTCTGGGCCTCCATCCTTGCCCTCTTCTCCTCAACCAGCGCTGTGCTAACTTCCCCTCACCTCCACCCACCACGGACTGGGATCACAGCAACTTCCAAAAGGAAAAGCACCAAGAAGCTTCAGCAAAATACACGTCTTCTGAGCTCAAACGGTCAAGGCAGAATGAAACTTTATCAATGACACCTGGTAGAAGGAAGTGGAACTACATAAAGGCTGAGGAAGTGGACAACCTCACCTACAGATGCAGAGCCACACACACAGACAACAGCAGCTTCTAGCATTAACCTCGGGAGAACCAAAGCAAACTTACTCTGCTTAAATTACCGCCGCATTACACACGGACTGCAAGCAGTCGACACGTGACAATAAGTTTGATATCACAAAAGTTAAAATTGAAAGTGTTGACTGCCACACGGTAAGGCACACAAGCTATGATATGGGCACGTTTTTTTGGTTTTGCAGAAGATTACTTGCTCGTGTGTTTCTATACCAAATGCCATCAAACTCAAAAGGCACCAGAGTTACTACAAATATTATCAGGAGGAAAGGAAGGAGAGTGTTACATAAAATGTATTTTGTTTTTTTTTTATCGTTGCCATTTCGCCCCAAGAAGATGCCACCCCAGGGCACTGGATCTCCAGTAACTAGTGGAAAATATAGTGTCACATCTCAACCAGAGCCTGCTCCTGTGACATCTGTCTCTGTCACCAGGGGCCACCGTATTCTGACGATGATGCTGATGATAGAGGGTATGTCAGAGTCAGAATCTCTGGACAGTGTAGGCTCTGCCCATCCACTAAGTTTAGAGTGGCTAGGACCTGCAGTACTCTGGCAAAGTCGGTGTGTGTGCTGTCCAGCTGAAGTCATCAGCTCCTGGCTTCAAACTATTAGAAGGCATCACACCTTACTAAAGCATTCCATCTACTGTTGGAAGTTGCCGGATATAGCTTGTGCTTCCCTGGCTAGTCTCATGCTCTGTATTGGTGTTTTCCTGTTTTACCTCTGCCTGTTTTTTGGACTTTTCTCCTGCCTGATGATTTTGTACTTTGCTACCATCTTGGTGTTTGACCCGGCTCCCTGAGTACTCTAACGAATCCTGATTTGGTCCTTTTCCTGATCTCCCGCCTTTGATCCTGCTTGATGACTTTCCTGTCTCTGGACTGAAGCCCTTCCATAGGCAGCAATCTCCTGGATCCTGTTGTAAATCCAGATCCCTCTATAGGAGTTAAAGCGTCAAGTAAAATAAAATTGCACACTTCTTTTTGAATGCAAAAAAGTATCCTTTATTTAGGATATGAGAGCAACCTTGAGATGTCAGGCGTGTCGGTCAACTGTAGACCGTTTTCACGACAGTTGCACTCAGTGGGTAGTCTCTTCATAGTTAGGGATTTCTTCTCCCTGGGTGAGTCACTTACAGTTAGGGCCAGAAATATTTGGACAGTGACACAAGTTTTGTTATTTTAGCTGTTTACAAAAACGTTCAATTATATATATAATATGGGCTGAAAGTGCACACTCCCAGCTGCAATTTGAGAGTTTCCACATCCAAATCGGAGAAAGGGTTTAGGAATCATAGCTCTGTAATGCATAGCCTCCTCTTTTTCAAGGGACCAAAAGTAATTGGACAATGGACTCTAAGGGCTGCAATTAACTCTGAAGGCGTCTCCCTCGTTAACCTGTAATCAATGAAGTAGTTAAAAGGTCAGGGGTGGATTCCAGGTGTGTGGTTTTGCATTTGGAAGCTGTTGCTGTGACCAGACAACATGCGGTCAAAGGAACTCTCAATTGAGGTGAAGCAGAACATCCTGAGGCTGAAAAAAAAGAAAAAATCCATCAGAGAGATAGCAGACATGCTTGGAGTAGCAAAATCAACAGTTGGGTACATTCTGAGAAAAAAGGAATTGACTGGTGAGCTTGGGAACTCTAAAAGGCCTGGGCGTCCACGGATGACAACAGTGGTGGATGATCGCTGCATACTTTATTTGGTGAAGAAGAACCCGTTCACAACATCAACTGAAGTCCAGAACACTCTCAGTGAAGTAGGTGTATCTGTCTCTAAGTCAACAGTAAAGAGAAGACTCCATGACAGTAAATACAAAGGGTTCACATCTAGATGCAAACCATTCATCAATTCCAAAAATAGACAGGCCAGAGTTAAATTTGCTGAAAAACACCTCAAGAAGCCAGCTCAGTTCTGGAAAAGTATTCTATGGACAGATGAGACAAAGATCAACCTGTACCAGAATGATGGGAAGAAAAAAGTTTGGAGAAGAAAGGGAACGGCACATGATCCAAGGCACACCACATCCTCTGTAAAACATGTTGGAGGCAACGTGATGGCATGGGCATGCATGGCTTTCAATGGCACTGGGTCACTTGTGTTTATTGATGACATAACAGCAGACAAGAGTAGCCGGATGAATTCTGAAGTGTACCGGGATATACTTTCAGCCCAGATTCAGCCAAATGCTGCAAAGTTGATTGGACGGCGCTTCATAGTACAGATGGACAATGACCCCAAGCATACAGCCAAAGCTACCCAGGAGTTCATGAGTGCAAAAAAGTGGAACATTCTGCAATGGCCAAGTCAATCACCAGATCTTAACCCGATTGAGCATGCATTTCACTTGCTCAAATCCAGACTTAAGACGGAAAGACCCACAAACAAGCAAGACCTGAAGGCTGCGGCTGTAAAGGCCCGGCAAAGCATTAAGAAGGAGGAAACCCAGCGTTTGGTGATGTCCATGGTTCCAGACTTAAGGCAGTGATTGCCTCCAAAGGATTCGCAACAAAATATTGAAAATAAAAATATTTTGTTTGGGTTATGTTTATTTGTCCAATTACTTTTGACCTCCTAAAATGTGGAGTGTTTGTAAAGAAATGTGTACAATTCCTACATTTTCTATCAGATATTTTTGTTCAACCCTTCAAATTAAACGTTACAATCTGCACTTGAATTCTGTTGTAGAGGTTTCATTTCAAATCCAATGTGGTGGCATGCAGAGCCCAACTCGCGAAAATTGTGTCACTGTCCAAATATTTCTGGCCCTAACTGTAAATCTGTGAGGTACAGTTCAAGAGATATCCTCGAGCAGGTAGAGGTAGGGAACAAACCTTTATTTTATGTGTCCTGGACCAGAAAGATCCACAGATCCACCCGGTCCGGGACACATAGTATCATCTTGTGCCTCTGACTTTACACAAATGTCAAATTACGGAGCCTTAGCTCCCATAGAAATATTGCTCTAAGGAATATATAGTGACCGCACACATATATCACAGATTCCTAGTTTATAGCCATCTGATCATCCATTTTTTTTTATAATTTGGCTATCAACATATCCAATTAAATACAGAATTTGATAGAAATTACAATATTTAACTAGATTTTTTTACTTTTCAAACTAACCTCTTCATCCACAAATATATATATATATATATATATATATATATATATATATATATATAACACACACACACAAAAAGTATTCATAACTTGTGAACTTTTCCACAATTTCCCAACCAAAATCTATTTTTATTGAGATTTTATGTGATACAATAACAATAATTACAAGTATTTAAAATAAATTATTCCTGGTTTTCTATAGATTTTAAATATATAAATGTGAAAATTGTGATAAACATTTGTATTCGGCCCCCTGTAGTCCGATATCCCTAAATAAAGTCTTTTGAAACTAATTGCCTCCACTCAACAAAGTAGTAAATTGAGTCCACTGGAGTGTGATTTAGTCTAAGTATAACTACAGCTGTTCTATGAAGTCTTAAGAGGTTTGTTTGAGAAAATTAGGGATCAAACAGCATCAGGAACACACCAGACAGGTTAAGAAAGCAAGGAACACACCAGACAGGTCAGGGATAAAGTTGTGGAGAAATGTAAAGCAGGGTAAGGTTATAATAAAATGGATCAAAACCTGAACATCTCATGGAGTGCTGTTCAATCCATCATCCAAATATGTAAGGAGCATGACACAACTATAAGAACTACCAAGACATTGCCATCCATCGAAACTGACATCCCAAGAAGGAGAGCACTAATTAGAGAAGCAGCCGAGAGGCCCACGCTCACCATGGAGTAGCTGCAGAAATTCACAGCTCAGGTGGAAGCATATGTCTACGAGATGACTATTAGGGCCACGTCACACAGTCACACACACAGATTTTTGTGCAGATATTGGTCACAGATCTCTGGTTGTAGTGAAATCATGGACACATTGTTACATTTGTACACAGCCACAAAATGGATCAATGTGTCCATGATTTCACTGCAACCAGAGATCTGCGAACAATATCTGCACAATTATCTGTGTGTGTGACGTGGCCCTTAGGCATATACTCCACAAATCTGGCCTTAATATAAGAGTGACAAGCAGACAGCTGTTTTTGAAAACATAACAAATCACATTAACAGCTTGCAAAAAAATCATGTAGGGGATACAGCGAGCAGTGGAAGAAGGTGCTCAGGTCAGATGAGACCAAAGGAAAACCTTTGGAAAACCAAAATGCAAAACACTATGTGTGTGAAAACACTAACCCTGCACATCACTCTGAAAACACCATCCCCACCATTACTAATGGTGGAGGCAGCATCCTGCTGTGGGGTAGCTTTTCTTCAGCAGGGGCAGGGAAGCTGGTCAGAGTTAATGGGATCATGGATGGTGCTATAAACAGGGCAATCCTGGAGGAAAACCTGTTAGAGGCTGCAGAAGACTTGAGACTGAGGCATAGGTTCACCTTCCAGTAGGAGAATGACCCTAAACATCTTGCAGATCTACAATGGAGGGTTTATATTAGAGCATATTCCTGTGTGAAGGGCCCAGTCATCATCCAGACTGAAATCCAACGAGAATCTGTGACAAGACATGAACATTGCTGATCACAGACGTCTCCATCCAATCTCACTGAGCGAGAGCGAGTGTGCAAGAAAGAAGGGAAAATATCACCTTTGAATGTGCAAAGCTGGAGAGAAATACCAATAAAATATATATGCATGTTTCTGATTGTAATGTAAAAAAAAGGGAAAAGCTCACAGGGTATGAATACTTTTTCAAGGCACTGTATGTATATATATATATATTTATTTATTTTTATATTTTAGGTGAAAACTCCATTGAAGACTATCCTATGGTTACCTTATTGATGCAGTGGAAGCTGTTGACATAAGAAATAAAATGAGCACCATCAAGATTCCCGTCATCCCTGGAACTGAAACAAAAAGGACATTGGGAATATTATTAATACATTGTCTGAACCCCAAATATGTATCATTTTATAGATTTTTAAAAACCTCGTTTACGGTACCATAATATCTGCCAATACAAAAGTAAATGGACACATGATAGAGTATAGCTCTCAAACAAGTACAGCAAAAAGTTTTAAAATAAAAGTATCCCAGCATTTCCTCCCTTAATCTTACCCTTTCCTCTGACCCTGTTTTATCACATTACATTTAAAATTAGGTAATATTTTCTTTGTGTCCTAGGAGATCTACTCTTTAATTGCTCCTACTATCCAATGTATGGCTGTGAGACAACTGACTGCAGCAGGAGCCTCCCCCCTCTGATCTGTCTGCAGTAAGACAAGAGATCACAAAGGCAGTGCACGAGTCACACAAGCCCATTCCAAGAGGCTGAGTGCTTATGTGTGTTGAATGGTGACGTCCCAAAGTGCAAATCAAGTCCTCATATATCTATGTGGACAGAAAAAAAGTTATGGGTCTGGTAAGAATGGGAGGAAAAAACAAAAATGGAAATTGGCTATTTTGTGAAGGGGTTAATGAAGGTATGTATGTGTCTGTATGTATGTGCTATGTGTATATACATATGTCTGTGTGTGGTTCACGACTGTGACTGTTAGCATGGATAGTATACACCTGAGCTATTCCTCTATCTAGGAGTCCCTAGGCTGATCCCTGTCCCCAAGATTACCCCTGAAGGTGGAGATGTCTTGCTAAGTTCCTCAATATGACTGACAAAGGGAGTGAAGGAGCAGGGGAGCCAGGAAACACACACAGAACTCAGCAAAGGCCACTGATATGAAAGGGCTCCAAGATCTTTTACAGTTAATAGTTTCACCATAAGTGTTTGGAACTCGACTTTTAGGAAACGTTTCCCTGAAAATAAGCCCTAGCATGATTTTACAGGACTTTTGGAGTGTATTTTAACTATAAAATAAACCTTAGTTAAAGTCAGGGCCAGTGTTGGAGAGGGTGTAGCATGTTGGCATGTATTTCTAACAATGAATTCATGTTAAATATGTTGTAAAATGCTCTGCAATGAAATTGTCCGGCCACTATCAATGTTAAGTAAAGAAAAACCTGGGAAAAATATATTGCAATCTGAGAGTCCTCAGTGGTTGATACCTTTTAATGGCTAACTGAAAAGATGGTAAACATAGCAAGCTTTCGAGACGACTCAGGTCTCTTCTTCAGGTTGATAATGACACAAATTCTGAAGACACATACATTTATACATAAGCAATAGAGAAGAAAAAAAAAAAAAAAAAAAAAAAAAAAAGGAAGGGGAAATAAGAGAACAGAGAAAAAAAAATGGCAAAACAGTGTTATATGCTCTGGTGGATATGACAGGTGACGCAAAGCAGAGTCGGGTAGGGAGGGGTGGAGGAGCAGGGACACAGAAAGCAGATTTCTAAGATAAGCAGAACCAATGTATTAGGTGGATGGTTAATAACCCATGGAGACCTGAAAATACTTAGTTAAGTTGTGGAAAGCAGAGTTCTAAGTGACAGAGTTCACAGAAGTGTCAGGAGTTCATTGTCCTATGATTTCAGTGTGTAGCAAGCTGTCTCCAAATGCACTTTCATTTTATATATAAAATGCATGAATCTGCTATCCCCAAATGTCCGTTCATTTTACATAGAATCCCATAAATCCATGTGAAATATTTAATCCGGTTATGAGTGTGTTGAAGGTTGTTATCAATTTGTATTCCCAAATTCTTCTCTCTCTCTGAGATTTGAAGTCACTCTTTAAGATGAGCAGCCTCATATCGGATTCAGTGTTGTGCTCAGAGCTGCAAAAATGCTTTGCTACAGGTAGATCCATACGCTTTTCTTTTATTGAGTGGCGATGAGAATTCATTCTTGTTCTGAATTGTAATCCGGTCTCCCCTACGTACATGCCACCTGTTGGGCATTTGGTACATATGATTAGATACACCACATTGCTTGTAGTGCAGCTGAAGTTACCTGGGATCTTGTAGTCCTGATCTGTCCCAGGAATCCTTATCTTGTCAGTTGTCATTATAGATGGAGGTTTTGCACTTTCTCTGGTTGCAGGGAAAGGTTCCTGTTGTTGCTGGAGAGGACAGGGCGCTTCTCACAATGATGTTTTTTAGATTCGGAGGTTGTCTAAAACACAAGAGTGGGGGATCCGGAAATATTGATTTTAGTCGGGCATCTTTTTGTAGGAGTGGTTGCAGTTTTCGTGCAGCTCCTCTTAGCACCTCCAGACTTGGATTGTAGGTGACTACGAGAGGAACTCTGTTGTTTTCTTCTCTAGTTCTGTAATGTAGGAGATGATTCCTTGATATCCTGGTGGCTCTTGTAATCTGGTTCTCCATTGTTCTTGGATGGTAGCCCTGGTTCAAAAAGGTCTTTCTGAGGTCCTCAAGGTGACTGTCTCTGTCTGTAGGGTTGGAACATATCCGATTGTATCTGATGGCCTGGCTGTACACAATAGAGATTTTTATGTGCTTTGGATGAAAGCTGTCCCATTGGAGATATGTTGGACGGTCAATTGGTTTCCGGTACAAGGATGTCTCTATTTCATTGTTCTGTAGCTTAATGATGGTGTCCAGAAAGCTGACTTCAGTGCAGGAGTAGTTGAGTGTTAAGTTAATGGTGGGGTGAAATTGATTAAAATGTTCGTGGAACGTCTTCAGCTGTTGCTCAGACTCCGTCCAGATGATCAAGATGTCATCAATATAACGGTAGTAGGCCAGAGGCCTGATAGGGCAAGAGGATAAAAAGTCACCTTCAAGCTTGGCCATGAAAAGATTTGCATACTGTGGTGCCATTTTGCTTCCCATTGCTGTGCCAGTCTCCTGTAAATATATGTTGTCGTCAAATCTAAAGTAATTGTGGGTGAGGATGAATTTTGTGAGCTTCACCACAGAGTCAGCATCAATCCCTGTGTTCTCCAGGAAGGTTTTGCAGGCATTTAATCCATCCTGGTGTGGGATGTTGCTGTACAAAGATTCCACATCCATGGTGGCGGAGTCGGGTAGGGAGGGGTGGAGGAGCAGGGACAGACAAAGCAGATTTCTAAGATAAGCAGAACCAATGTATTAGGTGGATGGTTAATAACCCATGGAGACCTGAAAATACTTAGTTAAGTTGTGGAAAGCAGAGTTCTAAGTGACAGAGTTCACAGAAGTGTCAGGAGTTCATTGTCCTATGATTTCAGTGTGTAGCAAGCTGTCTCCAAATGCACTTTCATTTTATATATAAAATGCATGAATCTGCTATCCCCGGAATGTATCGAAAAACCTGGGGTTTTGTGAAAGACCCAGTAATCTGAGAGAGGAGGAGCTGAGAGGGCTGGAGAAGAAGCAGGAAGCGATCGCTGGTGTGATGGTATCACTCTATGTCTGAGGAGAGAGGACGTGCCTGGCTTCTGTGATGTTTGGGGCTTCCCAGAAACGTGTACTGATGATGTGCCCAAGGAGAAACTTCTCATTGTGAGTAATAAAGTTATGTGACTGGTCACAAACTGTGTAGGTAGTGAGGGAAAATTAGTTAGAAATACAGAAGTGCTGAGAACACTGTGATTTTGCTGATTCAGTGTTGGTGAAGTATATCATCCAGAGGAGTCCTGTGGGAATCTAGAAAGTGAAACTGAGAGGAATTGTAATTAATGCTTGTCCCTATTCTGACTGTGCTAAAAAGCCTGGTGTCACACGCTTAGATGGCGCTGACATTGCTGTATGCTGCTGCGTATGTTGTTTGTCTTTAAGAGCTGCATGAGGTATTGTTGTGAAGGTCTTTGCCTCCTGTGTTGTGCTCCAGAGCTGCATTAACTATTATGTTCAGCTGCTGGTTGAGGGGTTGATGTGTGACTCCCCCTGACTTTAAATAGCCTTCCCTCTCCTCTGTCAGATGCTGCTGATAGTTATTTGTTCTAAGTCTTGGTGCTGTTGCTTAGCTGCTGGGCTGAAGTCTTTCCTTGGGAGTAGCTGTGATCCCGGATCCGTGGGTGGAGGTAGGGGCTCTCAGCCTAGGGCTATTCAGGAGCCAGGGCATAAGGCGGAGACTCGGACCTTTTCACCACTAAAGGTACCTCCAAAAGCAGGGCGAGCTAGGGACTCCCAGGGTAAGGGTCAGATTAGCTCCTCCTGATCCTTTCGCCCATTACACATACCTGTGACCTGATTGCATTACCTCCCAAGCGTAACACCTGGTGAATGAAAAAGGTGATCTAGCCCTGTGGCCGGAGAACAGAGTAAAGACAAAGAGAGTTTGCTATCTGTTTGTGTACACCAAGATTACGAGGGAGGGAAAAGTTCATACCGTGTAAATAACGTGTTGGATAGAGATATAAGTGGTTATAAGAGGGGGAAACAAGGGTTCCCGGGTTAAATTGTAAATAGTGTAGAAGGGGGTTGAAAGATTATATGCCCGAGAGGAACACAGGCCACGTCCACAATAGAGTCCTGGGTAGGCCCTGTACTGAGTAAGGGTGGAGGTGGCATAGCCCAGGGGTAGTTGTGTCCCTCCTTGCAAAACTGGCACTTGAGTTCTCTCGGGCTGCATAACGTATCTTGTGTTTTTGGCTGTTGTGGTCCATGTCTGTGTAGAAAGTTTAATTATTTTATTTGCTTGACATATATCAAGAAAGTTAAAATTTGCCACTAAACTGAGGTTGTAGTCATTCATAGCAGCGCAGCATCTCTCACATATAAACAACTGGGGTCCCAGACATTACAAGGGGAAGGGGGGAACTGGGCAACTTTCATGGGTCCCAGCTGATCTGGGTGCCCCAATATTTCTATGTCACGTGATGGTTGCTTAAAGACATTTGGTGAAATCTTAGTCATGTGACCATGAAGTCACCAAAGGTCCTTTAACCCATTAATGACAAATGACGGCTATACCTATCATGACTTTGAACTGTGACTGCATGTAAACATTCTGTTTGGTCAAAGAAATGCAGAAAATATCATCCTAAATTTACTACTAACATGAAGTACAATATGTCATGAAAAAAACAATCTTGGAATCATTGGGATATATTGAAGCGTTCCAGAGTTATTATCTCATAAAAAGACACTGGTCAGAATTGCAGAATGAGGCTCAGTCCTTAAGGGGTTAAAGAGGACCTGACACTCCCCTGGTGCTTTCCAAACTGAAAGTACCTCTGAATGCAGCGTGTCTGCTGCATTCATAGAAGGGGTCTCCCATATCTCTACCCCCCCCTGTAACTTGTAAAAAACACTTTAGAAAGTGTAGAGATAGGAAGTCCAGAGGGACTTAACATATTTTGCAGTCCTCGCTATTCACGGGGTGCTCCCCGCCCCCTGCCTCTCTGTGCACCCCTTGCCTCTCTGTGTCGCCCTCTGCCTCTCTGTGCCGCCCCCTGCCTCTCTGTGCCGCCCCTGCCCCTCTGTGCCCGCCCCCTGCCTCTCTGTGCCCACCCCCTGCCTCTCTGTGCCCACCCCCTGCCTCTGTGCCCACCCCCTGCCTCTCTGTGCCCACCCCTTGCCTCTCTGTGCCTACCCCCTGCCTCTCTGTGCCTGCCCCCTGCCTCTCTGTGCCTGCCCCCTGCCTCTCTGTGCCTGCCCCCTGCCTCTCTGTGCCGTCCCCTGCCTCTCTGTGCCGCCCCCTGCCTCTCTGCGCCGCCCCCTGCCTCTCTGTGCTGCCCCCTGCCTCTCTGTGCCGCCTCCAGCCTGTGTGGGTCCCCCTACTCACCTGTGCATCATCGTCTCAACTCACGCAGGCACAGAGCGAGGAATTGTTGGGAGTGGGGTGCCGGCAGCTGCAACGCCTCCTTCTGTTGACGTCAGCGCCGGAGCCCACCCTGCTCCATACAGCATAATCTGGAGCAGGGCAGACTCTTGCGCTGACGTCACGGGCAGGAGGCGTTTCAGCTGCCGGCAACCCGATATAAACAATTCCTCGCTCGGCGCCTGCGTGAGTTGAGACACTGAGACGCAGGAGAGGAGGGGAGACCCACTCAGGCAGGAGGCGGCACAGAGAGGCAGGAGGTGGGGAGGACCCCTGTGAACAGCGAGGACTACATAATCTGAAAGTCCCTCTGGACTTCTTATGTCTACACTTTCTAAAGTGTTTTTTACAGGTAACAGGTTTCAGTTTGGAAAACACCAGGGGATGACAGGTCCTCTTTAACTGCTGGAGTCTAGATGAACTGAAGAGGAAACAGACTGGTAGGTATGTGCAGTGTGTGTATATATACATGTGTATGTGCTGTGTGTATACATGTGTATGTGCTGTGTGTGTATATACATGTGTATGTGCTGTATGTATACATGTGTATGTGATGTGTGTATATACATGTGTGTGTGCTGTGTATATGCATGCATATGTGCTGTATGTATACATGTGTATGTGCAGTGTGTGTATATATACATGTAAAGGTGCTGTGTATGTGCTGTGTATATACATGTATATGTGCATTATGTGTATATTCGTGTGTAGGTGCAGTGTGTGTATATTTACATGGGTATGTGCTGTGTGTATACACATGTGTATGTGCTTTGTGGGGCTATATACATGTGAATGTGCTGTTAGCAGCATTAATTCCATGGTGCTATACATGACAAGGGGCAACATACAAAATTATAGATATAGTTCACAGTAAACAAATTAACAATGTCAGACTGGTACAGAGGGGAGAGGACCCTGCCCTCTCAGGCTTACATTCTACAGAGCAATCGGAGGCAGGAGGTTGGGGGCTGTGGCAGATCAGGTGGGGGTGAGGCGGCTGCGCGGGGGTGGTGGTGAGGTGGCAGATACGGTAGTGGTGGTGCAGCACCAGCTTCAGTAGCAGTAGAGTCATTGCAGGCTGTAAGCTTGAAGAGATGGATTTTAAGGTTCCATCTGAAGAATCCAAGGATGGTGGATAATCGGACATGTTGGGGGAAGAATTCCAGAGGATGAGGGATATTCGGAAGACATTTTGGCAGCGATTGGGTGAGGAACGAATAAGTGTGGAGGAGAGGAGGAGGTCTTGGGAGGATGGAAGATTACTTGATGGAAGATAGTGGGAGATTAGTTCACAGATATGGACGGCTTTGTAAATCAATGTAAGTAGCTTGAACTGGATTTGTTGAGGAATTGGGAGCCAGTGGCGGGATTTGCAGGGGAGAGCAACCGGGGAGTATCAAGGAGAAAGATGGATTAGTCAAGCAGCAGAGTTGAGCACAGACTGGAGAGGTGAAAGAGTGTTAGCAGTGAGACTACAGAGGAGGAGGTTGCATTAATCAAGGTGGGAGATGATGAGAGCATATACAAGCATTTTAGTAGAATGAGGGCTAAGGAAAAGACTGATTCTGGAAATATTTTTGAGTTGGAGGTGACAGGAGGTGGAAAGAGCTTGGATGTGCGGTTTGAAGGACAAGGCAGAGTCAAAGGTTACTCCGAGGCAGCAGATTTCAGTTGCAGGTGACAGCATGATGCTATTAACTGGGATAGATAGATCAGGTAGGGAAGATACATGAGATGGAGGAAAGATAATAAGTTCTAATTTGTCTACATTGAGTTTTAGGAAGTGAGAGGAGAAGAAGGATATGGCTGATAGACACTCTGGGATTCAGGACGGGAGAGAGGTGACATCTGGACTAGAGAGGTAAATCTGAGTGTTGTCAGCGTACAGGTGGTACTGGAAGCCATGGGACTTTGAGTTGTCCTAGACCAAAGGTATAAATGGAGAAGAGTAAGGGCCCTAGGACAGAGCCTTGCAGGACTCCAACAGAACGAGGGAGGGATGAGGAAGTAGTGTTGGAGCGGGAAACCCTAAGTGTGCAGTCAGGAAGGTATGAGGAGATCCAGGACAGGGCAAGATCTGTGATCCCAAGGGGAGAGAGGATCTGTAGTAGGATGGAGTGGTTGACTGTATTGAAGGCAGAGAACAGTTATAGGAGGAGGAGGTTGGCTTTGGCAGTAAATAAATCATTAGTAATTTTGGTCAGGGCAGTTTCGGTGGAGTGGTGGGCCCGGAAGCCAGATTTGCAGGTTGTCAAAGAGAGAGTTAGATGACAGGAGGCAGGAAAGTTGAGCATGGACATGCTGCTAGGGGAGTTTGAAAGCAAAATGGAGCAGCGATACGAAGCGATAGCTAAGCATAGCAGTCGGGTCGGGGTTTGATTTTTTGAGGATAAGTGTGATGATGGCATGTTTTTAAAGCAAAGGGGAAGGTACCAGAAGTTAGTAAAAGGTTGAAGAGGTGGGTTAGGGCTGGGATAAGCATGGTGGTGGGAGGAGGTGGGGTCCAGTGCACAAGTGGTGATATGTGATTTGGAGAGGAGATAAGTGAGCTCTCCTTCAGTGATGTTGGAAAGGGAGGTTGTGAGGGGAGGGCAGAGGTCTGGTATATGGAGTGGTTGGGGTGGTAGAACAGTAAAGGTTTTCCTTGTTTGGTCAATCTTATATTTGAAGTATGTGGTGAAGTCCTCTTCAAAGATGAAGGAGGTCAGAGAGGGCAGTGGTAGGCGGAGGAGAGAGTTAAATGTGCTGAGCAGTTGTTTGGGGTTGTAGGATAAGGATAATTTGCTGTGGTGTGTATATATACATGTGTATGTGCAGTGTGTGTCTATATATGTGTATGTGCTGGGTGTATATACATGTGTAAGTGCAGTGTGACTATATACATGTGTGTATATACATGTGTATATGCTGTGTGTGTATATACATGTGTATGTGCTGTGGGTCTATATACATGTGTGTGTATACATGTGTATGTGCTGTGTATGTATATGTGTACGTGCTGTGTATATATATACCTGTGTATGTGCTGTGTATATACATGTGTATGTGCTGGTGTATACCTGCGTATATATACCTGTGTGTGATTACATGATTATATTTGATTAATTGTTGATTTTTTGTTGAAGAATAGATGTGGATTGTTGTTAGTGATAAACCAAGACATCCCCTGAGAATAATAAACCCTGACCCATCTTTCAGGGCACAGATAATGTAATGTAACGCTTCATATTTTTGGTGAACACTGTGCACATATATATGTGAGCTGTCCCCGTGCCCCAGGTGTGAGGATTACCCAGCTGTAAGGCGATGGGGGATTTTCACATGAACCTTCATACGTGTGAATTCATGGGGAGATTTCCAGACAGCCATTATCAGTCTCACCACCGCTACGGCTGAGTTTTAAAGGGAGGCCTACACGTTCACATTCCTATTTCTAGCTCATAATAATATCATTTTCACAGTTTTGTTCAGTTTCCTGCTGCGTTCTGCAGAAATCTCTGAAATGATGCTTAGTGGATTGTACAACGTCTATTTCTGTGCAGGGAAGACGATGTCTGGGGCGGAATATATCATTGGAGCAACCTGTGCGGCCGCATAGGGGCCCAAGCAGTTAAAGGGCCTAGTTCCACATCCACAGCAGGTGATATTGTGTATTTTGGTGAGCTATAGGACTGCAAAAGGCTCCCGTATACTGTTCTTGCACATGAACCGTTTTCTCTCTGAGTCCACCAGTGGATGATGTACGAACCGGGAAATGTGTTATATAAAGGTCTACATGCTATGTGGTCCCTATGGGGCCGTAGCAGAAAGGGGCCCTTTCCTGGTTGGTCTTATTCTAATACTACTGCCTGATGAGAACCTGTGCAAGGACTGTTCTCGAGAGAGAGAGGTTAACAACATGGCAGCCATTAGATGGAGAAAACTTAGTTTGAGGGTCATCGATCAGTATAGAGGGCTCTACTGTCTTGGGTAGAAACACTAAGCACCATTATGGTGAACCCATCTCTACTAATGACCCCATCTCCACTTTGAGGTGTCCAATAATGGACATGCTCCTCATCATACTTGCTGTCACAGGGTGGTATAACAGTAAAGGGGATAAGGAAGCAGGATGGTAAGATGGGAAAAAAGGTGATCTGGAGAACTAATCTAACTCTTAGATTGGGGTCCCTAGCTGACCCTGCTCCCTAAACAGGGGTGAACCTAGCCTCTCTGCTGCCTGAGGCGAACTGCAAAACGGCGCCCCCCCCCCCCGCCAGTAAATTTTTTAATTGATAAAACTAAATCTGGTTCATACAGACTTATATTTATCCTGTGTAAATGAGCAAAATAGTGGACATTTTAGTTTACAGAAACAGTAAAAAAGATGTCCACACAAAGAAGTCAGCGCCATCACATGCACATACAAGAACCACACAGAAAAATCCAGAACATTTAGACACATAATGACGACTGTCAGAGCGGTGGTCCTGTAGGCAGACACAGTCCTGCATCCTTATAGCTCAGGAGGCAGCACTGATTGCCATCCTCTGGCACACGCCTACAAAACTCTGGACTGCTGCCTGGCACTGAATATTCAGACATGTCACCATGCCGCACCATCCACACACCACAGGTAATGACCTGCAGTCTGAGCATCAACAAGCTGCCACTGCACTAAGTTAGTAAAATGGCGCTTCTCCTCCATCCAACAGACCACACTTACTCCCGAATTGTTTAGCTAATCACAAGCGCCACACACGGGGCTGTCTTTAAGTAATTAATAACAGGGTCCTTCCTATTGGGTTGAGCAAAGGATGTGGGAGCGGGATGGGGGAAGAGCACCACCGACCAACCACTGCTCAGGAGAAACAAGGCTGGATGCCTGAATGTACCGAGGGGCAGTACTGGACCTGGTGTGTAAGGGTGGTTTCACATTTGCGTTCGGAACGCAAGCGTAACAGAACGCAGCCAAACGCATGCGCACTGCGTTCCTATGTTTAACATGGGAGCGGTTCCATTTGGATACGCATAATTTATGCGCCCTCCTCTACCCTCCAAATGCAAAATGTTGCATTTTTCGTGCGTTCACAGGCGCTTGTTTTATCAGCAAGTGCCCGCGAGTGCACAAACAATGCATGGATCTCAATGGATCCGCACTGTCCTCCGCATGGCGGCGCAGGAGAACGCTACGGATCACCCTGAAATTTCGTCGTCGGCGGCCGGGAGGAGGAGGATCTCCGCCACAGATCTCCGCCTCCCGACTGCCGTCTAGATCGCTGATTGGCTGGCCGGGCACCATACTGATGTGAACGCATGCGGAGAATCTCTGCTGCGTTCACATCAGTATGACAGCGTTTGCCCTGCGTTTGCATGCCCTGCGCATGCAGACACAAACGCAAATCTGGAACCAGCCTAAGTTATGGCCAATCAGTCCTGCAGCAGAGGGACAATGCATCCTGCATCATAGAAAACATGGAGCCCCAGAGCAGACATTCTAATTGGGCACCCCCAACAAAAACAATATTTGGCTGGGTCACATAGGTACATCTCTCACAACATGTCAGCCTTTACAAAGTAATTTTCCTCCTACTATGCACCCCCATAGTCTTCTATAAAATAGAGTGCACCCCCACAGTCCTCAATATAGAAAACCGCACCCCCACAGTCCTCTATATAGTATATTGCACCCCGTAGTCCTCTAAATAGCATATTGCATCGCCACAGACCTCCATAGACAACAATTCACCCCCACAGTACTCGATATAAATAATGCACCCCGACACTCCTCCATGTAGTATAATGCACCCCACAGTCCTCCATATAGAATAATGCATCCCCACAGTCCTCCATATAGAATAATCACCCCAAAGTCCTCCATATAGATTAATGCACCCCCACAGTCCCCAAATAGTATAATGCACCCCACAGTCCTTCATATAGCATATTGCACCTCCACAGTCCACCATATAGAATAATGAAGACCCACAGTCCTCCATATAGCATAATGCAAGCCCATATAGCATACTGCACCCCCATAGCTCTCTTCATACAGCATATTGGACCCCCATAGTCCTCCATATAGTATAATGCACCCTCATAGTCCTCCATATAGTATAATGCATCCCCTATAGCCTTCCTTATAGTATAATGCACCCCCATAGTCTTCCATATGATATAATGGGCCACAATAGTTCTCCATATAGTATATTGCACCCCCATTGTCCTCCTATATTATATTATATTATATTATACATTACATAGTGTTCTATCAATGTACTCACTAAAAAAAACTATTAAAAAAATAAAAAGTAAATACCTCTTCTCCTCAGCACAGCGGCGCTAAGTGATGACATCATTGTTCCCCGCCGTGCTGAGTTGCAGAGGGTGGACAGTGCGGCCAGGACTCAGGAGAAGAATGCTGCCGGCAGAGGCGGCCGGGATTATAGGAGCGGCATGTTCGCAGGGCCACCACAGGTACACACATGGCTCCGCTCCGTACACCTAGTACACACTCAGCTCCGTACACCACGTACGCCTCGTACACAAGCGGCTCTGCTCTGTACACCTTGTACACACGTGGCTCCGCTCTGTACACCTCGTACACACGTGGCTCTGCTCCGTACACCTCATTACACATATGGCTCCACTCTGTAGCCTAGTACATACGTGGCTCTGCTTCGTACACACGCAGCTCCGCTTCGTACACACTGGGCTCCGCTGCGAACGCCTTGCACACACGGCTCTGCTCCATACGCCTCGTACACACATGGTTCCGCTCCGTACACCTTGTACACACTGAGCTCTGCTCCGTACACCTCATACACATACAGCTCCGCTCCGTACACCTTTTACACACTGCACACTGGTCTCCGCTCTGTACACCTCGTACACATACAGCTCTGCTCTGTACACCTCGTACACACGCGGCTCTGCTCTGTACACCTAGTACACAAACGGCTCCGCTCTGTACACCTCGTACACACGCGGCTCTGCTCTGTACACCTCGTACACACACGGCTCTGCTCTGTACACCTCGTACACACACGGCTCCGCTCTGTACACCTCGTACACACACGGCTCCGCTCCGTACACCTCGTACACACTCGGCTCCGCTCCGTACACCTCGTACACACACGGCTCCGCTCCGTACACCTCGTACACACTCGGCTCCGCTCCGTACACCTCGTACACACTCGGCTCCGCTCCGTACACCTCGTACACACTCGGCTCCGCTCCGTACACCTTGTACACACTCGGCTCCGCTCCGTACACCTCGTACACACTCGGCTCCGCTCCGTACACCTCGTACACACTCGGCTCTGCTCCGTACACTTCGTACACACTCTGCTCTGCTCCGTACACCTTGTACACACTCGGCTCTGCTCCGTACACTTCGTACACACTCTGCTCTGCTCCGTACACCTTGTACACACGCGGCTCCGCTCCGTACACCTCGTACACATGCAGCTCTGCTCTGTACACCTCGTACACACTCGGCTTTGCTCCGTACACCTCGTACACATGCAGCTCTGCTCTGTACACCTCGTACACACACGGCTCCGCTCCGTACACCTCGTACACATGCGGCTCTGCTCTGTACACCTTGTACACACACGGCTCTGCTCTGTACACCTTGTACACACACGGCTCCGCTCTGTACACCTTGTACACACACGGCTCTGCTCTGTACACCTTGTACACACACGGCTCCGCTCTGTACACCTTGTACACACACGGCTCCGCTCCGCACAACTCATACATACACAGCTCCACTCCTTACACCTCGTACACACGCATCTCCACTCTGTACACCTCGTACACTCGGCTCCACTCCATATACCTCATACATACACAGCTCTGCTACATTCATTTACAACCAGCCCCCCTCCCTAAACCCCTCTCATCCCGATCACACACAGCTTTTGTTTTTATCTCCAGAGCATGCAAACAGTGACTAACCGCAAACACTGTATTGCAGGAGCAGGGCATGTCGGCAGTCAGCACATTATCTGACTGAGTGCAGGTCACAGTGCCGCCCCCTGTCTTCTGACTCATCTTGCCGCTTGAAACCTTGTACTCACAGTGGCTCATGGACGGTGCGGCCCTGTCCCTAAAGTACATCTTAAGGTGAGGAGGTCTGGGCCACCAGCCTTTCCCTTCTTCT
Organism: Allobates femoralis; assembly: GCA_033576535.1. Taxonomy (NCBI): domain Eukaryota; kingdom Metazoa; phylum Chordata; class Amphibia; order Anura; family Aromobatidae; genus Allobates; species Allobates femoralis. Next base: position 728,009,684 of record JARQOC010000002.1, read on the forward strand.
CATCCAACCCTGGGCTAATATCTCTTCACCTCCACCCACAGACCAGGAAGCACAGCAACTCCCACAAAGTAAGAAAAACACCAAGGCTTCAGCACAAAGTACACACATGTCCTCTCAGCTCATGATCTTGCAGAGTCTAAAACTTTATCAGCGACATCTGCTGGTGGAAGAGGAAACTACTTAAAGGCCAGTGGCGCTGACAGCAGAGTAACCTGACACACCCCCTCACCTGAATAGCCGTAAACCCATAGACAACAGCAGCTTCTGACATTAACACTGAATGAGCCAAAGGATATTTACTCCGATCTTAACCACTGCAGAGCTTTTCAACACGCGACACTTGAGGTGCACTTCCAGAAGAAACATGAACAAGGTTTGCAAAGTACCCCCTTTCCAAGTCCAAGGCTGTGGGGTGACCTATAGTTACAGAGGACCTGAAAGTAAAAGCACCACTACATTCAGGGAAGGGGTCTCCCATGTTTCTAACCTCCCCCCCCCCCCCCCCCCCGTAATCTGTAAAAAACACATTATAAAAGTATAGAGATAAGAAGTCCAGAAGGACTTACAGTTATGCAGTCCTCACTGTCCACGGGAGGTCCTTCTGCCACCTGCCTCTCTGTGCCGCCTCCTGTCTGTGTGTGTGTCTCCCCTCCTCACCTGTGCCTCATCATCTCAACTCACGCAGGCGCAGAGCAAGGAATTGTTCGGAGCAGGTTGCCGGCGGCTGAAACGCCTCCTACCCGTGACGTCAGCACCAGAGCCCGCCCTGCTACATATTATGCTGTATGCCTATAACTTGAAGTATGAACGCTCTTGTAGGAAGATCAATCTTGTGCAGCCTAGATAGGTCCACTGGGGTCTTCTCCAAACCTAGATAGGTCCACTTGAGTATTCTTCAAGTCTAGATAGGCCCACCAGGGTCTTCTATAAGCCTAGAAAGGTCTATCAGGGTCTTCTCCAAGTCAAGATACTGTCACGCTTGGGAGGTGAGGGAATCAGGTAATTTGATGGTGTGATGGGCAAAGGGGGTCAGGAGAGCCTAATCTGACCCTGATGATGGGGTCCCTGACTTTCCCTTATCTCGGAGGTATCTCTGATGGTGAGGAGGTCCGAGCCACTACCCTGTACCCTAAACTCCTGATTAGCTCTAGGCTGAGGGCCCCTACCTCCACCCACGGGTCAGGAATCACAGCTTCTCCCACGGCAATAGAACTCCAGGAGAGGCTTCAGCACAGCAGCAAGACTTCTTCTCAGCTCAATGACCAAGAGCCAACTAACTCTATAAACGGCGTCTGACAGAGGAGAAGGAAGGCTATTTAAAGCCAGGGGGAGGGGATTACAGGTGAGTCATACTTCAACCACTCAACCAGCAGCTGAACATAATAGTGAATGCAGCTCTGGAGCACAACACAGGAGTCAGGACCTTCACACCAATCCCTCATGCAGCCCTTAAAGGGATCCTGTCACCTCCAAAACACCTCCTAAGCTATCAAAACATGTCCCTGCAGCATCCTATCACTAATCTCACACTCCTTTTGTCTCCTAAAAGCATCCCATGAAAGTGGAGAAAAACGTTTTAATACTTACTCATTAGTGATTATAATTAGCAGGAGCTATATTCTTTAGTCACCAGGGGGTGTTGTTTGGCAGCTCCAGGATCCACCCTCTCTCTGTCTGTGCTGCTGTGAAACTGAAACTGAAGGCAGGACTAATGATTTGCATTCTGTGAGTGATAGAGAGAGAGGGGAAGGGTACAGCCTGCAGAAGCAGAGCAAACAGTAAGAGAGAGGGTGAATCCTGGAGCTGCAAAACAGCCCGCCCTGGTGACTAAAGAATATAGCCAATGCTAATTATACTCACTAATGAGTAAGTATTAAAACATTTTTATGCACTTTCACAGGATGCTTTCAGGGGACAAAAGGAGTGTGAGATTAGTGATAGGATGCTGCAGGGACATGTTTTGCTAGCTTAGGAGGCGTTCTGGAGGTGACAGGATCCCTTTAAAGGAAAACAACACAAACAGCAGCATCCAGCGATGTCAGCACAAACTAAGCGCGTGACAGATACATTCACCAGTGTCTTCTCTGCCGTTATCAAGCTATCAGGTTGCTGGTCTTCCTCTTCACCTTGTTCCTTTTATTCTTCTGACCATGATGTCCTTCTCCAGTGATTGCTCTCTTCGTATGATGTGTAGACAAGTCGTATCTTGGTGATCTTTCCCTCCAGTGACATGTCTGGCTTGATTTGTTCCAGTATTGATGTGTTTGATCTTCTTGCCATCCATGATATTGATAACATCGTTCTCCAGCTCCACATTATGAAGGTGTTGATTCTTCTTCTCTCTTGTTTCTTTATCGTCCAGGTGTCACTTCCATATGTTACTACAGAATAGACCAGACTATGTACGAGCCGTGTCTTCATCACCAGTGAAATGTTCCTTGATGTGAAGACCTCGTCCAGTGACTTCATTGGTGATTCCCCCATAGTTTTTCTCATATTGACTTCTGTTGTCGTCGCTGAATCTTCTGTGATCATAGAATTCACAGTACAACACTTTCAATTATTTCAGCCGGAGACTGTACTAAACTGTAACAAACCCTCAGCTGTGAGAAGCATTGGATCTGCACATGTGTTCAGTCTCTGGCTGTATACAGGAATACCTCCGTTCACTGACAGCAGATATCATCGATCCTTACTTAGGTTTTTATTATTACTTACAGAGAACCTCATTAAATCTCTTCCATTGGTCATTACTTGAAATGTACCCAAAATCCAATGATAATTTAGATTTTCCCCATATAGAGCAAATGCATCATCATCATCATCATCATCATCATCATCATCATCAATGTCCTTGCATTTCCGGTTCTCATCATGGAATGTGAAGTGTGATGACCTGATGCCCCAGGACGGTGACTGTGGGTCACAGGATGAGGCAGTTTGAGGCTTTTGCTCTCAGCTTCATATAATGAGATGTGTTATCTATGTATGGTAATGGGCAATGCTGCGATCATAGGAGGCTGCACTGGCAGCCGGCTGTACCGGAGGCCTGCATGATGGCAGCCAATACAGCCCTGACACCAGCCGCATGTCCTGAAAGCCAGAACACGGTCATGTGCTGCCACACCATTACAGGCACATGAGGACTTTCTAATTATCAGGACTGGGAATATTCCACGGTTGTGTGCGGATATGAAGCTAACCTTGATAAGAACCAGCCCCATACATTGCCAGAATTTAAATGACTTCTGCGGGGGAAGCCGGGACTGTTGCTAGGATATAAGGAATCTTATGTATTACTAGAAGTCATTCTATAGACAGAGAACACATACTGTACAATGTATCACTCTATAGACAGAGAACACATACTGTACAATGTATCACTCTATAGACAGAGAACACATACTGTACAATGTATCACTCTATAGAAAGAGAACACATTACAATGTATCACTCTATAGACAGAGAACACATACTGTACAATGTATCACTCTATAGACAGAGAACACATAATGTACAATGTATCACTCTATAGAAAGAGAACACATAATGTACAATGTATCACTCTATAGACAGAGAACACATACTGTACAATGTATCACTCTATAGACAGAGAACACAAACTGTACAACGTATCACTATATAGACAGAGAACACATACTGTACAATGTATCACTATATAGACAGAGAACACATACTGTACAACGTATCACTCTATAGACAGAGAACACATACTGTACAACATATCACTCTATAGACAGAGAACACATACTGTACAATGTATCACTATATAGACAGAGAACACATACTGTACAATGTATCACTCTATAAACAGAGAACACATACTGTACAACGTATCACTCTATAGACAGAGAACACATACTGTACAATATATCACTCTATAGAGAGAGAACACATACTGTACAACGTATCACTTTATAGACAGAGAACACATACTGTACAATGTATCACTCTATAGACAGAGAACACCTACTGTACAATGTATCACTCTATAGACAGAGAACACCTACTGTACAATGTATCACTCTATAGACTGAGAACACATACTGTACAATGTATCACTCTATAGACAGAGAACACAAACTGTACAATGTATCACTCTATAGACAGAGAACACATACTGTACAATGTATCACTCTATAGACAGAGAACACATACTGTACAATGTATCACTCTATAGAGAGAGAACACATACTGTACAATGTATCACTCTATAGAGAGAGAACACATACTGTACAATGTATCACTCTATAGACAGAGAACACATACTGTACAATGTATCACTCTATAGAAAGAGAACACATTACAACGTATCACTCTATAGACAGAGAACACCTACTGTACAATGTATCACTCTATAGACAGAGAACACATACTGTACAATGTATCACTCTATAGACAGAGAACACATACTGTACAATTAGAAACAGCGCCCAACTGGACTTATACAAGTAAGGCAGAACCCCCCACATACCAATGTTAGTGGGGGGAGTGCCTGTAAGCATAAAGGTACTCAAAAAACAGTTTCAAGACAAAGAGAACAAAGAGTACTATGCAATCTTCATATTTTATTGGAAAACGTTAGTATAAAAATGGTAAGGTGGCAAGAAGAACAGTGCATGAACATCAAGTCCACCAAGTTGATGTAAGGGCAAGAATATATCAAATTACGTCAAAAGAACAGGGTAAACATGTTCACATACATGGATAAGGTCCAACACGTACAAAAGTAAGGAACAAAAGTTCATTACATGAAAAGTGAATGAAGAACACGTTAATAACATAAACATGATTATACATATAAAGTGCAAGTGCAAAAAACATCTAAGGACTGAATATAAATCCTTAGAGACCTCATGTTTTTAACGCCTCTTACAAGGTCTAAGTACATGGAGGATTCACACTAAGTGACATCCAATGCATACCCATGTTGAGTCACAGTAAACAATGCCCTCCACAAGAACCTGCTGGACTAGAACCCCGACGCGGCGTTTCGCTGCATATGCCTGGTAGCTGCAGCTTCCTCAAGGGGGAGTAGTGTCACTTAGTGTGAATCCTCCATGTACTTAGACCTTGTAAGAGGCGTTAAAAACATGAGGTCTCTAAGGATTTATATTCAGTCCTTAGATGTTTTTTGCACTTGCACTTTATATGTATAATCATGTTTATGTTATTAACGTGTTCTTCATTCACTTTTCATGTAATAGACTTTTGTTCCTTACTTTTGTACGTGTTGGACCTTATCCATGTATGTGAACATGTTTACCCTGTTCTTTTGACGTAATTTGATATATTCTTGCCCTTACATCAACTTGGTGGACTTGATGTTCATGCACTGTTCTTCTTGCCACCTTACCATTTTTATACTAACGTTTTCCAATAAAATATGAAGATTGCATAGTACTCTTTGTTCTCTTTGTCTTGAAACATACTGTACAATGTATCATTCTATAGACAGAGAACACATACTGTACAATATATCACTCTATAGACAGAGAACACATACTGTACAATGTATCACTCTATAGACAGAGAACACATAATGTACAATGTATCACTCTATAGACAGAGAACACATAATGTACAATGTATCACTCTATAGACAGAGAACACATACTGTACAATGTATCACTCTATAGACAGAGAACACATACTGTACAATGTATCACTCTATAGACAGAGAACACATACTGTACAACGTATCACTCTATAGACAGAGAACACATACTGTACAATGTATCACTCTATAGACAGAGAACACATACTGTACAATGTATCACTCTATAGAAATAGAACACATTACAATGTATCACTCTATAGACAGAGAACACATACTGTACAATGTATCACTCTATAGATAGAGAACACATACTGTACAACGTATCACTCTATAGACAGAGAACACATACTGTACAATGTATCACTATATAGACAGAGAACACATACTGTACAATGTATCACTCTATAGACAGAGAACACATACTGTACAATATATCACTCTAGGCGCTTGGAAACGCCTACTATTACACCCCCTGTTAACTCCGCCCCCTGAGGCCTTGGAATTGTTGACGCTGGAGGAAGAAGAAAAAGACATGCTACGGTGACAGGCCGCTGGACAGAAGCCTGGAGCGGGTGAGAACTGAGGGGGCCACTGCTGCACACTCGCACAACCGCACCACCGTACACACACACCGCCGCACACCACCATATTCTAGAATACCCGATGGGTTACAATCGGGCCACCATCTAGTAGTAGTTATATTCTTGTGCATAGGGGCAGTGTTAAAGTAGTTATATTCTTGTACATAGGGGCAGTATTATAGTAGTTATATTCTTGTATATAGGGGGCAGTATTATAGTAGTTATATTCTTGTACATAGGGGCAGTATTATAGTAGTTATATTCTTGTACATAGGAGCAGTATTATAGTAGTTATATTCTTGTATATAGGGGGCAGTATTATAGTAGTTATATTCTTGTACATAGGAGCAGTATTATAGTAGTTATATTCTTGTACATAGGGGCAGTATTATAGTAGTTATATTCTTGTACATAGGGGCAGTATTATAGTAGTTATATTCTTGTACATAGGAGCAGTATTATAGTAGTTATATTCTTGTATATAGGGGGCAGTATTATAGTAGTTATATTCTTGTACATAGGAGCAGTATTATAGTAGTTATATTCTTGTACATAGGGGCAGTGTTAAAGTAGTTATATTCTTGTACATAGGGGCAGTATTATAGTAGTTATATTCTTGTATATAGGGGGCAGTATTATAGTAGTTATATTCTTGTACATAGGGGCAGTATTATAGTAGTTATATTCTTGTACATAGGAGCAGTATTATAGTAGTTATATTCTTGTATATAGGGGGCAGTATTATAGTAGTTATATTCTTGTACATAGGAGCAGTATTATAGTAGTTATATTCTTGTACATAGGGGCAGTGTTAAAGTAGTTTATATTCTTGTACATAGGAGCAGTATTATAGTAGTTATATTCTTGTACATAGGAGCAGTATTATAGTAGTTATATTCTTGTACATGGGGGCAGTATTATAGTAGTTATATTCTTGTATATAGGAGCAGTATTATAGTAGTTATATTCTTGTACATAGGAGCAGTATTATAGTAGTTATATTCTTGTACATAGGTGCAGTATTATAGTAGTTATATTCTTGTACATAGGAGCAGTATTATAGTAGTTATATTCTTGTACATAGAGACAGTATTATACTAGTTATATTCTTGTACATAGGAGCAGTATTATAGTAGTTATATTCTTGTATATAGCGCCAGTATTATAGTAGTTATATTCTTGTACATAGGAGCAGTATTATAGTAGTTATATTCTTGTACATAGGGGACAGTATTATAGTAGTTATATTCTTGTACATAGGGGACAGTATTATAGTAGTTATATTCTTGTACATAGGAGCAGTATTATAGTAGTTATATTCTTGTACATAGGGGCAGTATTATAGTAGTTATATTCTTGTACATAGGGGACAGTATTATAGTAGTTATATTCTTGTACATAGGAGCAGTATTATAGTAGTTATATTCTTGTATATAGGGGACAGTATTATAGTAGTCATATTCTTGTACATAGGAGCAGTATTATAGTAGTTATATTCTTGTACATAGGAGCAGTATTATAGTAGTTATATTCTTGTACATAGGGGCAGTATTATAGTAGTTATATTCTTGTACATAGGGGCAGTATTATAGTAGTTATATTCTTGTACATAGGAGCAGTATTATAGTAGTTATATTCTTGTACATAGGGGGCCGTATTAAAATAGTTATATTCTTGTACATAGGAGCAGTATTATAGTAGTTAAATTCTTGTATATAGGAGCAGTATTATAGTAGTTATATTCTTCTACATAGTAGCAGTATTATAGTAGTTATATAGTCTTGTATATAGGGAGCAGTATTATAGTAGTTATATTCTTGTATATAGGGGCAGTATTATAGTAGTTACTAGCTGGGTGCCCGATGCACATGCATCGGGATTCTAGAAGAGCGAGCCTCTGACTCGCAATGGCCGCTTCGCGGCCAATGCTTCGCGCTGCTAAGGCGACTCGCCATGCCCGCTGCGCGAGCATAGCGAGTCGCCTTAGAACTGCTCGCAATGGCCGCTGCGCGGCCAATGCTTCGGCCGTATCCACATGACGACACTGACTCGCAGCGCGAGTGGACTCAGAAGGGGCAAAAAACCATTCGCAATTATATAATAGATATTCTTGTATATTGCAGCAGTATTATAGTAGTTATATTCCTATATATAGGAGCAGTATTATAGTAGTTATATTCTTGTACATAGGGGCAGTAATATAGTAGTTATATTCTTGTACATAGGAGCAGTATTATAGTAGTTATATTCTTGTACATAGGAGCAGTATTATAGTAGTTATATTCTTGTACATAGGGGCAGTATTATAGTAGTTATATTCTTGTACATAGGAGCAGTATTATAGTAGTTATATTTTTGTACATAGGAGCAGTATTATAGTAGTTATATTCTTGTACATAGGAACAGTATTATAGTAGTTATATTCTTGTACATAGGGGCAGTATTATAGTAGTTATATTCTTGTACATAGGAGCAGTATTATAGTAGTTATATTCTTGTACATAGGAGCAGTATTATAGTAGTTATATTCTTGTATATTGCAGCAGTATTATAGTAGTTATATTCCTATATATAGGAGCAGTATTATAGTAGTTATATTCTTGTACATAGGGGCAGTAATATAGTAGTTATATTCTTGTACATAGGAGCAGTATTATAGTAGTTATATTCTTGTACATAGGAGCAGTATTATAGTAGTTATATTCTTGTACATAGGGGCAGTATTATAGTAGTTATATTCCTATATATAGGAGCAGTATTATAGTAGTTATATTCTTGTACATAGGAGCAGTATTATAGTAGTTATATTCTTGTACATAGGAGCAGTATTATAGTAGTTATATTCTTGTACATAGGGGCAGTATTATAGTAGTTATATTCTTGTACATAGGGGCAGTATTATAGTAGTTATATTCTTGTACATAGGAGCAGTATTATAGTAGTTATATTCTTTTATATAGGGGCAGTATTGTAGTAGTTATATTCTTGTACATAGGGAGCAGTATTATAGTAGTTATATTCTTGTACATTGGAGCAGCATTATAGTAGTTATATTCTTGTACATAGGGAGCAGTATTATAGTAGTTATATTCTTGTACATAGGAGCAGTATTATAGTAGTTATATTCTTGTATATTGCAGCAGTATTATAGTAGTTATATTCCTATATATAGGAGCAGTATTATAGTAGTTATATTCTTGTACATAGGAGCAGTATTATAGTAGTTATATTCTTGTACATAGGGGCAGTATTATAGTAGTTATATTCTTGTACATAGGAGCAGTATTATAGTAGTTATATTTTTGTACATAGGAGCAGTATTATAGTAGTTATATTCTTGTATATTGCAGCAGTATTATAGTAGTTATATTCCTATATATAGGAGCAGTATTATAGTAGTATTATTCTTGTACATAGGAGCAGTATTATAGTAGTTATATTCTTGTACATAGGGGTAGTATTATAGTAGTTATATTCTTGTACATAGGAGCAGTATTATAGTAGTTATATTTTTGTACATAGGAGCAGTATTATAGTAGTTATATTCTTGTACATAGGAACAGTATTATAGTAGTTATATTCTTGTACATAGGGGCAGTATTATAGTAGTTATATTCTTGAACATAGGAGCAGTATTATAGTAGTTATATTCTTGTACATAGGAGCAGTATTATAGTAGTTATATTCTTGTATATTGCAGCAGTATTATAGTAGTTATATTCCTATATATAGGAGCAGTATTATAGTAGTTATATTCTTGTACATAGGAGCAGTATTATAGTAGTTATATTCTTGTACATAGGGGCAGTATTATAGTAGTTATATTCTTGTACATAGGGGCAGTATTATAGTAGTTATATTCTTGTACATAGGAGCAGTATTATAGTAGTTATATTTTTGTACATAGGAGCAGTATTATAGTAGTTATATTCTTGTACATAGGAGCTGTATTATAGTAGTTATATTCTTGTACATAGGAGCAGTATTATAGTAGTTATATTCTTGTACATAGTGGCAGTATTATAATAGTTATATTCTTGTACATAGAGGCAGTATTATAGTAGTTATATTCTTGTATATAGGAGCAGTATTATAGTAGTTATATTCTTGTACATAGGAACAGTATTATAGTAGTTATATTCTTGTACATAGGGGCAGTATTATAGTAGTTATATTCTTGTACATAGGGGCAGTATTATAGTAGTTATATTCTTGGACATAGGAGCAGTATTATAGTAGTTATATTCTTGTATATAGGGGCAGTATTATAGTAGTTATATTCTTGTACATTTGAGCAGTATTATAGCAGCTATATTCTTGTACATAGGGGCAGTATTATAGTAGTTATATTCTTGTACATAGGGGCAGTATTATAGTAGTTATATTCTTGTATATTGGGGGCAGTATTATAGTAGTTATATTCTTGTATATTGGGGGCAGTATTATAGTAGTTATATTCTTGTACATAGGGGCAGTATTATAGTAGTTATATTCTTGTACATAGGGGCAGTATTATAGTAGTTATATTCTTGTATATAGGGGCAGTATTATAGTAGTTATATTCCTGTACGTAAGGACAATATTATAGTAGTTATATTCTTGTACATAAGGGACGGTCTTATGAAAGTTAGTATATTGTATATTGTTGCAGTATTACAGTAGTTACAGAGCTGTGTGTAATTGGCAGTATTATTGTAGCTGACAACCAACAACAATCTTTTTGAAGGACAGCGATCATATCCAGGCATTGACAGTCTCTTTCTCACTGGATATTGCAGAATTTGACATCCTGCCATGTTCTAATGTCCTCAAGGTTGAAGAACATTGCTGTAATCTAGAGGATGTTGGTGCGGCATATTTTTGGTTTCTATACTGTAATCATTCTATGCATTGAAATAATGCAATGTGTTCTGGCAGACATTAAACTTGTAAATTGCTATATTTTTTTATCATTTATTCCTACAAAGTAAGAAATTACATCAGGTATCAGAAAGGTTAAACAGTATTAATATTGGCTGACATCTTTGTCTAGTACCACAAATTCACCTTTTAATGAACAAGCTGTACTGCGATTGAAGGGGCTCTGGGACTTTCATCAATTCGGCAATACCAAATATGTTTTTTTTTACCTCTTTATATTAATTTTGGGTGCCGGGGCTGCATGGCGCCCCTGAGGGTCTAGTTGCCACAGAAGTACTGCACCTCAGCCAGAGGTGTGGGGTCCCACTCTCGGGTAAGGAGGGGACACTACCCGGTACCCACATATCAGCATCCAACACCACACCACTGCAGGCTAAGGGGTTCGCGCAGACCCTTTTTAGGGAGGGCCTCATCTCAGGCTGGAGAGGAACTAGGTAGAGGGTGTGGGTGGAGGAAGAAGAGTAGGAGAGGAACAGGAAGTGAGGGTAGATATGAAAAGGGAAAAAAAACAGAAAGGAGAGGAGCAGAGGAGTGCAGTGGTGAGGAGACGTGAGTTAGAGGGAGCCATGAGAAATGGCAGGAAAATGAGGAATTGACTTCCTGGGGACTGGAGCCGGAGGAGCTCGTCCCAGGACAGAGAGGTGAGAGAGAGAAGCTCCAGAAAGGAGGAAGGAGCTCTGAGGGGAGGCACTGTCCAGAAAAGTGGTACTACCTTGAGTTGCCACAGAGCCCTGGCTGGAGGGACCCCATTCCAGTGATTGCCCAGAGGGACTTACTGGAGGAGCTAGGCTACAGAGGGGATCGGTCACAGACTAGTGGAAAGACTTTAAGCTACAGCTAGCGATCCGTAGGCTGCTGTGTCTGTATGTGCAGCAGCCGCAACCACACATAATCGCTGAAAAGGTGGTGGCATAGGACCAAGGGGACAGAGAGATAGTCGCCTCGCCTAACAGAGCCAGAGGCCACTGGCTTGAGACACTGTGTGTGAGGCATGGGGCAGAAGGGCGACAGGAGTCGACCTGGAAAGGTACACACAAAGGGGGTACCGGACAAGTGCTAGCAAACTACCCGGGAGTGGCTGGATGTCTTGCTCGGAGGACACAGAACAGGCTGGCTGGTGTACCTACGAACTGTGAGTAAACTGTGAAGACTGCACCCAGCTGTGTCTCCTATTTTACTTTCCGCGCCACCTGCCCTGTGTTAAATTGATAACCATCTATTAATAGACTTTATAACTGCCCTGGGGCCACGCTCTAGCCGTGGAGAGCGATAACAACTCGGTTGCGTCACCAACAGCTCAAGAGGATCTGACTGCAGCGTCGGCTATCCATCCCCAGTTGCCGAAAACCACGGGTGGCGTCACGACTTATTTCCCTTATAAACTTTCCCCTCCCCCCCATTTGTATGAGGCCGCCAGGGTCACAGCACCGGGTGAGCCACTGTGACATCCCCCAGAGAATCTGAAGGCCCAGTTCATTGTGCCCTACGGCCCTGGTGGGGCACATCAGATTTTTTAAACTTTTTAAATATTTAACATATTGAATTGTACTTATGGTGTACTGTTGTTCAGTATTGCATAATATAGTGAAAATAACAATCAGCAAGCTATGAGCTAGGCTTATTAGAAGCAACTACACAACTGTTCAAAAGTTTGGGTCACTTAGAAATTCTTACTTTTTAAAGAAAAATCACTTTTTATTTCAACGAAGCTAACATCAAATGAATCAGAAATACACTCTATACATTGTTAATGTGGTCAATGACTATTCTAGCAGCAAATGTCTGGTTTTTAATGCAATGTCTACATAGGTGTATTGAGGCTCATCTCCAACAACCACTACTTCAGTGTTTTAATGGTACATTGTGTTTGCTAACTGTGTAAGAAGGCTAATGGGTGTTTAGAAAACCATAGAAAACCCTTGTACAAGTATGTTAGCACATTGACCTTCCTTTGAGCTAGTTGAGAATCTGGAGCATTACATTTGCTTGTTCTGTGAAACTCTCAAAATGGCCAGAAAAAGAGAACTTTCATGTGAAACTCAACAGTCTATTCTTGTTCTTAGAAATGAAGGCTATTCCATGCGAGAAGTTGCCAAGAAACTGAAGATTTCCTACACCGGTGTGTACTACTCCCTTCAGAGGAGAGCACAGACAGGCTCTAACCAGAGTAGAAAGAGAAGTGGGAGGCCCTGCTGCACAACTGAGCAACAAGACAAGTACATTAGAGTCCCTATAGGGATGGGCGAATCTACTCGCTAGGACTCGTTACTCGGCGAGTAGTAAGGGACTCGCAGGACTCGGTACTCTGCGAGTTTCCCAGTGATTACTCGCACGAGTCCAATGCAAATCAATATCAATCCTAGTTTTGTCAGAAACGCTGACAAAACTAGGATTGCCATTGTTTGCATTAGACACGTGCGAGTAATCACTGGCTACTGTGCCAGTGATAGCAGGGAAACTCGCAGATAACTGCTGTTTCTTTGCGAGCCGAGTCCAGCTGTCTTCTCTGTGCAGCTCCAGGGTCCTAGAGCCCGCCTGCTAACAGACATTATGTAGCAGTGCTGAGATTGTTCTCAGTCTGCTCATTCCCTGTGTACAGACATGAATGTCTGTGCACAGAGATGATGTAGCAGAGCTGAGATTGTTCTCAGTCTGCTTATTCCCTGTGCATAGACATCTATATTTATGCACAGGGGATGTAGCAGAGAGGACATCGCGTTTTGGACTGCGTCGGACGGAAGAGGATTTTTTTAATTAAAGATGGAGTCCCTAATGGCTTTTTTTTTTATTTCTAATAAAAAATTTTCCTTGTGTTGTGTTTTTTTTAAAACAATTTAATAGAAATTCATGGCGGTCATGTCTAATATTGGCGTGACCGCCATAAATTTCGGGCTTAGGGTCAGCTGATAATACAAAGCTGGCCCTAACCTCTTTATTACCCAGCGTGCCACCGCTACCAGGGCCGCTGGAAGAGCGGGGTTCAGCGCCAGAGGATGGCGCTTCAATGAACGCGCCATCTTCTGGGGCGGCTGCGGGCTGCAATTTGCAGCGGGGGGTGCCCAGAAAGCTTGGGCATCCCTGCGCTGCGGATTCCAGCCCCCAGCTGCTTAGCTGTACCTGGCTAGACATAGAAATTGCGCGGATCCCCACGCATTTTTTTTTAATTATTTCATGAATTTCAGAGTCAGAGTCTCAGAGTCAGAATCTCAGAATTTCATGAAATAATTAAAAAAAAATGCGTGGGGCTCCGCGCAATTTCTATGTCTAGCCAGGTACAGCTAAGCAGCTGGGGGCTGGAATCCGCAGCGCAGGGATGCCCAAGCTTTCTGGGCACCCCCCGCTGCAAATTGCAGCCCGCAGCCGCCCCAGAAGATGGAGCGTTCATTGAAGCGCCATCCTCTGGCGCTGAACCCCGCTCTTCCAGCGGCCCTGGTAGCGGTGGCACGCTGGGTAATAAAGAGGTTAGGGCCAGCTTTGTATTATCAGCTGACCCTAAGCCCGAAATTTATGGCGGTCACGCCAATATTAGACATGACCGCCATGAATTTCTATTAAATTGTTTTAAAAAAAACACAACACAAGGAAAATTTTTTATTAGAAATAAAAAAAAAAGCCATTAGGGACTCCATCTTTAATTAAAAAAATCCTCTTCCGTCCGACGCAGTCCAAAACGCGATGTCCTCTCTGCTACATCCCTGTGCATAAATATAGATGTCTATGCACAGGGAATAAGCAGACTGAGAACAATCTCAGCTCTGCTACATCATCTCTGTGCACAGACATTCATGTCTGTACACAGGGAATGAGCAGACTGAGAACAATCTCAGCACTGCTACATCAGGCAGCAGGCGGGCTCTAGGACCCTGGAGCTGGCAGCCTGTACAGAGGAGACAGGATCTTATCTGTGCGAGTCAGCGATTACTTACAAAGTAAACGAGCAATGCAAATAAATGACAAAACTAGGATTGCTTCAGGCTGAAGCTTCCGAGACACATCTGCGATTTGTAAATCTCACACTACTCGCTATTACTCGCTTCCCCATTCATTAACATTGGACTCGCTAGACTCGCAACGAGTAGCGAGTCCTGTGCTCAGACTCGCTAGAGTCAAGCGATTCCGAGTAATTTAGGATTCGCCCATCACTAAGTCCCTACTTTGAGAAATTGACACCTCACAGCTCCTCAACTGGCAGATTCATTAAATAATAACCGCAAAAAGCCAGTGTCAACGTCTACAGTGAAGACGCGACTCCGGATGCTGGCCTTCAGGGCAGAGTGGCAAAGAAAAAGCCATACTGGCTAATAAAAGAATAGATTAATATGGGCAAAAGAACACACACATTGGACAGAGGAAGATTGGAAAAAGGTTTTATGGACAGATGAATCAAAGTTTGAGGTGTTTGTATCACACAGAAGAACATTTGTGAGACGCAGAATAACTGAAAAGATGCTGGAAGAGGCCTGACGCCATCTGTCAAGCATGGTGGAGGTCATGTGATGGTCTGGGGTTGCTTTGGTGCTGGGAAAGTGGGAGATTTGTACAAGGTAAAAGGGATTTTGAATAAGGAAGGCTATCACTCCATTTTGCTTTGCCATGCCATACCCTGTGGACAGCGCTTGATTGGAGCCAATTTCATCCTACAACAGGAGAATGACCCAAAGCAAAGCAAAGCACACCTCCAAATTATGTATGAACTATTTAGGTAAGAAGCAGGAGGATGGTATTCTATCTGTAATGGAGGGGCCAGTGCAGTTACCAGATCTCAATCCCATGGAGCTGTTGTGGGAGCAGCTTGACCGTATGGTCCGCAAAAAAGTGCCCATCAAACCAATCCAACTTGTGTGAGGGGGTTCAGGAAGCATGGGGGGACATTTCTCAAGATTACCTCTGCAAATTAACAGCTAGAAGCCAAAGGTCTGCAATGCTGGAATTGCTGTAAAGAGCATTCTGTGACGAAAGCAAAGTCTGAAGGAGAAAATTATTATTTCAAATAAAAATCATTATTTCTAATCTTGTCAATG
Organism: Allobates femoralis; assembly: GCA_033576535.1. Lineage (NCBI taxonomy): Eukaryota > Metazoa > Chordata > Amphibia > Anura > Aromobatidae > Allobates > Allobates femoralis. The sequence goes on from JARQOC010000002.1 coordinate 728,025,787, forward strand.
TCTGGACTATATTTTCTAATCACTTTGCAACTCATTTGATAAATAAAAATATGAGTTCATGGACGTTTCATGGAAAACACAAAATTGTCCGGGTGACCCCAAACTTTTGAACATTAGTGTATATGGTGGCAATTGTGGCCTTCAGTAGGTCAACAGCTGGTAATACATTGAGACTGGGAATGGAGGGGGGTGTCTTGGTGCCAAAACTGACTTTCTCCACTCACCAATTGCAACTGTTAAAGGGAATCCGGCAAGTCAAAAATCCATATGTAACTTTCTAATTCCTCTGGTGAAGCTCTCTCTATTCATGTATTTCTATTATTTATACTTCCCTCCTATACTCTGTAAAATGCAAATAAAGAGATTCAGTCCATCTGTCAATCACAGTGAGTGATCACTTACTTCTCTGCTGCACACTCCCCAGGGAATGAATATTCATGCAGTGCCATCACTGCACAGAATGAGAGTTCAGAAATCAGTAGAAATCACTCACATCGGAGGTCTGTATCCTCCTGTCTGCTCTCCTTGTATGCAGCAAAACAAATGTTCAAATAAACACACAGAATCTCTCACAGACAGCACAGGCTTCTGCTCAGAGGGGAATTTAGTGATAGTTATAATGTACTGCTGATGTTCTAATAGTCACTTTACACCTGGATAAGTAGGAAGGGCACAAATATAAATTTATATAAAAAGTTGGGTTTTAAGCATTTTGAGGGTATATCTGTTGTATTACAAGTCCCAAGACTTATACTTCAGCTACTTTTAAAAGGCTTCCTGCTAAACTCACACTATGAAATATAAAGGAGATTTTTTTTTAATTTTTAATTAAATAGTGCAATTAAAACCATATTCACAGCTCACAGCAGGCACAGACCTATAGAACAGGGGACTTAAAAGTAGGAAGCCCTCATCCACCTCCAAACAGCAAACGGCTTCTGTCAAAACTAATGGACTGCAAAGCCACTATATACTGTTGTTACACAGGGGCCCTTTCATGTCTGTCTCTGCCTCCAGCTCACAGACTCAGTGATTTTCATTTCTCATGGTTTGAAAGAGTAGATACAGATTGTGAAGGTAATATATAATTGTAGGCGAAATGTATAACAGCAGTAGAGTTACATTTAGTTAACAAAAGGACAAACTAGATTTACCAGTGTTGCAAGAACAAATGGGCTTTCGATAAAGGTGTCAAGCATCGCCCCTCATCTGTGGGACTTTGAGCTCCAAAGGGTTAGTAAATGGTCTGTAACCAGCCAGAATATTTACTATTTACTGTACATGTCCCGATGTGACTGTAGGAAAGCAAGGGACAAAGAGCACCTTTACTATCCTCACGCAAGGGTTCCCTAGGCTATCCCTGTCCCCAGGATTACCCCTGATGGTGGGGATGTCTGGGTCTTGTACCTTGCTATACCTAAATATTACTCATCTATCCCCCCTCCTAGGGAGAGAAGGGGCTGGAGTGCAAGAAAAAAGACAGGCAAGACAGACAGGGAAACAGATAAAGCATTTAGATGGTGAGCCCTCATGGGAATGGTCCTCTCTCCTCACCTACTGTCTCCTCACCCATCCTTTGTAGACTGTGAACCCTCGTGGGCAGGGTCCTTTCTCCTCACCTACTATATCCTCACTCATCTCTTGTAGACTGTGAGCCCTCGTGGGCAGGGTCCTCTCTCCTCACCTACTGTATCCTCACCCGTCCCTTGTAGACTGTGAGCCCTCGTGGGCAGGGACTTCTCTGCTCACCTACTGTATCCTCACCCATCCCTTGTAGACTGTGAGCCCTCATGGGCAGGGTCCTCTCTCCTCACCTCCTGTATCCTCACCCATCCCTTGTCGACTATGATCCCTTGCGGGCAGGGTCCTCTCTCCTCTCCTAGTGTATCCTAAACCATCCCTTGTAGACTGTGAACCCTCGTGGGCAGGGTCCTCTCTCCTAACCCACTGTATCGTCACCCATCCCTTGTAGACTGTGAGCCCTCGTAGGCAAGATCCTCTCTCCTCACCCACTGTATCCATCCCCCATCCCTTGTAGACTGCGAGCCCTCACGGGCAGGGTCCTCTTTCCTCACTTACTGTATCCTCACCCATCTGTTGTAGACTGTGAGCCCTCATGGGCAGGATGCTCCTTCCTCCTCTACTAGTTTGTACTTTGTTTTGTTCATGATTATTGTACTTGTTTTTATTATGTATATCACTTCTTTACATGTATAGTGCCATGCAATAAATGGCGCTATAGAAATAAATAATAATAATAATAGCATAGACTCCAATTCTTCTCCAGGTAGAGTCTCTATCACATAAGGTGCTTTCCTCAAAGATAGCTCCTTCACAGGTCAGCATAGAATGAACTAAAGCCAGCATAGGGAAGAGTGAGAAGTAGCCTTATTTAGTGGAAGGGAGTTGTAATTAAATAAGCTACTACTTAGAATAAACAATGAGTGGGAATTAAAGAGGATTACTTATTCGTTGTGACCTTCTGATTCATGATCTCCCAGAGGTCTCATCAGGTCATGACACATTCGAGACAATATAGAGAGAAGACAAATGAACCCTTGTAGGCGCAGCCCATGTCACGTCCTCAGAAGTGTGACGGCTGTTTCCACCATTACCTTTCTATGAACTTCATTATTTGCTCCAATTTGTCATTAATTAATATCCATAATTACCATACAATATTTTGCTGTTAAAACGTTCAACAAGCCTCATTTCACACCACAATGATACACATACTGTATAGCAAAAATATCTCCCAACAGAGTATTGCAAAAATCATGTTTTATTTCAAAGCTAGCCATCTTCGGTCACACATCTTGAGATATTTTGAACCATGAGGAAAGGTAATGAGCGACTCCAAGTAAAGCAGCCAAGGGAGCACTAATCATGAGGCAACCTGAGCTGTTTGACTCAAGTGGCACCACCTGCTGCTAAATAGAGGGAAACACCTGGGGGAGGGCTGGTGGTAGTGCGGGCCCCCCGTAGATGACATTCCCACTCCTATAGTCTTGGTCGCACTATTTTGCAGTTCACCTCAGGCAGCACAGATGCTAGGTACACCCCTGAAAGGAGCCTTGGCAAAAAAATGGCAAATTCGGCTCTGCTACTGTCATGCAGGATGTAGGGAGACACCCAGCGCAGGACGACGAGGGAGGGAAAAAGATGTCCCTGAGCTAAGGGCAAAAGGGAGATGGTAACCCCTAGAAACATTAGCGCTGACACCTGGCTTCTCTAACAACCCTATATAGTATCGACAGCTGTCGCCGATGAGGATACCTTGTTCCTGTATGTCCCTCAAACTAAGACTACTTGGGGATCAGGTAGGGTGGACACTGGTTCACCCAGCTAATAGCTGAAGAAAAAACAACAGGAAAACAAAGGGAGAGTGAGAAACAATTAGCTGAAAGGTGAGCCAGACAGCAAACTACACAGGAAGTCCATAATGCACTGCTGAGTCAGGAGGCAACTCCAACCCAAACATGCTATCACCAGCAATGCATCATGGGAGCCAAGGGGGTATAAATAGAGACAGCTTAAGGTAGGCAGGTGTCACGTGTTAACTGCTTTGCTGTAATTTAAACTGAGCCATTTTTTTCCTTTAGTCAGTGCTGTGGCTCTGCATGTGGAGGTAAAGGTGAAGGGGAGTGTCCAAGCTTTTTGCTCTCCTCCCCTTCAGCCTTAATTGGTTCAACTTCCTTCCACCAGATGTCGCCTATTGAGTTTTTTTTCTCATTTTGGACCTGTGATGTGCAGATGTGCTGTTGGAGCTGCTGCTATCCCCTTCCCTTTGAGTGGTGTCCTATCCCTGGTCGGTGGGTGTAGGTAGGGCTCTTAGCTGAGGGCAGGGTGAGGATTTGAGGGAAAGGGTGGCGGCCCGAACCTCCTCGCCATCTGGCGTACCTTCAGGAACAGGGCTAGTCAGGGACCCCTAGTTCAGGGCCAGACTACCCTCCCAGATCCCTTGCCCATTTTTCCCTTCCCACTCCATTCCCCTCGTCCTCTCCACGTGTGACAGCAGGTAGGAGATCAGCTGGGTCCTAGTGACCTCCAGCTATCACCAAGCAGAGGAATACCACTTAAAGGGACAGAATCACATCTCAGGATTTTGGCTGTTGGGTCAAATGCTGCGACTTTCTTCCTCATCCGTGCCTCCTGATACACCCGTGACAGCTACGTCTAGAACACAATTGCGTGACATCACGCTCAATTGATCTACACAGGTACCTGAATGATTGCGGTGTAATTCTCTGCCGGCAGAAGCAAGACAAAATGACAAGGGTCGGATTTGACATATTCCCATGTAGCCCTATGGCCCCTATTACAACCCAGCCCTGCGCAAAACAAACTACAACAGTCTATTGCTCCGCAGCCGATATGTCATTTTCCATTTAAATTAGCGACACTCACCCGAAGTGAAGATAATTTTCCTCGGATCCTGAAATGAAAAAAAAAAGAGAGAAGCGAGGTAATGGCGGCACCTGCCCGAGATTGCTTTGTATTAGGAATCACATTCCAGGCTCCGTAAACTGTTTAACTTTAATTATTAAGACACAAAACACTGACAAGCAAAATAGTGACAAACGACATATTATCCTCCATGAATCTTCATTTCTGCGGCTCCGGGGTCCTCCATCTCCTGTCATCTCCGGGGAAAAGAAAAGTCAGATGACGAATATTGCTCACTTGTTTCGCTTGATAAATGAGTTGGGTGAAATGAATGGACGTTCCCTTGTTTTGCTTGCATTAGACTGTAATGTCGGTATAAAGCGTATATATATCCAGGCACAGAATTAATACTCTACTAATCCAGTCATTTATCACCATAATCTATCAATGTAAATTACAGGATCATAAACTATAAATCACTGAGAGATCAGATTACAGTGCCAATTATAAACTCTCTCTGTGCCCAATACCTGTCATCACTCAAATTCAACCCCTTAAAGGGGTAGTGCCATGAACAATTGAACATTTTAATAAATGGATCATAGAATACCTAGATCAATGAAAAAATAAATAACGTATGGGGCTTGGAACACGGAAAGAAAGAAATGAAAGCACGAAAACAAAAACTTGCCCAGTTGTGTCACAAACAAATGTACATTTTAGTTAATAGATCTTAGAAAATAAAATAAGTTCCACAATGGGATATATTAAAATAAAATATTCCTGTCCCGAGATATTCTCATATATGTGTCTCTATATAATGTATGTGTCCGACCATGCAGGAACAGGTGGGATATACCACAGCTCCTGGCCAGGAGAGGAAGTAAGAGACTATACAGACATTACAGCCGGGGATCACAGAATATAAGAGTATACAGACATTACAGCTGGGGATCACAGAATATAAGAGTATACAGACATTACAGCCGGGGATCACAGAATATAAGAGTATACAGACATTACAGCCAGGGATTACAAAATATAAGAGTATACAGACATTACAGCCGGGGATCACAGAATATAAGAGTATACAGACATTACAGCTGGGGATCACAGAATATAAGAGTATACAGACATTACAGCCGGGGATCACAGAATATAAGAGTATACAGACATTACAGCCGGTGATCACAGAATATAAGAGTATACAGAGATTACAGCCAAGGACCACAGAATATAAGAGTACACAGACATTACAGCCAAGGATCACAGAATATAAGAGTATACAGACATTACAGCCGGGGATCACAGAATATAAGAGTATACAGACATTACAGCCGGGGATCACAGAACATGAGAGTATACAGACATTACAGCTAGGGATCACAGAATATAAGAGTATACAGACATTACAGCCAGGATCACAGAATATAAGAGTATACAGACATTACAGCTGGCGATCACAGAATATAAGAATATACAGACATTACAGCCGAGGATCACAGAATATAAGAGTATACAGACATTACAGCCGAGGATCACAGAATATAAGAGTATACAGACATTACAGCTGGGGATCACAGAATATAAGAGTATACAGACATTACAGCCAGGGATCACAGAATATAAGCGTATACGGACATTACAGCCGGGGATCACAGAATATAAGAATATACAGACATTACAGCCGAGGATCACAGAATATAAGTGTATACAGACATTACAGCCGAGGATCACAGAATATAAGAGTATACAGACATTACATCTGGGGATCACAGAATATAAGAGTATACAGACATTACAGCCGGGGATCACAGAATATAAGCGTATACGGACATTACAGCCGGGGATCACAGAATATAAGATTATACAGACATTACAGCCTGATATCACAGAATATAAGAGATACATTACTGGAGAAGGACATCATGGTCATAAGAATAGAAGAAACAAGGCCAAAAGGAAGACAGCAACCCGATGGCTTGATACAATCAAGATAGTGGCAGAGAAGACCACAACTTGGAGAAGACTTGGTGGACTCATCTAGGCTTGGAGAAGACTTGGTGGACTCATCTAGGCTTGGAGAAGACCCTGTAGGACCTATTTAGGCTTGGAAAAGACCCTGGTGGACCTATCTAGGTTTGGAGAAGACCCTGGTGGACCTATCTAGGCTTGGAGAAGACCCTGTAGGACCTATTTAGGTTTGGAAAAGACCCTGGTGGACCTATCTAGGTTTGGAGAAGACCCTGTATGATCTATCTAGGCTGCATAATATCAATCTTCCTACAAAGCGTTCATCTATAAGTCTCCATGGCTCGAGATTGAGCTGAAGATCATTAAATAATAATAGTCATCAAGAATACACCATTTCCTTTTTGATTTTTGTAAATGGAAGGGGAATAGTAAAACTCTTAAAATAATTTTAACTTCTAAGTTTTCTTTCTACTACACCACAATGGAAGACCGCTGGTGCAATGGAAATAAATGGCTGCCAAAATGAACATATCAGAGGGAGCTGCTAATATAGATTGACAGTCTTTCAACTCATAATGGGAGATCTTAAGTGTAAAACATAGCATACATTGGTACAAAGGTTTTCATCATAACCCAAAGCCTTTAAAAATATGAACATTAATTGAGTATAAGATAAAATGGTATGGCCTTTCTTATTAGTGAATTAGTGAGCTCTCCTCCTTATCAATTCCTTCATCTTCATCATCTATCCTCCTTTGATTAAACCATCTCATATATAAAGCTGAGTGTGTCTGTGTATATGTATCATAGCCCCGCCTACTCCACATAGCAATGTCCACTCCAGGTAGCCCCGCCCACTCCACATAGCAATGTCCACTCCAGGTAGCCCCGCCCACTCCACATAGCAATGTCCACTCCAGATAGCCCCGCCCACTCCATATAGCAATGTCCACTCCAGATAGCCCCGCCCACTCCATATAGCAATGTCCACTCCAGATAGCCCCGCCCACTCCACATAGCAATGTCCACTCCAGGTATCCCCGCCCACTCCACATAGCAATGTCCACTCCAGGTATCCCCGCCCACTCCACATAGCAATGTCCACTCCAGGTATCCCCGCCCACTCCACATAGCAATGTCCACTCCAGGTATCCCCGCCCACTCCACATAGCAATGTCCACTCCAGGTATCCCCGCCCACTCCACATAGCAATGTCCACTCCACATAGCCCCGCCCACTCCAAAAAGCAATGTCCACTCCAGATAGCCTTTCCCCGGGACTATGTGGAGGGGTGGAGGTATGACAGGCCGGACCTATATGGAGTGGGTGTGACTATGTGTAAGGGTTGAGCTATGATGGGGTGGAGCTACTGGGAGGGGTAGAGCTATGATACATACACATACAAACATTACCATATTTGGGTGATATTGCCATATATGGGCATTACGACATTACATGGGCATTAGACCTGGGCAATGCCGGGCTCTAGAGCTAGTATAACATAAAGTGTAATAAATATTATTTAAATGAGTATTCCAGATTGCACCTATCAGCTGCTGGGATCCCCATTGATCACCGTAACAGGAGATTTGTGTCCCTGGCCCTTCATGTTCTCTCTTGGGCAGAAGACCATGTGCAGGAAGAAAGGAGTGGGGTAAAAGATACACTTTACTACTCTGCTTAACTCAAATAAAGATAGCTGAATGCAATAACCGACTATCTGCGTATCTTCAGTGTCATAGACTTGAAATCAATGCATGGCGCATGCACAGTTCTATCGCCAGAGAAGAACTAATGGGGAGTGTTGATCAATATAGATGTGTCTATCATTACCATTGCTCTATATTCATTCACGACTTCAACATTTCCCAATCACCCAGGCTCTCCTCCTGCCATATCAAGTCTCCTGCTTTGCACTGATGAAGGACAAACACCCCAAACATGTGTTTACATATGGAGAATTTGATGACCCTTTAAATGATAGATATTGACTTTTATGATTGCAACGCCCAATGATTGGTAACAGAGCTCCTTTTTTCTTCCTGTCTAAAGAGGCTACTTGCATATTTAAGGATCCAGGCAAGTATCGCATGGCCTTACACCAAAGACAAACTTTACTCCTTAAGCCCAATGTTAAAAGCTTCTCATACAGCCAAATTAAGTGTTCTGCTTTGTATTGATGAGAGCAAACACCCCGAAACATGTGTCGCCAGTGGAGTATCTGGTTTGGCTCCTTCTCCTAAGTCACATGGTAAGGTCCTTTAAAAGGTCAGTATTGACTTTTTGGTTCCTGTATTCTCCCTCTCTAAAGAAGCAATTTACACATTTGACAAATTTATATTGTGATATGCTAAGAAAACCCTCTAAAGGCTTCAATACACATCAGAACCAGCTATAGATACATACCGTCATGCCTTGGGATTCAATACGGTGACCTTGTGCTCTGTGGTCGGTTTTCATTTACGCTAAGCCACAGAATGGTCAACTCCTGTTTAGTATCTTTTACTATTGGTTCGTGGTCATCATAGGATTTCATTTGTTCTGTCCTATTACATCTCGAGTCTGGCTATTTATACCTTCCTCATGCTGGTCTTCTCTGCTGGCTATATTCCTAAGTGAATTCTGCTGAGGAGTTCCAGCCCCACTGCCAAGGATTTTCACCTGTCAGACAAAGACCAACTTTGTGTTTTCTCTTTGCTGTCTCAACTATCTAACCTACCCCTTTCTCCAGTTTATTGCTAGGTTATAGGAGGCTATACTTACTGACAGCAGCCACTTCACCTTATTTCCACTTGTGCACGTGTTTTATGTTCCCACACCTTGGATTATTTCCAATCTCTGCATGCTTTCCCTAGCTTGGGTTATAGTTCTCTGCTATCTCCCTCTGGTTCTAAGGAGGAATGAAGAACAACTTGATGGCCTTTCCGGCAGCCAGGTCTGGATTGTGGTTTCCTAGTGTTGCGGCTAGGGATATTCCAGCCTGTGCAGGAGCCACCATGGACTGTTCAGCTTGGAGTATTAGTCTGTACAAGAACCAATTGGGTCAGGTGCAGTAGTTAAGAGATTTATTTATCCTTGTTGGAACTTTCATGTGTATAACACCTAGAACATAATCATCACCCAACAGAGTATCTCTGAATTAGGTTATTTCTTTCTAAGCTGATCATCTCATACATGGCATTAATTTCAGCATTGTTGTGCCAAGGAGGAAAGGTAAGGACAAACAAGTATAAGATTTTGTTTATAATATAAGCAGAATATAGCTTACAACCACTTACCTCATTTTTGTAGCGAGCAACATTAAGGCCAATATATTCACTGTTGTAGTTTATAGAAAAGTTATCAGCATTGATGATGTGAGCTCCGACATGCACAGCTGGAGAGAGAAGAGCAATTAGTACCTTTTTTGCATTGATAAAGTGCAGATAATGAGAAATGGCAGTCTTGGGTGTACTATAGGGATGGGCGAATCTACTCGCTAGGACTCGTTACTCGGCGAGTAGTAAGGGACTCGCAGGACTCGGTACTCGGCGAGTTTCCCAGTGATGACTCGCACGAGTCCAATGCAAATCAATATCAATCCTAGTTTTGTCAGAAACGCTGACAAAACTAGGATTGCCATTGTTTGCATTAGACTCGTGCGAGTCATCACTGGCTACTGTGCCAGTGATAGCAGGGAGACTCGCAAAGTAACTGCTGTTTCTTTGCGAGTCGAGTCCAGTTGTCTTCTCTGTGCAGCTCCAGGGTCCTAGAGCCCGCCTGCTCACAGAGATGTAGCAGTGCTGAGATTATTCTCAGTCTGCTCATTCCCTGTGCATGTAGCAGAGAGGACATCGCGTTTTGGACTACGTCGGACGGAAGAGGATTTTTTTAATTAAAGATGGAGTCCCTAATGGCTTTTTTTTTTATTTCAAATAAAAAATTTTCTCTGTGTTTTTTTAACCCTTTATTGGAGATTCTTAGTGGCTGGGTCAAACGTGGCCTGACATTAAGAATCTCGGGCTTAATACCAGCTTGTATAACAAAGCTGGTATTAACCCCTTTATTACCCAGCGTGCTACCGCCACCAGGGCCGCTGGAAGAGCGGGGTTCAGCGCCAGAGGATGGCGCTTCAATGAACGCGCCATCTTCTGGGGCGGCTGCGGGCTGCAATTTGCAGCGGGGGGTGCCCAGAAAGCTTGGGCATCCCTGCGCTGCGGATTCCAGCCCTCAGCTGCTTAGCTGTACCTGGCTAGACATAGAAATTGCGCGGAGCCCCACGCATTTTTTAAAAATTATTTAATGAATTTCAGAGTCAGAGTCTCAGAGTCAGAGTCAGAATCTCAGAATTTCATGAAATAATTTAAAAAAAATGCGTGGGGCTCCGCGCAATTTCTATGTCTAGCCAGGTACAGCTAAGCAGCTGGGGGCTGGAATCCGCAGCGCAGGGATGCCCAAGCTTTCTGGGCACCCCCCGCTGCAAATTGCAGCCCGCAGCCGCCCCAGAAGATGGCGCGTTCATTGAAGCGCCATCCTCTGGCGCTGAACCCCGCTCTTCCAGCGGCCCTGGTGGCGGTAGCACGCTGAGTAATAAAGGGGTTAATACCAGCTTTGTATTATCAGCTGGCCCTAAGCCCGAAATTTATGGCGGTCACGCCAATATTAGACATGACCGCCATGAATTTCTATTAAATTGTTTTAAAAAAAACACAACACAAAGAAAATTTTTTATTAGAAATAAAAAAAAAAGCCATTAGGGACTCCATCTTTAATTAAAAAAATCCTCTTCCGTCCGACGCAGTCCAAAACGCGATGTCCTCTCTGCTACATCCCCTGTGTATAGATATAGATCTCTATGCACAGGGAATGAGCAGACTGAGAACAATCTCAGCTCTGCTACATCATCTCTGTGCACAGACATTCATGTCTGTACACAGGGATTGAGCAGACTGAGAACAATCTCAGCACTGCTACATCAGGCAGCAGGCAGGCTCTAGGACCCTGGAGCTGGCAGCCAGCACAGAGGAGACAGGACTCTTATCTGTGCGAGTCAGCGATTACTTACAAAGTAAACGAGCAATGCAAATAAATGACAAAACTAGGATTGCTTCAGGCTGAAGCTTCCGAGACACATCTGCGAGTTGTAAATCTCACACTACTCGCTATTACTCGCTTCCCCATTCATTAACATTGGACTCGCTAGACTCGCAACGAGTAGCGAGTCCTGGGCTCGGACTCGCTAGAGTCAAGCGATTCCGAGTAATTTAGGATTCGCCCATCACTAGTGTACTATAATTCTACACTGTCTTTGCTATTTGTAGTTTTTATAGAGCTGCTGGTGAAGATACTACAGCCTAATATTGCGTGGGTTCTCTGTCGCGCTGGGCATACGGAGACACCCAGCACAGGACGATTGGGGGAAAAGGAGTCCCTGATGCTAACGGCAAAGGGGAGATGGTGATCCCTAGAAAAACTAACGCCGACACCTGGCTCCTCTAACAACCCTATACAGTCTCCACAACTTGTTGCCGAGCAGGATACCTCTTCCCTGTCTGTCCCTCAACAAAGTTTATGTAGGGATTAGACAGGATGAACACTGGTCTACCCAGCTAACAACTAAAGGAAAACACTACGGAGCCAAACGAGGGGGAGAGGCAGGCACCCTTAGCTGAATGAAAAGAAAGACCGCAAACGACACCAGAAATCCTTGATGCACTGCAAAAGGCAGGAAGCAACACCACCTCCAAACATGCTGTCACTAGCAATGCATCATGGGAGCTAAAGGACATAAATAGAGACAGCTGAAAGGTTGGCAAGTAGGAGACCTGCTGGGGCCTAGTGACCTCCAGCTATCACCAAGCAGAGAAATATCACTTAAAGGGACAGGACAACAGTTCAGGATTTTGGCTGTTTGGCCTGACGCTACAACCTTCTGTAACTGGCCCCAAGAGCCTCATCGGTGTCTCCTGATAAACCTGTGACATTCTCCTTGTGCCACCAATACAGCTCTGACAAAGGACTCCATAGGATTTCTGAAGATGTCCTTGTTATCAGCACTTTAGTCAAGTCCTTAAACTGTCTGGATGTAATGAGTTTTCAAGAACACTCCACAGATGGTCAGATTGCAATCTGGAAAAGTTGGAGGCAGGTCATCACCCTGAACTCTTTGACAAGCTCCTGGGCAGTTGTTGAGCATTTTCCTGCTAAAAAAAGCATCTCCATTAGGGAATACTGCTGTCATAAGGGGTTTACCTGGTCTCTTGGTCTGTACAGTATTTAGGTAGGTGGTACGTCTCAATTCTAAGATTTCCCAGCAATATACAGCCCTGTCACACTGCCTTTTCTGGCTGGTGTTTTCCCATTGTGCCATCTTTACTCCAGGTAAGTGCCGCAAACATACTTGGTCGTCTGCGTGACGTAAAACATGATTCATCAGACCACTTTTTTCCATTGCTTCATTTTAGCTCTGATGTTCACATGTCCACAGGGTCAATACAGGCATTCTGATTGATCTGTGAGTACATAGCCCCATAAAGCAATCTGTGATGATCTGCTTCTTTTGACATTTATCAACTTTTTCATCAATTTATGCACAATCACACTTCTGTTGGATCAGAGCAGATGGTCTTTATTTGCCACTAGCATCATTGAGTCTTGGTGCCCATCAACTTATGACTTGTTCATCTGTTGCATTTAATTGGATTACTTTTCTTAGATACTGATCATCACTTAAGACCTGCCTTTTAGGAATCACACTGCATAAGACCTACAATATACTTAGAGTACCCTACAAGACGTCCTGTATGTGGCAATACCCAAAAATATCCGCCGTATAGAGTGAGCACCTTACAAGACCCTAATATTCCACGGAATATCTAACATACTAGGGAACACCGCACAACACCTTCTGTATACCAGTAAAACTTCAGAAAACCTGCTTCATATTGGGAACACATGTGGAGCCCCGCAACGAGTGCGTCACAGGAAGGTATTGCATCCCTGACTGAAGATGTAATATCTTCCGTCTCAGTGATGAAATGGTTAAACCCAGAGCTCCAACTACCACATGCACCACTCAGAGGTAGAGGGCCAATCAGGTCCTGGTGGGAGGAGTATAGGGTGTAGTGTGAAGAAAAGTTAGTAACGTAGGAGGAGTTGGAGAAGAGAGAGAAAAGGAGCAGGGACCTGCACAGTGCCGTGCAGCCCTGGAACCAAACTTTACCGGCAGGGCACCACCAATCGGTGACCCAGACCGGAACACGGGCAGCCAAGCAATAAGCAACGGGTTAAAGACACCCATGCCCAATTCCACCGGACACCGGGTCCAAGGCGAACAGATGTCTATCACTGTTCTGCAGAAACCGGAGTGATGGAGCAGCTCTTTAGGAGCACCTCACTACAGCCGCAACCTAGCCGTCTTACCAGCAGAGTACCCACCATTGGGACTCAGGACCTTTACACCCGGTTGATGAACCCAACAAAGGCTTCCACTAGAAGTTTCCCTAGTACCCTGATCTGGTACTCTAAGGCGGCAACGGCAACTAGATAGGACAGTTAGTGAAGGAAGAACACCGTGGAGCTCTGGACTGAGACGATTCATCACTGAGTCCATGGCTCTGACAAAACTGCATACTGTGTATTGTACCGGATTTACAGTAAAGACCCGTTACAGAGGAGCATTGTGTCAGTGCATTTCTTCCTGAACTTTCATTAACCTAGTTCATCAAACCACAGAGCTGCCGTATTCCATCCAGTGCAGCTCCTGGCCCTGGGGACTCCTGCTCATCCTGTGGGGAGCGTCCTATCTAGCTGCCGCACATCCCCCGGAGGCCCAAGCAGCGTCGGTACCATCACCGGATACCCACAGGTGGCGTCACGACAATCAAGAAACATCCCCATCCTTTAATCCCCTTTCATTTGGCCACCGGGCCCCACAGCCTCAGGCGCGGAACCGTGACAAGGGAAGCATCGCCTGCGACGTGAGAACCCGGCAACGGTGAGTCACACACACCAAGAGCTGTCATATTCAATAAATACTTCACAAGACCTGCTCTACAGGGGGAACACTCTACAAAACCTGCTGTATATCAGGAACAACCCCACAAGAGCTGCCATATACAAAGAGCACTCAACTGCTAATATCCCAGATGATCTGCCGTATATCAACGCCACGGAAGACCTGCTGTACATGAGGAACATCTGAGAAGACCTGCCAGCTACTGAGAACATCCCAGATGATCCGCTGTATATCCGGAGCACCACACAAGACCTTCTGTATACCAAGCACACCCCTAAAGACATGCTGCTTATGAGGAACATCTGAGAGGACCTTACAGGTGCTGGGAAGATCCCAGTTGATCTGCCGTATATTCAGAGCGCCACACAAGACCTGCTGCATATGAGGAACATCTGAGAAGACCTGCCAGCTACTGGGAACATCCCAGATGATCTGCCGTATATCCGGAGCGCAACACAAGACCTGCTGTATATGAGCAACATCCGCAGTAAACCTGCCAGTTAGGCTGCCTTCACATTAGTGTTTGTGTCTGCATGCTGATGGCATGCAGACACAAACGCTGTCAAAAGCAGGGTCCAAATGATGTGTCCGCAGCGGATAATGTCCGCCTGCGGACACATCACTATGGAGCCCGGCAGCCAATCGGCGCTGTCCGGGGGCGGGCCGGGGGTGGAGATCAGCGCCGGAGATCCCCGCCCCCCGGCCACCGGTAAGCACCGGGACGTGTCGGCGGGGAGAACAGCTGATCTGAAAGCTGTTTGAATCTTCCCGCGCCGACACCGAGAGGAGATGTCGGCGCAGGAAGATTCAAACAGCTTTCAGATCAGCTGTTCTCCCCGCCGACATCGCTAGGAGATTACAGGCGGCGGGGAGAAGGAGGACAGCAGAGGGTCAGCTGATCTCCCGGTGGCCGTCGGTGAGCTCCTGTGACATCACCGGCGGCCACCGGGAGATTTTTCAATGGGTCCGCAGCGTTCTCCCGCACTGTCAAGCGCAGAACACTGCGGACCCATTGAAGACAATGCATGTTTTGTACGCTTGGGGACGCTTGCTGATTGTCCAAGCTCACCGAGCGCACAAAAAATGCAACATGCTGCGTCCCGGGTGCGGATGCTGGACACCGGAAGGAGCAGATATCGTCCGCATCCGCACCCGAACGCAGCAAACGCAAGCACTATGCGTTCCTATGTTAAACATAGGAACGCAGTGCGCATGCGTTTGACTGCGTATGGGAACGCAGCATACGCTGCGTTCCCATACGCTAATGTGAAGGCACCCTTAGGGTGGCTTCACATTAGCGTTTGTGTCTGCATGCTGATGGCATGCAGACACAAACGCTGTCAAAAGCAGGGTCCAAATGATGTGTCCGCAGCGGATAATGTCCGCCTGCGGACACATCACTATGGAGCCCGGCAGCCAATCGGCGCTGTCCGGGGGCGGGCCGGGGGTGGAGATCAGCGCCGGAGATCCCCGCCCCCCGGCCGCCGGTAAGCACCGGGACGTGTCGGCGGGGAGAACAGCTGATCTGAAAGCTGTTTGAATCTTCCCGCGTCGAACGCAGCAAACGCAAGCACTATGCGTTCCTATGTTAAACATACGCTGCGTTCCCATACGCTAATGTGAAGGCACCCTTACTGGGAACATACCAGATGATGTGTTGTGTTCCAGATATACAGCAGAAGACCTTCTGTATACCAAAGACACCCCAAAAGACCTGCTGCTTATGAGAAACATGTAAGAAAACCTGCCAGAAACTGAGAACATCCCAGAAGACCTCAAAAATTCTGTCTTATAAAGAAAACACTTCACAAGAGTTGTCATATACCAGAAGCACCCAACAACATCTGTCATATATCAGGAACAACTCAGAAAGTCTGCCAGGTACTGAGAACATCATACAAGACCATCCATATATCCAGAACACATCACAAGTTCTGCCTTACACCAGGAACATCCCACAAGAGTTTCCATATACTGGGCGCACCCAACAAGACCTTCAGTAAACCATGAACACCCCACAGAACCTGACAGAGATTGGGAACATCACACAAGGCCTGCTGTACACCCAAAACACCCCATACGTTCTGCCTTACACCAGAAATGCTCCACAAGGGTTGCCACATACGGCATCCAGCAAGACTTGTCATATGCGAGAAACACCTCACAAGTTTTGTCCTACACCAGGAACACCCCACACGAGTTGACATATACTGGGTGCATCCAACAGGACCTGTCATAAATCAGGAACACTGAACAAACCCTTATAGAAACTAACAACATGCAAAACCTTTTATATGCCCTGAACACCCGAGAAGTTCTACCTTATGCCAGGAACACCCCACAAGAGCCGACATAGACTTGGAGCACCCAACAAGACCTGCAATAGACCTACCTTATACCAAGAACGCCCCACAAGAGCTGACATATACTTGGAGCACCCAACAAGACCTGCAATAGACCAAGAACAGCCTGCAAAACCTGATAAATACTGGGAACATCACACACGACTTGACGTGTACCCAGAACACCCCACAAGTTCTGCCTTATACCAGAAACACCCAACAGACTATCGTTATTGAATTCAGCTCTCAATGGGTTTAATGCTACAACTGATCAGTGGAGAAGTTAAAGAGTTGAGAATTAAAGCAAAGGGAAAGGACAGGTCGGGGCTGTACAGTTTGGGTGACCTTGTGACAAATGGGTGGCCTTAACCAAGCAAGAACATAATTGGTCTCCGAATAAAAGAAAGGTTATGCGCTTTATGATCTTTGCAATAATCGCGAGTAATTTGCCATAAGTGCATCAATAGGAAAGACGATTGTCCACCGCTCACTTGTCATTTTTTATGACACTTTTCTCCGGTGTTCACAGTCCCACAAGAAAATCAACAGTTTCTGAGTCACCACTTATTCCTGTCCATGAACTGAGATACAATGGGAGCATCTGTGGATGAATGACAACCAGCACTAAGCACATATGGCTGCTCTATGGAGGCCGCTAAAGAAAAGAGAGAAAGCTGCCGTAAGAGCCTCGGTGGGAAATCAACCGCATTAAACAAGGATCCACTGGGGGGAAGGAAGGGGAGAATGAAGCTATATTAAATATAATACATCTGTAGTGTATACCGACACAGGCGCTGGTGGACAGGGGTCTGTGTTATTACACGTCTGTCTGCGGATAGCTGACTTCAGTATCAGCCACAAGATAATTGCTAATCGTGGTTTTCCCATCTGCTACAGACATTTAGCCAGACAATGACATCACCTACAATCTGTAAAAAAGCTTGACA
This sequence comes from Allobates femoralis, assembly GCA_033576535.1. Classification (NCBI taxonomy): domain Eukaryota; kingdom Metazoa; phylum Chordata; class Amphibia; order Anura; family Aromobatidae; genus Allobates; species Allobates femoralis. The sequence goes on from JARQOC010000002.1 coordinate 728,043,432, forward strand.
CAGGCAAACGAAGGGAAAATTAAACCATTTGAAATGTCCGTTCCCGTCCGCTCCAGTGCTGCCAAGTCGCACCGTTCCAGCATGCAAAAGAGCATCGGGATCGTGACATTCAGTCACCTGCGGAGTGCGGCTCATTATATGTGGAGCTTATTTGGCAGTGAAAGATACTGAGCTCATGTGCCTGGTTTTTACATATTTTATAGCAAAAAGCAAGCAAATCTTTTATTTGCATCCGTATCATTGGTGCAGCAATGAAAGGGGAACAGGTCTTAGTAGAAACATGGTCCCCAATTTTTGGTGGCCCCTTTAACATGAGAAAAAAGATAAATTGCCCATTTGAGACTTTATTTCCCTTTATTAAGGTCCCAAAAACAACATGGGAAAGCAGTCAAGTTATCATGCTTCAGAATTCGATTGGGTGAGCCTGTGTTTTGTGGTCAGCTTCCCTATCTGCTGAGCCACAACATGTTCACTCGTCTAAGGTGTTTCTTGCTTGTTACCCTTGCTATAGTCTTTTCAGTCCAGCATGTGTTTCTATTTGTTTATTTGTTCTTCCCAATCACCTTTTGGGTATTGCTATGTATACCTTCCCCTGACTGGTCTTTACTGCTGGTGACATTCTGAAGTGTATCTTGCTTGAAGTTCCAGCCATATTGCTGTTTGTTTATGTACGTCAGTGAGAGACCAGCTAGGGTTATTCTTTCTGCTGTCACTGCTCTCCACCCTGCTCCTTTCACCTTCTTGTAGTTAGGAAGTAGGTGGCATTCCTTTATAGAAGTAAGTACCTTATATTTAAACTTTGTATTTGTGGTTGTTTTAATCACTTTGGGATCATGTATCTCGGCACTCCTTACCACTCTACACTTTCCCCAGGTTCCTTAGGAGGTATGAGAATCTATTCACAGCCTTTCAGGCAGCCTAGGTATAAGTAGTCTCCTCTTAGTCTGTGGCTGGGGCTACCCAGCTCACTCAGGAGCCAAAAGGGACTGTAGGGTCAGGAACCTTAGTCTGCATAGGAACCTGCTGAGTCAGTTGCCGTTTTTAGTGTCAGACCAATATTCCCATGTGAGTTGTAACGCAATCATAACACAATGGCGTTCCCTTCTTCATTTTCTTCATCTTTGTCCCAATCTTATCCTCTGATTGGACTTTTATTAAACCACATAATGTGAAGTTTAAAGATATATTGTCACCTATTGACTGTTGGAAGCCCACTCATCACCAAAATACAAGATGTACCTTGTCCTCCCTGGTTCTCCTCTGGGTTAAAGACAATGTTCAGGTAGCAATGAATGGAGAAAAATATTGTGCAAGCACTCCGTTTCTTTGTTCAAAGGGAACCTGACAACAGGGTCTACCCTTATTAACTAATTACAACACTGCCTTTATCATGTAATGCTGATTTCTGGCAACCCCAATGTTAAGGGAAATTTGTCTCATCTCTTTTGTGCTTCTCTACCTCCTTCCAGATTACTAAATCGTACAAGTGCACCTGCTGTGACTTCGGAAACATTCTGCCTATTTGACACCATATTGTCACGCAGGTTAGAATCATAGTTAAGGGGATAATGAAACAAGATGGTAAGATAAGCAAAAAGGTAATCAGGTGAGCTAGACTCACCCTTAGACTCACCCTGTTCCCAGGAACTACCTCTGATGGTGAGGATGTCCAGGCCACTACCCTTACCCATTGCTTCTGATCAGCCCTAGGCTAATAGCCCCCACCTCCACTCAAGGACAGGGAAGAACAGCAACTCCAAGAAGGCATCAGCAGAAAGCACACATGTCTTCTCAACTTCACGTCTTGCAGAGACTAAACTCTATCAGCGACATCTGCTAGTGGAACAGGGAACTATTTAAAGGCTGGGGGAGTGGAAAACTTCGTCAGCCGACACACCTAGCAGCAGCAGCTCACCTGCGCTTGGAGAGTTGTAAACCCATAGACAGCAGCAGGTTCTGACACTAACCACTGAATATTCCAAAATGAATTTAAAATTACTACAGAGCTTTTCACCAAGACAGGTATTGTTTTTGTAATTTATTTCTGTGCAGATTCATCAAAATGGAAGTTACTGGCCACCATTTTTAATTGTTGTAATATGACATCACAGTGCAAAAAAAAACATGTCACTGACCACTTCGCGTCACCCGTCCAGTCCTTACCGCATGTTCAGATTGCCCTTGAAATCTCGTCTCACACTGGGACAAGATGTCCGACTGTGATGACACCCAGGAGGATTTTGCACAAGCGCGTGATTGTGAAGTCATGACTCCATTACCAGTTTGCAATGACCTTGTGTGCGCATGTGTACAACTCTTGAGGGCCTCACCAGGAGTTCACCATGAGTGGTGGCAAGCTGAAGTTGCGCCCAGTATCGAACGGGTGATGGTGAGGAACAGAATGGCTGGAGAGGTGCGTGGTAAGGTAAGTATAGGTGGATCTGCAGTCCTGGTCCCCCCTGAAGACATTGATTATTGTACTGTGAGTGATTTAGTTACATAGACTGTATTAAGCAAACTGTAACTAGTGATAGGAATAATGTAGGAAATGTTATGTAATTGCGGCGGTGGGTCTACAACTTAGGACTGTCGAGGAGGTATTAGAGGATAGAATTAATAAGAAATGCAAGGCTATAATGAGCAACAATACACACCCGCTCTATGAACTGTTTGCGAAGCAGAAGAGCACATTCAGCAAGCGTCTAATCCAACTAATGTGTAAAAAGGAAAGATACAGAAAATCGTTTGTTCCGACAGCTGTGGGGATGTTTAACAAATGTATAAGTGTAAAGCATCCCAAGACTATGTGAAGTTCTATGTGTATGGGGGGAATAGGTGAGGTACATGTACCAGTCTACCCGCATCTGCTGTCCATATAGACTTATTTTGTAAAGTGTGAAATGTTCTTGATCTTTGTTCTGCTGCTGTAATACTGTAATTTCCTCCGGGATCAATAAAGTTTATCTTATCTTATCTTATCTTATCTTAATGGTGTGTTATAAGGTATGATGTGTTGCACTGTTTGTAGGTATAATATAACGTGCAATGTAGGGTGTAGATAGAGCAGAGCTGGATATATGCAGAGAATATAATGTAAGCTGATGTAGGGTTGTAGGTAAAAAGTGAACATTTGTACAGACTGATTGCAGGGACCAAAAGAAAGCTGGGATGAGCTCACAGGGAGAGGTGCAAGTCTGTAGGCTAGAGGAGACAGACAAGATTTTAGTTGAGTCTGGAGTCTGTAGCCAAGAAAGAGCTATGCAGGAGTGAGAGCTCGGAGCTGAAGAAGGAGTCCAGTACTTGTGTTGTGTGGGAAGCTGAGAAAAAGAAAGCAGCAAGACAAAAGTAAGAAACGTATGGGTGACTGAACCTTGGATGCTAGAAAACTGGAGGTTTTGTGAGTTAAACTGAGAGAAAAGGAAGGTGGTCAGTAGTGATGGGCGAATCCTAAATTACTCGGAATCGCTTGACTCTAGCGAGTCCGAGCACAGGACTCGCTACTCGTTGCGAGTCTAGCGAGTCCAATGTTAATGAATGGGGAAGCGAGTAATAGCGAGTAGTGTGAGATTTACAAATCGCAGATGTGTCTCGGAAGCTTCAGCCTGAAGCAATCCTAGTTTTGTCATTTATTTGCATTGGACTAGTTTACTTTGCAGCTGTAATCGCTGGCTGGGAAACTCGCACAGATAAGAGTTTTGTCTTCTTTGTGTGCTGGCTCCAGGGTCCTAGAGCCTGCCTGCTGCCTGATGTAGCAGTGCTGAGATTGTTCTCAGTCTGCTCATTCCCTGTGTACAGACATGAATGTCTGTGCACAGAGATGATGTAGCAGAGCTGAGATTGTTCTCAGTCTGCTCATTCCCTGTGTACAGACATGAATGTCTGTGCACAGAGATGATGTAGCAGAGCTGAGATTGTTCTCAGTCTGCTCATTCCCTGTGCATATACATCTATATCTATGCACAGGGATGAGCAGAGAGGACATCGCGTTTTGGACTGCGTCGGACGGAAGAGGATTTTTTTAATTAAAGATGGAGTCTCTAATGGCTTTTTTTTTTTATTTCTAATAAAAAAAATTCTCTGTGTTGTGTTTTTTTTAAAACAATTTAATAGAAATTCATGGCGGTCATGTCTAATATTGGCGTGACCTCCATAAATTTCGGGCTTAGGGCCAGCTGATAATACAAAGCTGGCCCTAACCTCTATTACCCAGCGTGCCACCGCCACCAGGGCCGCTGGAAGAGCGGGGTTCAGCGCCAGAGGATGGCGCTTCAATGAACGCGCCATCTTCTGGGGCGGCTGCGGGCTGCAATTTGCAGCGGGGGGTGCCCAGAAAGCTTGGGCATCCCTGCGCTGCGGATTCCAGCCCCCAGCTGCTTAGCTGTACCTGGCTAGACATAGAAATTGCGCGGAGCCCCACGCATTTTTTTGACTCCGACTCCGAGACGACTCCGACTCCGAGACGACTCCGACTCGACTCCGAGACGACTCCGACTCCGAGACGACTCCGACTCGACTCCAACTCCGACTCCGAGACGACTCCGACTCCGAGACGACTCTGACTCCGAGACGACTCCGACTCCGAGACGTCTCCGACTCCGACTCCGACTCGACTCCGAGACGACTCCGACTCCGAGACGACTCCGACTCCGACTCCGAGACGACTCCGACTCCGACTCCGAGACGACTCCGAGACGACTCCGACTCCGAGACGACTCCGACTCCGAGACGACTCCGACTCCGAGGCGACTCCGACTCCGAGGCGACTCCGACTCCGAGGCGACTCCGACTCTGAGGCGACTCCGACTCTGAGGCGACTCCGACTCTGAGACTCCGACTCTGAGGCGACTCCGACTCTGAGGCGACTCCGACTCTGAGGCGACTCCGACTCTGAGGCGACTCCGACTCTGAGGCGACTCCGACTCTGAGACTCCGACTCTGAGACTCTGACTCTGACTCTGAGACTCTGACTCTGAAATTCATTAAATAATAAAAAAAATGCGTGGGGCTCCGCGCAATTTCTATGTCTAGCCAGGTACAGCTAAGCAGCTGGGGGCTGGAATCCACAGCGCAGGGATACCCAAGCTTTCTGGGCACCCCCCGCTGCAAATTGCAGCCCGCAGCCGCCCTAGAAGATGGCGCGTTCATTGAAGCGCCATCCTCTGGCGCTGAACCCCGCTCTTCCAGCGGCCCTGGTGGCAGTGGCACGCTGGGTAATAAAGGGGTTAATACCAGCTTTGTTATACAAGCTGGTATTAAGCCCGAGATTCTTAATGTCAGGCCACGTTTGACCCAGCCACTAAGAATCTCCAATAAAGGGTTAAAAAAACACAACACAGAGAAAATTTTTTATTTGAAATAAAAAAAAAAGCCATTAGGGACTCCATCTTTAATTAAAAAAATCCTCTTCTGTCCGACGTAGTCCAAAACGCGATGTCCTCTCTGCTACATCCCCTGTGCATAATTATAGATGTCTAGAACAATCTCAGCACTGCTACATCATCTCTGTGAGCAGGCGGGCTCTAGGACCCTGGAGCTGCACAGAGAAGACAGCTGGACTCGCTCGCAAAGTAACAGCAGTTATCTGCGAGTTTCCCTGCTATCACTGGCACAGTAGCCAGTGATTACTCGCACGAGTCTAATGCAAACAATGGCAATCCTAGTTTTGTCAGCGTTTCTGACAAAACTAGGATTGATATTGATTTGCATTGGACTCGTGCGAGTAATCACTGGGAAACTCGCCGAGTACCGAGTCCTGCGAGTCCCTTACTACTCGCCGAGTAACGAGTCCTAGCGAGTAGATTCGCCCATCCCTAGTGGTCAGGCTTGGGATACCCAGAAATAAGATAGGGTGCTGCCAAGCTGACACACAAAGTGGGGTAAGGGCCGTGTTGAGCGACCTCCTGCAGGGAATCACTGTTCATGGTGGTATATGTATGTGAAGTGAGCCTAATTCATCTGACTAGTAAAGAAACGTTCATAAGTATATGCCGTTGCCAGTAACCATTAAGATTGTGCCTCTGTGTTACACAGAAGATAAGAAGACTACTGCCTGCTGTATAATGTTCATTCAAATTGTGTACAGTAAAGCTTGCTATTGCTATGTTTTTACCAGCATCTCTGTCGTCCCTCCCTGGCATACTTGGGGATTGGGTGGAGAGTGTGACCGGAACGGGCCGAAGGCACCAAAAGTAAGATCATCAGCACCACACACACCAGGGACTTACGGTTTAATGTAGCGTGCCAGGGTGGACAAACCACAACACTAGTCTATGGCACCACCGCCCCAGCGAGCCCCGGCACCGCTTCACACTCATATTTTATATATACTCTGGAGTCCGAAAAGACCCTAAAGCATAATAACAAATACTAAATTTGCAGAGAATAATTTGAGAATAAGTTAAATTTGGCTAGAAAATTAGCATTTTTGCCTGATTTTCTTATCTCTAATTCTGTTTATGTGTCACTACTTGCCAGTTCAGCAGCAGACACCGCAGCGCAGAACGCGTCAGCTGAGAGATCACAGAGGGAGGCGCACGGCCGGTCAGACTTCGAGTCATGGCGGGTGCAATGACAAAAAAGCAGAGGATTACTGTGCATGCCCGAACTCTCAACGGGCATCTGTGTGATTTAGGAAGAAGGGAGGAGGCGGAGATGCACCACCGAGACTATAATTACACCTTGGGGGCATGATATGCCAATTGGACTGCTCAGTATTACACGCACACCATTCCAGCTAGTCTACCTAATCGGAATATGCGGCACTTTAAGATTAAACTAATGATTGGACGATTATGCTGGTAACTTTCTATTAACATTTGAGTTGCAAAAAATTAGCATTATTTGATGAATGCAGCACTTAATTAGTTAATAGCTTGCTGTCATGTTCCATTTCAGTCTGATGAAGATGGTTGTCACATGTTGACTGATTTGCCATCCATGTTTGATGCTGCTGTCAAAATCAGAGTTAGTTTCCTTTGGCACATCTGGAGTTAATGCCAGAGGCTGCTAATGTGTGGCTCCGCAGATGTAGGTTGGGTAGTAGTTCCACTTCCTTCCACTAACTGTCGCTGATAGAGTTTAGTATCTTCTAAGACCTCAAGCTGTCAAGACGTAAGTGCTGTTGTGCTGCAATCAATCTTTTTGCAATCCTATCTGGAGAGTCATTACCTAGGGAGTTGCTGTGGTTTCCCAGTCCATGGGTGGAGGTAGGGGCACTTAACCTAGCACTAATCAGGAGCATAGGGCTAGGGAGGTGACCCAGACCTCCTCACCTTCAAAAGGTACCTCTGGGAGTAGGATGACTCAGGGTCAGACTAGCCCCCTAAACCCCTTAGCCCATCTTGCCATCCTACTCGCTGATTCCTTACTGTGATACTACCCATCATGATAATGATTGAACGCAATGCAAGGAGAACTAGGAGGGAGCCTTTTTTTAATGACAGATTAACGCATTTCTCTTTGGAATTTACAGTGTCACAAAAAAAATTGAAACTGAACCAGAAGTAAGATGTGGTTGTCTCTGCGCTTCTGGGGAATGATGCGATAGCTAAACGCTGAATATGGGTGAATGGTGGTTTATTTCAATGTGCAAGTGAACCTCACTTCTTCAGGAAAGCCAGCAGGTTTCAATGTGGTATCAACCTAAAAATATAGAGATAGGGGGATAAAATCCACAGATCCTACTGATCAGTTGAGATCCTAGCGATGGGGACCCTCACCGATCTACCAGTTATATAGTGAATATGTAATAACATATGCAGGCTAGTCCCACCTTTGGGATCCAGACCCATCTAAACATCCTACTGCAGCCACATGACAAGTGACAATGCAAGTGTATCTCTACGGGGGTCTAGGGCTCTGGCACCCATGCCGTGGAGGGTACTGTGTCTTTATATAAATATGTTGAATTGTTATATATTCGGATGTAAACTTTGTATCTGTAAATATATGTATATGGCCACCTAGTGGTTGAGGTTAGGATTGCTCCCCGATTTTCTTGAGGGAGGGAAGTACTTAAGAATAGTAGTACGCACTATATGGGTGAGGGCCTGGTTAATAAAACAGGCCTGCAGTGCATGTGTACAGGGGTATTGGGTTATGCCACCCCCATCATGGAGGAAACTGTATCTTTATATACATACGGTATGTTGAAGTGTTATATATTTGTATGTCAACTTTGTATGTGTAATTATATGCATGTGGTCATCTAGTGGCCAAGGTTAGAACTGCTCCCCAGTTTTCCTGAGATAGGAAGGTAGTGAGAAATAGTAGTACACCCCATATAGGTGGGGCCTGGTTAATAAAATGGGCCTGCAGTGTAGTTTTATCAGGAGAGTCCCCAAGGAGTAAAGGGGGAACAACACTGCGGAATGCAGAGGTCAAAAGTCCAGCATTTAATTCAGCCAGACCCCCTGGGTTACCCCGGGATTTGAGTATAAAAATTGAGACGTAGATCCAGGATGCATGTGAATGTAACCCTCTCTGCATTGGTGCTCACCCCTACCTTAACCGGGCCCCCAAAATGCAACAGACCCCTCAAATACCTTGCAATGGACTTCAACATAGACTCAGGTGAACAGGTCATAACAGTGCTAGCAGTTAAGGAACTTTGTCTAACGCTTGCCTTGGTTGTTCTATGAATGGTTCCCTGTGGGTGGGATAAGGCTGGGGCCCTGAGAGATGGCATGATTTCGCTGGAAAACACTATGGTGTTGGAATGAGAGGACAAGGGGCTAGAATTAGCCATAGTAGTGCTAGAACGAAAGGAGCAGCATGCTTTAAATAATAATGAAGTAAACCTCCCCATGAAAGTAACATTGACTATGTGTGCTTGTGATTTTCATGATTGTTCAAGTAAAAGACTGTTTGAAAAGATTATCTACTCTGTGTTTGCATTGCCTCTGGAAGAACAAGACTGTATAAGTAACTTGGTAGCTGGCCTGGGCAAGTGTTGCTAATCTAGGGCTGCCCCACGACTCGCAATGACCCTTTAATACATGGACCTCTTGTCACACTGGGCGTAAGGAGACACCCAGCGCAGGACAACGAGGGGGAAAAATCAGACCCTGCCGCTAAGGACAAAGGGGAGATGGTGACCCCTACAAAAACTAGCACTGACAGCTGGCCCCCCTAACAACCCTATACAGCCTTTGCAAATGTCGCCAATCAGGATAACTCGTCCCTGTCTGTCCCTTCACTAAGACTACTTAGGGATCAGACAGGGTGGACACTGGTCAACCCAGCTAACAACTAAAGGAAAAGAAAAGGGAAATAAACGATGGGGAGAGGGAGGAACACTTAGCTGAAAAGGAGAGCCAGACCGCAAACTACAATGGAAGTCCATGATGCACTGCTGAGCCAGGAAGCAACAACAACGCCAAACACGCTATCCTCAGCAATACATCATGGGAGCCAAGGGGTATAAATAGAGACAGCGGAAGGTGAGCAGGTAGGAGACCAGCTGGGTCGTAGTGACCTTCAGCCATCACCAAGTAGAGAAATACCTCTTCAAGGGATAGCACCACCATTCAGGATTTTGGCTGTTTGGCCAGAAGCTGCAACCTTCTGGGAGTGGCCCCAACAACCTCGTTTGTGTCTCCTGATACACCCGTGACACCTCTCTAATGAGGTCTATGGCTATGATGGATTCAGCCGAGTCAATGACTACCTTGTAAAAGTCAGGCTATCTTTTCTCAACTGGATAGGATCAATAAACAACTATCAGGCCCCCAAGGTACACAAAGTGGTTTATGCCCCGAGACCCAAGTCCTTGAAAACTGGAATTGAGAATGGGCCTATCTGAGCTAGGGTCCCCCAATCTGATCCAAGTTCATTGCAAAATCTCCCGGTTTCTGGTTCAAATTCTGCTAAATTTAAACTATATTTTTAATTACTATTTACAAAAAATTCTAAAAAGATTGATCAATGAGCACATGAGTCTAAGACAGTAAAAAAAAAACACATGAAATAATTGTGGTTTCTCCAGGAATAACTCCAGGTACCTGTATATCTTATTCTGACTGTTTCCATGGCAATACTTCTTGATAATTTAAAATCCTGTTCAAGTTCTCTCCTTCCCATGAACCACATCGTGTTTGCTGACTAACAGGCTCAGCAGGGCAGTAAATATAGTCAGGATTATGTAGGAGTTGATAAGGGAAGCCTGGGATGACCTCGGATACTTTATGATGAATAATTTCACAGTGTCTCCCGAAAGACCAGTCCTGCTAAATCATTCAATATTCTAGAAGATATCACTAATTTCTTTGCTTATTGCCACAATTCCTCCAATCAATGTGTCTAGGACACAATGAGTGATAGTCTGCTGTAACTATGGAATCAGGGCGCGCTGTCCTGTCAGTTTAGTAAGTGAAAGCTCAGTCATTCAATGCTGAGCTGTCAGTGTGTTGAGCGAAAGCTCAGTTGTCCAATATTGGACTTAGAGGTGCTAAGTTATTCAGATATTCCTTGTTCTCTATGATTGCCCAGCTACCTAGTTGAGCAGTTTCTCCCAGAACTCTGCCAGTCGTAGCATTCTGCTCAGTGGTGCTTGTTGGCCTGTATTCCTGCACTCTTTGATTCATCTACTGCTGCCTAAGCTTGGATCTACCCTGACTATATGTTTATTTAGCCCCTTTGCTTTTATCCGCTACCCTCCAGGTATTCTAACTCCAGACAGTGACCAGACCATGCCTCTGTTTACCCTTTTAATCTTTGATGTACTCTCCAGGTACCTGACCCCGGAATGCTTGAAAACCCTACTTCATCACTTATCATTAGCGACCAAAATCACACTAATGTAATAAATTGTCCAAAAAGTAACAAAAAATACCCACAGATGTAGAGGCCATGACCAATAACCACAAGAAAATTGTCATAGAACATCCAGAATCTAATCTATTGGGAGATGGAAAAGGAAGGTTTAGGCTATGTGGTACTTCAGTTCTTATTGGTTACTCATTGCCTACTGTTCCATGGAAGGACCATACAGATTTGACTTTGTTTTAGGTAGGGTGAATGGACTGGCTTTGAAAAAAAAAACATGATAAGTAGTGATAATAATATAATATTTATTAATTTATATAGCGCTATATATTCCATAGCGGTTTACATACATTTTCAACACTGTCCCCATTGGAGCTCACAATCTAAACATCTTATCAGTAGGTCTTAGAAATGTCAGAGGAAACCCACACAAACACAGGAGGAACATACAACTCCTTAAGGGGCCGTCACACTCAGCAACTTAGCTGCAATGTCGGAAGCGATGCCGCGGGAGCGCGGTCGCTTCTGACATCGTAGCCTGGCTATCACATAGAAAGATGTTGCCGGTGACGCCATTGCGATGTGGGCGCAGCCATCGCTTACTGGGCAGGGAACAACCCAGCGAGCGATCCGCAGTTATGGTGCGGAATAGGCTGTATCGCCTCCAACATCGCTATTGAAGTGTCAGACGGAGCAATGCAGCCTAATCACTGGGGCCAGATTACCAGGTTTATGAACACGTTCATAAACCTGGCAACCTGCAACCAGAGATTTATCGCAGTTGCATCGTGCTGTCAAACAGCACGATGCACTTGCGATATCGCTAGCAACATCACTGAACACGTGACTTTTATGCGATGTTGCAAGCAATATTGACGTGTGAGACGGCCCCTTTACAGATGTCATCCTTGGCTGCAATGCTACCACTGAGCCACTGTACCACTCTACTGAGCCAGCACTACCATACTCGGGCGCTCGGTACTTGAAATGAGAAGTTGGATACTCAGATGAGTACTCAAGTATAATGTGAGTCAATAGGGAACTCAAGCATTTTTCAGGAAGATCTTTCTGGAAAAATTCTTGACTTCAAATATACTGTAATAACAAGTATGGATAACTCAGGAATCTAACAGTGTGGGAGCAAAGACACAACTGAGACAAGGTTTTAAGGTGAAAAAGTCATTATTAAACACACATGGCAGAAATTAAATGTGAAGTGCAGCGAAATAAGCAAAGTTAATTAAACACACAATAATAATCCTTTGGTGAAGCCAATGGAATAGTCTCTAGAAATAGTTCACAATGGGAGATGACGATAGCAGAACAGTCGACGAGCGCAGTTCACACTATGAAAGGCTCATAACAAAATAGTCTATGAGCAAAATTAATTCCCAAGGAGGCCTTGGAATGGTAGTCTATGAAAACAAGTCCTGAACTTGTTGCAGTGCAGTATTACTTTAGAAAGTCGCAAACTATCTAGAGTACTGCTACTGCAACAGTAAACAAACAAGGAAGCTGCTAAGAGCATGCAAAGCAAGCTGAGCTTACATGCCCTGGGCTGGTAGGTAGGAGCTGAAGTAGAAACACACAGCACTGAGCAGCTTGATGCAGGAGAGGAACTGGAAGCAGGTGTGGTAAGCTAAACTTCAGACTACAGACACTGGAAATAGCTGAACTGGAATTGCAGGAGGAGGAGCAAAACTTGAGGTGCACAAGGAGCATCTAAGCAGAATTCTCAAGAAATGACTGAAAGATGGACTAAAGCTTATAAAGGCAGGAAGGCAGAAAAATATGGACAGGAATGAGGCAGCAGATGCCATTTTGGAAAAAGGGTGAGGAGACGCAAAGGGTAATCAGAAGATCTGGAGTCCGGACATTTACTCGGGTACTTGGGTCGCATCCATTCGAGGGTCCAACTGCTCATTTCAAATGCAGAGCTTAGTCCTTTCTCAACACTAATGGTAAGGTGATAATCTGTTGGAAGAGGTTTATGCTAAATGTGCCTATATGTAGCCAACCAGTGGTTTTCAAGTGCATTACAGTCAAGTGTTTCACAGTAATGTATTAAATTTGTATTGAAAAGTCTAAAAAAAATTGAGAGTCCTCAGTGATTGAGACCTTTTAATGGCTAACTGAAAAGATTGTAATAAATATCAAGCTTTCGAGACTACTCAGGTATCTCTATAGAGAGCCTGGTGTGGGTGGGGGCAGGTCTCTGTCAATAGACATTGTATACACAGAGCCTGGTGTGGGTGGCGGCAGGTCTCTGTTGATAGACATTGTACTCACAGAGTCTGGTGTGGGTGGCGGCAGGTCTCTGTCGATAGACATTGTATATACAGAGTCTGGAGTGGGCAGGAGCAGCTCTCCCAGCTCTACTGTGTTTCTGAAACTAAATTATTTGATTGTATGAGAATGGCTGCAGCCAATAATGTGATACATCTTCGGATTCAGGTTTCTTTGCCCACATTATGTTGCTGTCAGATGACAGAAGAAGATGTAGAAGAAACCTACTGACAGATTCCCTTTAATGGTACCTTTACACGCCGCCACTGAAGTGTAGCAACTGCCTGGCAATCAGGATTTTTATCTCGGTTGCCTTGAAATTGCTACGAAGTAGCGGCGTGTAATTTGGGAAAGTGATCGGGTTTCTCGCAGTTGCTCCCAATTGCGGTTTCTGAGCCGTGTTGTAAAATCAGAGGCAACCCAAATGGTGAATTGCCCTGGTATTGCTGTGTAAACGGGGGATAGGGATGGAATCTGCATCGCCTAGTGATTTCCCCGGGGCGTGCCACAGTGTGTTTGATACCACGCCCCATCAGCGATGATTGGTGGGGGCTACTGTGTAACCATTGGCTGTCCCTTCACAGGGCGCCATATTTAAAGAGCTGACCATTCACACTACACAATTGCAATGGCGTCATGTATTAGCCAGTCTTCCTGCGCAGGCTGGCCAATCATGACGCTATTGCGTTGTCCAATCATCGTGTTAGCGTCACGGAATACACAAGTCTGTCACACCTATGTATTAGCGCCGCAGAACATGTACGCCCACACTCCCCTACTAATTGCGGCGTGTGAAGTGGCGTCGGGATCAACCGGAGGTTTCCCGCAGGATCTGTTGGAACTTCCGGGGAACCATTTTCCCTTAGGTTGAGGGCGCAATTGCGGCGTGTACATGCGGAATCAGCGATCGTTAGCAACCGTTAAAAATGTGCACGCTCACGTACGGTTGATACCGATTGCCAGGGATAGTTGCGGTGTGTAAAGGTACCTTGAAAGGTAAATTCACATCTGTAGTTGTCTGGAGATATCTCATAGTAAGTCTTCTTTTGGATTGGACCACTGGCTTTATATCTGGGGTAATGAAGATACTAATCTCATATGGGAGCAACAAAAGTCAGAACACGTAAAACATCCGGAGTCACTGAAGAGCAATGTAAATTGTAGCTGGACATCCCATAATTCACAAGTGGAAAGATAGAAAAGAGGCACAAAAAATAATCGTGTCTGATTTGTGGTAATCTCAAGAACTAGAGAAAGGGAAGAAGGTCGAGACACTGAACCAAGCCAAGACATTGGATGAAAGCTTCCAGAACACTTCCTTCAACACTGTCAGATGTTTTTTGCCCTCAATGCATTTGCGGAGGTAGTAGATTGAGTTTACTGTATGACCCATTGTCTATCAACCTTGTTATTGAACAATAACTTAATCTAAGCCTAGTTTAGACCTAAAGAAGGAGATGCAGCCTAAGCAGAACTCTTACATTTATATACTTTTGGCGTCCCATTTACCCACAAGCCACCAGAACTGTTTCTTTTTATATAGAAATGGATATCAGGTGTTGCTCTTGGGTTACATCAAAAAGGAACCCAAACTTGACAGGACAGACCATTTTGGGGACAAATTCAAATTTGCCACGACTGTTTCTACAAAATTAGGCAAGTTTTGGAAAATAGGCAACTATGTTGGCAAACATGACCAGAGATAATAGCAAAGCCAAACACTTATTTACAGTCAGCTGTTTTGGGGTGCTTACCACTCATCTGTGCACAGCAGGGTCTGGCCGCATGAATAAGATGCCCAAGATACAAATTTGTAAGGGATTTGTTCACTTTAAGGGGTTGTCTTTTGAAAATCAGTTATCTTGTTGATATGTGGGGGATCCATTGCTGGGACCCTCACTGATTGGCAGAACAGAAATTTTTCATGCCCTGTGGGACATTTTATCTCCGTTACATAATGAAGCGGTCACTCCATCGATTCTCTTTGGACCTGCCCAAAAAAAGAACAGAGCGTAGTACTGGAGAATTAATAGAACGGGGTCACATATGCAAACTGCTGCTCCATTCGAACGATAATAAGTGTTCCACATTTTATGGTCATGTTGCAACTCGTACAGGAAATAGATAACATACTAAAAAAACAGACTAGAGATTCTGACCCGCAGTCCCTTATGAATCCTGCATGAGCCGGGATGCCCTGACCACAGACTAAACAATAGCAACTCAGACCTCTTCTGCCTGTCAGCCATCAAGCACTCCATGATCCACCTAAAGAACCAGAGAGAAGAGCAAAGTGCAGTTTACCTCCAGAAGGGAAGGTGTGCTGAGATAGAAAGTGTCAGAGGGTGTAAAACAAACAATGAAATACTAAAGAAGCTATTTACTTCTAAAGAATATGCCACCCACTTCCTAACAACAAACTGAAGATAGGTGCAGAGAAAAGAAGATAAACAGCAGAAAGATGAACCCCAGCTGGCCTTACACTGACTGGCATAAACAAACAGCAGTATGGCTGGACATCCACATGAGAGTATCACCAGCAAGAGATACCAGCAGGGGAAAAGTACACCCGTGGCCAGAATTGTTGTTCCCCCTCGTTTACTGAAAGAAAAACCCACAAATGATCACAGAAATAACTTGAATCTGACAAAAGTAATAATAATTAAAAATACTATGAACATGAAGAAATGAAGGTCAGACATTGCTTTTCTGCTTCTACAGAATTTTTAGAAAATTAAACTCATGAAATCGGCCTGGACAGAAATGATGTCCCTTCACTTAATATTTTGTTGCACGACCTTTTGAGGCAATCACACAATTCCTGTAATTGTCCACAGGGATTCTCAAGAGCAAACTACTCCAGTTGTCTGGTGTTTCAGCTCCATGTTTCCATGTTTCAGCTCTTTCCAAAGATGCTCAATAGGAACCTGGAATCTAACGAGTCCAGGTCCGAGACTCGGTACTCGTTGCGAGTCCAGGGAGTCCGAATAGTAACCTGTACTTTTGCAGTGTATCTATACAGATACACTACAAAAGTACCCTAAAAGTTAATCTATGGGTGCTTTCACACTAGCGTTTTTTTCAAATCGTGGCAGATGCGTGAAAAAACCGCATCTGCCGCGATTAACGCATAACCGCGACACTTGCGGCACACTTGCGGCAAGCCCCATGCAATGTCTATGGGGTCAGCAGCGTTTTTTTTTCGCGGCCGCACCTGCCGCAAGTGCCGAAACCGCACTTGCCGCACCCTTACCGCAAGCCCCATAGACATTGCATGGGGCTTGCCGCAAGTGTGCCGCAAGTGTCGCAGTTGCGTTTTTTTCACCGCATCTGCCGCGATTTGAAAAAAACGCTAGTGTGAAAGCACCCTAAGGGGTTAAAAACAGTAAACATTAATACTCACCTCCTGGACCTCCAGGACCTCCGAGACCACCGGGAGAAGATGGGGAAAAGGACCTTGCAGTTCAGCCAATCAGCATGCGGCTAGCGGTCACATGGGTTTGTCATGTGGCCGCAGTGCAGCCGCGTCACAACCCATGTGACCGCTAGCCGCATGCTGATTGGCTGAACTGCAAGGTCCTTTTCCCCATCTTCTCCCGGTGGTCTCGGAGGTCCTGTAACAGCCAGAGGTCTTCGGTACCGGTCCCGGTACATAAGGTACAGGAGTACAGGAGGTGAGTATTAATGTTTATTGTTTTTAACCCCTTAGATTAACTTTTAGGGTACTTTTGTAGTGTATCTGTATAGATACACTGCAAAAGTACAGGGACTCGCTACCCCCGAGTAATTCCTAAGGAAACTCGGAGAGTAGCGAGTCCCCCGAGTCCGCTACTATTCGGGCGAGTCCCGAATAGTAGCGAGTAATTCGCCCATCCCTAGTCAGGGCTCATAGAAGCCACTTCAGAATAGTCCAATCTTTTCCTTTTAGCCATTCTTAGATGTTTTTAACTGTGTGTTTTGGGTCATTATCCTGTTCCAAGACCCATGACCTGCGACTGAGACCAAGCTTTCTGACACTGGGCCGCACATTTCTCTCTACAATCCTTTGATAGTCTTCAGATTTCATTGTACCCTGCACAGATTCAAGACACCCTGTGCCAGATGCAGCAAAACAGCCCCAGAACATAACAGAGCCTCCTCCATGTTTCACAGTAGGCACAGTGTTCTTTTCTTGATATGCTTCATTTTTGCGTCTGTGAACACAAAGCTGGTGCGCCTTACCAAAGTTAAATTTTCTCTAAACAACTGGAAAAAAAGATGTATCTGCGGTGGATTGACGGATAGAGAAGCCGACCCAAGCACACGGGCTCAAACATTTAAATTCAGATGTATGACACCACGTTCTGCCGTTTCAGCAGTTGGACCCTCACAAATCTATAAATTATCTATTAAGTATTATTCACCTAACAACCCCTTTAAGTAGGTTAACTGAGTAAGGAGTCTTATTGAAAATGCAACATAGATGAAAACAATTATTCAAATTAGCTTATTCTCAAGGCTGACTACTAGTGATGAGCGAGCATGCTCGCCACTACTCGGTACTCGCACGAGTATCACTGTACTCGGGCGACTCGCCGAGCACCGAGTAATCTCGCGATACTCGTGCTGTGCTCGTGCTCGTCATCTCTGCATGTTGGCGCTCTTTTGAGAGCCAGCCCACGTGCAGGGATTGGCTGGCAGACCACTGCAATGCCACAGCCCTGTTGGTTGTGGTATAGCAGTGATTGGCCGGCCTGCACAGCGTCACCGAGCCTTTATAACTCCCGGCTCGCTGTGCTCGGCACACAGCCTTCCAGACAGTGAGTGTAGGGAGAGTGTCTGCTGCTGCTTAGGGACAGATTTGCGGCCCTTACAGGTAGATCCGGAGCAGGGCTGCAAACTGCTGCTGCTGACCACAACAGTCCTTCTCAGGACTAATCTAGGAGGATATAGGCAGGGTGATCCAGATCAGAGTCCAAGCTTTCCAGTGACCAGAACAGTCCTTCTCAGGACTAATCTAGGAGGATATAGGCAGGGTGATACAGATTGGAATCCAAGCTTTTCTGTGACCATTAGAGTCACCACACTCTTGTACTTACTACCTTAATACAGGTTAGGGACTAAAATCGTCTCCTGAAACCATTACAGTCACCAGACAGGTGTACGTACTACCTTAATACAGGTTAGGGAACTAAAATCCTAACTCTTGTCATCTCAACAGTCACCAGACAGGTGTACGTACTACCTTAATACAGGTTAGGGACTAAAATCGTCTCCTGAAACCATTACAGTCACCAGACAGGTGTACGTACTACCTTAATACAGGTTAGGGAACTAAAATCCTAACTCTTGTCATCTCAACAGTCACCAGACAGGTGTACGTACTACCTTAATACAGGTTAGGGACTAAAATCGTCTCCTGAAACCATTACAGTCACCAGACAGGTGTACGTACTACCTTAATACAGGTTAGGGACTAAAATCGTCTCCTGAAACCATTACAGTCACCAGACAGGTGTACGTACTACCTTAATAGAGGTTAGGGACTAAAATCGTCTCCTGAAACCATTACAGTCACCAGACAGGTGTACGTACTACCTTAATACAGGTTAGGGACTAAAATCGTCTCCTGAAACCATTACAGTCTCCAGACAGGTGTACGTACTACCTTAATACAGGTTAGGGACTAAAATCCTAACTCTTGTCATCAAAACAGTCACCAGACAGGTGTACGTACTACCTTAATACAGGTTAGGGACTAAAATCCTAACTCTTGTCATCAAAACAGTCACCACACTGTTGTACGTCATACCCTTTCTACAGGTTAGGGAACTAAAATCCTAACTCTTGTCATCTCAACAGTCACCACACTGTTGTACGTCATACCCTTTCTACAGGTTAGGGAACTAAAATCCTAACTCTTGTCATCTCAACAGTCACCACACTGTTGTACGTCATACCTTTATTCAGGTTAGGGAACTAAAATCCTAACTCTTGGCATCTCAACAGTCATCACACTGTTGTACGTCATACTTTTATTCAGGTTAGGGAACTAAAATCCTAACTCTTGGCATCTCAACAGTCACCACACTGTTGTACGTCATACCCTTTCTACAGGTTAGGGAACTAAAATCCTAACTCTTGGCATCTCAACAGTCACCACACTGTTGTACGTCATACCCTTTCTTACAGGTTAGGGAACTAAAATCCTAACTCTTGTCATCTCAACAGTCACCACACTGTTGTACGTCATACCTTTATTCAGGTTAGGGAACTAAAATCCTAACTCTTGTCATCTCAACAGTCACCACACTGTTGTACGTCATACCCTTTCTACAGGTTAGGGAACTAAAATCCTAACTCTTGTCATCTCAACAGTCACCACACTGTTGTACGTCATACCCTTTCTACAGGTTAGGGAACTAAAATCCTAACTCTTGTCATCTCAACAGTCACCACACTGTTGTACGTCATACCCTTTCTACAGGTTAGGGAACTAAAATCCTAACTCTTGGCATCTCAACAGTCACCACACTGTTGTACGTCATACCTTTATTCAGGTTAGGGAATTATAATCCTAACTCTTGTCATCTCAACAGTCACCACACTGTTGTACGTCATACCTTTATTCAGGTTAGGGAACTAAAATCCTAACTCTTGGCATCTCAACAGTCACACACTGTTGTACGTCATACCCTTTCTACAGGTTAGGGAACTAAAATCCTAACTCTTGTCATCTCAACAGTCACCACACTGTTGTACGTCATACCTTTATTCAGGTTAGGGAACTAAAATCCTAACTCTTGGCATCTCAACAGTCACCACACTGTTGTACGTCATACCTTTATTCAGGTTAGGGAACTAAAATCCTAATCTCCTGTGACCTCCACAGTCACCAGACAGTTGTCGCTCTATACAGGCAAAATGCGCAAAGGCGTTGGCAAGGGCGTTGGCAAGGAACAAGGAAGTGGACGTGATGGTGGTGCAGGCAGAGGCCGAGGTCGTGTGCAAGCACTAATTGCGCAACAACAAAGGGCCACATCTCCTCGCTCGTACGTCCTGTCCCAAATTCTTGGGGCCCGCAGCAGTACACCACTGTTGAACCAAGACCAGTGTCAACAGGTTGTTACTTGGATAGCGGATAATGCTTCAAGTCAGATGGGCACCTCCACAAACACCCTGTCTTCCGCACGGTCAACTGTCAGTAGCCGTGATACTGCACCGCACATTTCCCAACCTGATCCTCCTTCCTACCACCTGGCCGAGTACACGTCCACGGACATTACTGATCCCACACTAGGACACTCGGAAGAGCTGTTCACGTATCCATTCGCAGAATCTGGCCTGTCGCCACCTCCTCTTGAAGTGGCTCATGAGGAGATGGTATGTACAGATGCACAAATATTTGAGCAGCCGCGTTATGACGAACGGAACGTTGTCAAAGTGTCTCAACAAGGGGTGGACGATGATGAGACACAATTGCCAGGAAGTCAGGAGGAGGATCAGGGTGCGGAAGAGAAAGACAACGTTGTGGATGATCCAGTAGCTGACCCTACATGGCAGGAGGATATGCAGAGCGAGGACAGCAGTGCACAGGGGGAGGGAGGCGTAGCATCCCAACAGCCAGAACGAAGCAGGGTTGCGTCCGCAGGCAGAAGGCAGGCAACCGTTCTGCGGAACAACAACACGACTCAAGGTGCCTGTGCAAATGTTCGGTCTTCCCGAGTCTGGGAGTTTTTTAAGTTGGCTCCAGAAGACTCTAAAAAGGCCATTTGCCACACCTGCCATGCCACTATCAGCAGGGGTACGAAAACTAGCAGCCTGACCACCACCAGCATGATCAGGCACATGTCAGCCAAGCACCCGACTTTGTGGGAAGTACCACAGAGTCGAGGAGCGGTGCGTGCTGATGTCACTGCTACGTCTTCGCCTGTTGTGCATGCAAGCCAATCCCCTGTCCATGCTGGAAGCGAACAAGCCTCCGTTCCTGCACCTGAAGTTGCCGACGCACAAATTCCACCACCATCAAGCACGTCCTTGTCCCAGCGCAGCGTTCAATTATCCATTCAGCAAACATTTGAACGCAGGCGCAAATACGCTGCCAATGCCCCACATGCCACAGTCCTGAATGCTCACATTTCGCGACTCATAGCGCTAGAAATGTTGCCTTTCCGTCTGGTGGAGACGGACGCATTCCGCAACCTGATGGCGGCTGCTGTCCCACGTTACTCGGTCCCCAGCCGACACTATTTCTCCAGATGTGCCGTCCCCGCATTGCATAACCACGTGTCCAACAGCATCACACGTGCCCTGAACAATGCTGTTTCAGCCAAAGTCCACCTAACCACAGACACGTGGACAAGTGCTTGTGGGCAAGGCCGCTACATCTCCTTGACGGCACACTGGATTAATATTGTGGAGGCTGGGACCCAGTCTGAGCGAGGGACGGAACACGTCCTTCCCACACCAAGGATAGCAGGCCCTACCTCTGTCAGGGTTTCACCGACACTCTACAGCTCCGGAATGTCATGCTCTTCAGCCTCCTCCTCCTCCTCCTGCGCATCCTCATCCACTGTACCCTCCACACCTGTCCCAAGCTGGAAGCACTGCAGCACTGCCTCTGCAAAGCGGCAACAGGCTGTGCTGAAGCTAGTCTGCATAGGTGACAAACCCCACAATGCAGAAGAGGTGTGGACAGCTCTGAAACAACAGGCAGATCACTGGCTCACACCTCTGAACCTAAAGCCAGGAAAGGTCGTGTGTGACAATGGCCGGAACCTGGTGGCAGCTTTGAGACGAGGGCAGCTGACGCATGTTCCATGCGTGGCCCATGTGCTCAACCTGGTGGTTCAGAGGTTTGTGAAGTCATACCGGGAGGTGTCTGACCTGCTGGTAAAAGTTCGGCGTCTGTCTGCACATTTTCGCAAGTCACCTGCTGCTTCAGCCGGCCTTGCCAGCTTTCAGTGCCGTTTGTGTCTTCCGGCCCACAGACTGGTGTGTGATGTCCCCACGCGTTGGAATTCAACGCTGCACATGTTGGTCAGGATATGTGAGCAGAAGAGGGCAGTTGTGGACTACCTGCATCACCTAAGCCGTCGGGAAATGGGTCAAACTCCACACATAACACCTGAGGAGTGGAGATGGATGTCGGACCTATGCACCGTCCTCCAAAACTTTGAGGACTCCACCAAGATGGTGAGCGGCGATGATGCCATTATTAGCGTCACCATACCACTACTCTGCCTTCTAAAACGGTCTCTGCTGAAAATAAAAGAGGATGCATTGCAGGCCGAGCGCGATGACTTAGGGCAAGAAACTGTAGTGGGTGTGGGTGAAAACACACAGCCCAGCCTCATGTCATCACAACGTGTAGTGGAGGACTATGACGAGGAGGAGGAGGAGGATGAAGACATGGAGCAACTCTCAGGCCAAATTGGGGATATGACATGCACACCAGTCATACCCTCGATTCAGCGTGGCTGGCCAGAGGACAGAGGAGATGAGGAGGAGGATGAGGAGGAGGAGGAGGAGGACAGCATGTTCAGTCATCGTGTTGGTCTGGATACTGAAGTGATGGCTGTTAAGAATCTGGCGCACATGGCTGACTTTATGGTAAGCTGCCTGTCTCGTGACCCTCGCGTTCAGAACATCTTGGCCGACAATCAGTACTGGTTGGCAACACTCTTAGACCCACGCTACAAGGAGAACTTTATGTCTCTCATTCCTGAGGCGGAGAGGTCAGCCAAAATGCTGCAGTTCCACAGGGCCATAGTCACGGAAGTTGTGAAATCATTCCCCTCACAAAACGCTAGCGCCATAGGTCAGGATTCGATGGACAACCAAGGCGTACGGCCGAGAGGGGCACAAGTCCAATCCGGCAGAGGCAGGGGAACTGTCTTTACGATGTGGGACAGTTTTCTCAGCCCCTTACGTACCACAGCCCCTGAGGTGCGGGGTAGTGCCACCAGAAATGCTAAATTCGGGCAGATGCTGAAGGAGTACCTTGCAGATCGAACAACTGTACTGCGAGATTCCTCGGTGCCTTTCAATTATTGGGTCTCCAAGCTCGACACGTGGCATGAATTGGCTCTCTACACCTTGGAAGTCCTGGCCTGCCCTGCCGCTAGCGTTTTATCAGAGCGTGTTTTCAGTGCTGCAGGTGGAATCATCACTGATAAACGCACCAGCCTGTCAACTGAAAATGCGGACAGGCTCACTCTGATCAAGATGAACAAGGGTTGGATTGGGCCAGACTTCACCACACCACCAGCTAATGACAACTGAATTTAATTTTGTTTTTTGCATTTGACATGTACCTCCACTCACCCATGGGTACACACTTCCGGACTTTGGCTAATCGCTGGACTGCTCCTTCTTCTCCTCATGTGACACCATGATGACAGTTAGAATATTTAGGTTCTTATTAGAGGTATACCCGCAGTGGTAAATTTTTTAGCCCATTCTGTTAGAATGGGCATAACAACGACAGGAGACCCGATCCTTTTCAATGGGAAAAATGTTTTTAGGCACTCCTACACGTCTCTATCCAGGGACAAAGAGGAGCCTCCCAATTTTTGGCTGACCTGACAAAAGGGCTATACTACAATACACCCAGTTCTTGTTTACAGGCCCTCCTGCACGTCTCTATCCAGGGACAAAGAGGAGCCTCCCAATTTTTGGCTGCCCTGACCAAAGGGCTATACTACAATACACCCAGTTGAGGGTTACAGGCCCTACTACATGTCTGTAAGCATGGGTCATTGTTGAACCTTCCAATTTTTGGCTGCCCTGACAAAAGGGCTATACTACAATACACCCACTTGAGGGTTACAGGCCCTCCTGCACGTATCTATCCAGGGACAAAGAGGAGCCTCCCAATTTTTGGCTGCCCTGACCAAAGGGCTATACTACAATACACCCACTTGAGGGTTACAGGCCCTACTACATGTCTGTAAGCATGGGTCATTGTTGAACCTCCCAATTTTTGGCTGCCCTGACAAAAGGGCTATACTACAATACACCCACTTGAGGGTTACAGGCCCTACTACATGTCTGTAAGCATGGGTCAATGTTGAACCTCCCAATTTTTGTCTGCCCTGACAAAAGGGCTATACTACAATACACCCAGTTCTTGTTTACAGGCCCTCCTGCACGTCTCTATCCAGGGACAAAGAGGAGCCTCCCAATTTTTGTCTGCCCTGACAAAAGGGCTATACTACAATACACCCAGTTCTTGTTTACAGGCCCTCCTGCACGTCTCTATCCAGGGACAAAGAGGAGCCTCCCAATTTTTGGCTGCCCTGACCAAAGGGCTATACTACAATACACCCAGTTGAGGGTTACAGGCCCTACTACATGTCTGTAAGCATGGGTCATTGTTGAACCTACCAATTTTTGGCTGCCCTGACAAAAGGGCTATATTACAATATACCCACTTGAGGGTTACAGGCCCTACTACATGTCTGTAAGCATGGGTCATTGTTGAACCTACCAATTTTTGGCTGCCCTGACAAAAGGGCTATACTACAATACACCCACTTGAGGGTTACAGGCCCTCCTGCACGTATCTATCCAGGGACAAAGAGGAGCCTCCCAATTTTTGGCTGCCCTGACCAAAGGGCTATACTACAATACACCCACTTGAGGGTTACAGGCCCTACTACATGTCTGTAAGCATGGGTCAATGTTGAACCTCCCAATTTTTGTCTGCCCTGACAAAAGGGCTATACTACAATACACCCAGTTCTTGTTTACAGGCCCTCCTGCACGTCTCTATCCAGGGACAAAGAGGAGCCTCTCAATTTTTGTCTGCCCTGACAAAAGGGCTATACTACAATACACCCAGTTCTTGTTTACAGGCCCTCCTGCACGTCTCTATCCAGGGACAAAGAGGAGCCTCCCAATTTTTGTCTGCCCTGACAAAAGGGCTATACTACAATACACCCAGTTCTTGTTTACAGGCCCTCCTGCACGTCTCTATCCAGGGACAAAGAGGAGCCTCCCAATTTTTGGCTGCCCTGACCAAAGGGCTATACTACAATACACCCACTTGAGGGTTACAGGCCCTACTACATGTCTGTAAGCATGGGTCATTGTTGAACCTCCCAATTTTTGGCTGCCCTGACAAAAGGGCTATACTACAATACACCCAGTTCTTGTTTACAGGCCATCCTGCATGTCTGCATCCAGGGGCATTGGTGAACCTCACAATTTTGGACTGCCCTTGCAAAGGAAGATACTACAATAGACCCAGTTCCTCAAAATGGGCACTTTATTTCTAGACAGGGCTTCATGTACGTCTCTTGTCAGGGTCATCGGAGTGTCGCACAATGTTTTCACGTCAAATCTTTTATGTAATCACAAAAAGTGACATACACCAGCTGTATCTCACTATTGGGTATGTGCCCTTAACATTTCCAACCTAAATATTCATTTTTGTGTCATTTTGGAAGGTTTTCTGGACACTCCGTAAAATTGGCGTGAAACTCGGACAAGATTGTTCACAGCTGTGACTTTTGAGTGAGAAATGCTTCCAGGGGTCTTCCCCATGGTGTTGCCATGTCATTTCAGCACTCTTCTGAGACTTTTGTGACATTTTTAGGGTTTTTCCATGCAGCCGGCAGTCATTTCATAAAAATACTCGTGTCTCCCATAGGATAACATTGGGCTCGTTACTCGGGCCGAGTACACGAGTATCTCGGGATGCTCGCCCCGAGCTTCGAGCACCCGAGCATTTTAGTACTCGCTCATCACTACTGACTACTATGATCTGAAGGATATTGATACCTTAGGGGGCAATTTTTTTATTTTTTCATTTTTGAAAGGTAAGTAAGGTATTTTTTGAGGGGATGAACATTGTGAAGATTACCTGAAAAGATGCAGATTGTAATGCCACAAGCTGCATGAAAGGATTTGTACTTATGCAGAAGTCTCCGGGTTTTCCTGCTTACAACCTATAGGAAAAAAAAGTTATATATTATAATGTTATAATATTATATATGCAATCAAAAATAAAATTTTATATATATATATATATATATATATATACACTAAATAACATATAAAAATATGTGTTAATTATTACATATATACTCCACAGTGTTTGTGTATGTATGTATATATACTGTATATATATATATATATATATATATATATATATATATATATATATACGGTATATATTTGTGCACCATTTGTAATCTTATAATGTACAGCTGATGGCTGCAGACAGATTGGTTACTATGGTAACACAGTAGTTTAGCTATAGCAGAGCTGAGTCTGTTCGTGATTTATATACTCGTATTGCAGTATTACTATATAAAGAACAGATGACAAGTTGCAGATATTGTGCGGTTCACGTCAATTATAGGAAAAATCTGAATTGTACTGTGTACAGAGGCACATAAAAAAGAAACAAATGTAGGCCTCAAGCCTGCCTAGTAGTAAAAGTCTCTTTGTTGCCCATAGCAACCAATCACAAACCAGCTTTCATTTCTCCATAGCAGTTTAAAAAATGAAAGCTGAGCACTGATTGGTTTATTTTGGCAACAAGGATAGTTTGGATTTTGTTTTTCTCATCTTTTAAGATCCATAGGCCCTGACTCAACAAGACTGGCAACACCGCCGATCATCATATAAGTGACGAGTGGGGTCATCACACCCCGTCTGGCCCCACATTGTGATATTCTGCCATTTTTGACCAAAGTCATTAAATTTTAGCGTCAGACCACAATTCTGGTATAAAAATCGTCTTCCATTGATGGAGCTGTGTCAGGGCCGGGTTGTTTTTTGCTCTACAAGTCTTTTTCATTACCATTTTGAGGTCCAATAGACTTTCTGATTTTTTAATTATCTTTGTGGGAGGCAAAGTGGAAAAAAAGCAACAGTCATGTTATTCTGGTTTTCTGTTTTTGTTTCGGCGTTCACCTTAAGGGATGGATATTACAAAATGTTATTAATTAGATAATACCATATCATACTGTATGTTTTTCTCCTTATTTTTTATTTCTGGTAAAATAGGTGTGTGACCCGACACATTTTTCATATTGAAAATATATTATTTTATTCATTTATTTTTTATTTGTTTTTGGTTCCCCTAAGGTACTTGAACGTGTGATTATTGCCTGAAAAATACACTAATAATGTAATATAGCATAGTATTACAAAATGGTAGACACAAAGGTCTTCTCTAGCCCCCAAACCCTACAGCTGCCATGATAATGTCATTAATACCTGACTTCGTGTTTTGAGGATAGTCCACGAACATTGGAAGACTGGAAGACATAACTTTTTCCATTTTCAACCACTTACATGCCGTGGTCATAAATGACTGTGACACCCAAGAGGGCAAACTTGCCACATCCCCAGAGTCTGCCCCTGCAACGTCTGCTTCTGCCAGCATGCGCCATTGTGTTCACTCTGAAGTTGGGGCTGGTGATAGAGCAGTCTGGCTGTGTGGATATGTTGTATGGCTGCTCAGCTGCGGTCATCAACTCTGACTTCAGCCAATTAGGAAGTACTGCAGTCTATTTGAATCCTCTGTGTGCTTCTGCAAGCTCCCAGATATACTCCCTGGTTCACTTGCTATTATCCTGCTTATTGATTTCCCGGATTGACCTCTGCCTGATTTTGTACTATTCTCCAGCCTGATGATTTTGTACTTTTCTGACCTCTTGGCTTTGACCCAGCTGGGCGACTTTTCTATTCCTGGACTGTAATCCATCTATAGGCAGCAACCCCCTGAACCTTGCAGTAACACCAGATCCCTGTATATGGGTTAAAGGGTGTCCGGGTATCTCAGGTTTCTACTTAACGGTGCAGTCTGCATTTGGTCTGTCCTGGACTCGGACGGACGTTACAAAACTGCTGCAGTCAGAGCTAGCTCCATTGATTTTTCAAGGTGAATTTATGGCTCACGTGTCTCTTCATCTTCATCATGAAAGGAAATGGCATCAAGCCAAACTGTGAAACAGTAGTATAAGATTATGCTTAGTGGTGGTAGAAGTTGACAGTCATGAGGATAAATAGTTTGGGAACCTGCTGGCTGTAGCATTGAGAATCCAACCTGAGGTTACTAAGTGGAAGATCCTTGAAGGACCTGGAGTCGTTAAAACACAATTGGACATTGGTGCTTCTTATGGTTAAGATTTTATACCTTGTTTTGATTATCATATAAGCAATTTATATATCTAACTATCTTTAATAACTGTGTATTTAATAAATGTT
Organism: Allobates femoralis; assembly: GCA_033576535.1. Classification (NCBI taxonomy): domain Eukaryota; kingdom Metazoa; phylum Chordata; class Amphibia; order Anura; family Aromobatidae; genus Allobates; species Allobates femoralis. The sequence continues at coordinate 728,071,686 of JARQOC010000002.1, forward strand.
TTAGGTTTAGGTTTGTAAGTGTTATTCAGAAAGGAATAACATAGTGTTTTTAACTTCTTTTAAATGTGTTGCTACATTGATGGCTGGTTTTAGCTAGTTCTTATCATTGTTTGAAGCAATTCAGCAGAATCTATGTTTTATGGTCTTTTTGTTGTGATACTTATATGCTTTTTAGATAGGCACTAAACCATCTCCATTTTTCTGTGGTTGTAATAAATATGTGTGACTTGTCATGTGAGTCCAGACGAGCCTTGTACACTGACACATATTGGCTGTATCTGTTCTTGCCTCCGATGTATCGCTATTAATTGGACCAACATTAGCATATATGGAGATCCCTCGTTTGGCCACTTTACACGTCCCAACGTCGGTCCGATATAGGATACAACGCCGCGGGAGCGCGCTTTTTCTGGGCAGAATTCCAAGATCGCATAGGTGATGTTACACAGCGCGATATCGGCAGGCAACGCTCCAACGATGTGTACGCCCCCTTGTACGGCCGACCCAGGAACGACCATTTAACATGGGAGAGAATAGGGGACGTTGTACTTCATATCGTTGTTGGGCTTTTACACAGCCCGATCCGGCCACAACATCCAACCAATATCGGGCCGTTGGAGAGCAGGCTCATTTGATCACCGATATCGTTTTGGCATCGTTCTTGCATCATATTGGACGTTTAAACCATACAATGCATGAACGATATCGGGGCCAACGCACGAACCACGTGACTTTTGGTCGGAGTTGGACGCCGATATCGGGACGTGTAAAGTGGCCATAAATCACCCCAAGATAGGGGTTTCCACGACAGTTCTATAAACCACAATGTTTAGTTAAAGCCACATATACTAATATTCTGTTGGGCACAGAAGCTTCATATTTCTCCTGTGGTTTACGCCAGGACACCATGGCGTCTCTTGATCATCCTTAAGTCATAGTAAAACCATGGCATTACCATTACATTTATACAACCTTCAATCTGAATGAGTAAAAGTCATGGTCACAAGGATTTTTGCCATCTCCCGAGTGACTAAAGACTGCCGTTGAGCTAAAGATTTTAAGAGCGAAATTTAAAGAGTTATTCCAAAAAAAGAAGTTATCCCCTATTGATTTGATCCTAATCAATCCCATGAAAGAGGCTGTTGAGCCGTGGCGCACCGTATTGAATGGAACAGAGATATGGATTCTTGGCCTTAGCTACCGTCATTGTCTATGTATCTGCCAGGTTTTGGCTTTCTCATACAGTCCCATAGCAGACAATAAATAGAATAAAGAATGGAGCACTTGTGCAGCCATCTCCCAATTCCAATAAGCATTTCTGAGCCTCACATTCAGGATTACTGGGGGGTCAGTTTTCGGACTCCTAGCATTCAGCAAATTATACCCTATCCACAGGTTTTTGGTAAATACCTCTTTACCATTGCCCAAGTGTTGGCTCATCCTTAACACTCCTAAAAGGTGAATTCTCCTTCAATGAAAGTCTTCAAATAGAGGCTGGACAGACATCTTGCCTTAGTTGATGTACTGCTTTGACCAGGAGGAGGTTGGACACAGTGACCCAGGAGATCCCTTCACACTTCACCATTCTATGATTGTATGATAACTTTCTGGTGTACCTTTGTTGAGTATTTACGAATTATGACAGCTATGTAGGACCAGATATAAGACATATAAAGACAATTATGGGACTTATTGACTTAAAACTGGGTCCGCCTATAATGATATTGCTATCCAAAAAACCCGGAAACCGTAATGGTACCTTTACATGCCGCTACCGAAGGTTAGAAACCACCGGGTGTCGCACGTGCATGTGCGCGTTTCAACGGTTCCTAACGGTACCTGATACCGCAATTACACGCCGCTACAAGGTGCTCCACAGAAGGTATTTTCGTTCCCCGGAAGTGCCGACGGGTGCCGCAGGTTACCTTCTGTAGAGCACCTTCCCTCATTTACACGCCGCTACAGAAGGGAATATGGGAGGACCTGGGGCAGCAGGGACAACACATAGGCGTGACAGAGTTGTGGATTACGAGACGCTCGTACGGTGATTGGACAAAGCAATAACATCATGATTGGCCAGCCAGCGCAGGGAGGTTGGCTAATACATGATGCTATAGCAAATGTGTAGTGACTGGTCATCTCATTAAATATGCCGCCCTGTACAGGGACAGCCAATGGGTATACAGTACTCCTCACCAATGATAGCTGATGGGGCGTGGTATACATGACGCTGTAGCACGCCTCAGGTAACTCAAATACCTTCCTGTTCCTCGATTACACGCCGCTACCATAGGGTTTATACCTACTTGTTTTTGAGCACGGCTGAAAGACAGGTGTCGACTGAGACCGGTGGCAACAACCTGAATTACACGCCGCAACCTCGCGGTGTTTTGAAGGTACAAGATACAATTGTCTCCGACACCCGGTGGTTTCTAACCTTCGGTAGAGGCGTGTAAAGGTACCATTATGGAATTGCTTAACTCCAACGTGAAACCAAAGTCATTAGGTCAAGGACTTGTTACATTAACTAGAAGCACAAAGCATCTAGTCATCCAACAGAAAGCATTATACCGTCTTGATGAGGAAATATACAGCAGAGACAAGTACTCACCTTTGTAGATCTACGGACCAGAGCCAACAGAGTCCGGCACATCGGCAACAGAACCAAGCTGCAGTTGAAGTTGAGGACGGATGCTGAAGCTCTGCTTATACACAATCCTAACTGGACAAACACAACAAGCGTCAGGTTGAAGTGTATACAATATATTCTTTAATATGGCAAGAATTGTAGGCAACTAGTCCATAGGTATTGATTGGTGAGCATTATCCGGGAGCTCTACTGGGTCATGGGTTGGAATCTGACCATTTTGGAAATAGAAATGTATCCTTTATCACTTTTCTTATTGCTTTTTCAAGATCATTGAAAATTTAGTATGGATTGATCTACACTGCCTAAGAAATTGACGTATATTGCAAAATTATTAGCGGACAAGGCACAAATCAAGTGCCAGACCGTCTTATCAAAGATTTGGAGTGATTGGTTATGTTTTTACCCCATCAAGTATTATTGACAATTTTGGTTTTAGGAGGATACCCATCTTTTTCTTGATGTATGGTCTTAACGAGGACAAAAATTGACTTTGTTTGCTCTTGTTTTGAATATTGTGGTCAATCACAGTATAATTATGTAGAACACCTGGACTCATGTAACCAGATAATCCGATAAGCAGCACCCCCTTGGTAGAATCCATAAAATTTGCATGTTGGGAGCACTAAATTAAAACTTGACATGTAGTGGAACAAAAAACAAAGCTGGGAGCAGTTACAACAAAATAAGAGTTAAAAAAATGCCCACTTTTGTCCTGGGTATAGGTCTCTTATTTTTAGAGACTTCCAAGGTCTATTAGCCAAATCTCCAAACCTTGTTGGATTACTCCTCCTACATAAGTGGTGAGCTGGTGACGTGTTTTTATTATATTTTTCCCTTGATTGTTCCACTCCTGGTTTTGGCTACAACTACTGAGGTAAGAAACTCATCAAATACTCAGTGTGTGCATGTGGCCAACCATTTCCCGATAAATAGCTCAATTTGTGCAGTGATAAATTGGACGTCTTGTAACAAAGCGAAGAGGATGACCAGATACCCAATGGCTTGATACTATCAACATATTGGCAGAGAAGACCCTGGTGGACCTATCTAGGCTTGGAGAAGACCCTAATGGACATATCTAGATTTGGAAAAGATCCTGGTGGACCTATCTAGGCTTGGAGAAGTTCCTGGTGGACCTATCTAGGCTTGGAAAAGATCCTGGTGGACCTATCTAGGCTTTGAGAAGATCCTGGTGGACCTATCTAGGCTTGGAGAAGACCCTAATGGACATATCTAGGTTTGGAAAAGATCCTGGTGGACCTATCTAGGCTTGGAGAAGATCCTGTTGGACCTATCTAGGCTTGGAGAAGACCCTAATGGACATATCTAGGTTTGGAGAAGACCCTGGTGGACCTATTTATGCTTCGAGATCACTTGTAGATCTATCTAGGCTTGGAGAAGACCCTGGTGGACCTGTCTAGGCTTGGAGAAGACCGTGTTGGACTTACCTAGGCTTGGAGAAGACCCTGGTGGACCTACCCTGTTTCCCCTAAAATAAAACAGGTGGGATGATATTGCATGGGAATATTGAGGGCTGCAAGGAGATGATGGGAATATTGGGGGCTGCATGGGAATATTGGGGCTTGCAAGGGGATTAGGGAAAAATAAGACATCCCTTGAAAATAAGACATCTATAACTTTTTGCTCTAAAAATGCAGAGTGTCTTATTTTCAGGGAAACTGATGGACCTGTCTAGGCTTGGAGAAGACCCTGGTTGGTCTATCTGGGCTTGGAGAAGACCCTGGTGGACCTATCTAAGCTTGGAGAAGACCTCAGAGGACCTATCTAGGCTTGGAGAAGATCCTACTGGACCTATCTAGGCTTGGAGAAGACCCTGGTGGAGCTATCTAGGCTGCACAAGATCAATCTTCCTACAGACCATTCATCCATCAAGTCGCCATGGCTCGAGATTGAGCTGAAGGCCATTAAAATAATAACTAAATAATAAGCAAAATTAATGAAATTTGAGGAAAGTTGGACTTGAGTGAAGCTAGTGAGTGCCCCATGTCTTCAGTCAAAAAGAATTTGAGGAACAATTTTTTTTTTTTTTTTTTTTTGCTTTTTAAACAATCTTTTGCTCCCGGAGTTTAATTATGTTGAAGAATGTGAGACTGTCAATACTGGCGCAGTGGAGCGCGGGTTACTGACCCACCGCAAAGAGTAAATGCTCCATTACAATGTGATCCTGGGAATATGTCACGCATGGTAAAGCCGAATGTCATACCCTGGTTGTCAACAGCTTCTAATTTCAAGAAGGGATTGGAGGCTGTGAATAGTGTTGGAGTGAAATGAAATTCCTGGTAATTCAGAATCTTTTCTTTTTGCTTCCAACATACGGTAATACACATATTACAGACTGCATGATGGTCTCTTATCATTTGTTTTAAGAAAAGGACTAAAAAGTGATGATTTTGAGGATCTGAAGTGGTGGGTGGTAAAAATCAACTAGGCAGGATAACGATGCAGCAAGTTTTATTTGTATCCATACAGGGTATTTCAGCAAATCCCGGTAGATGACCACGTCACGATGGTCTCTCTTACTTTGGAGACTTCTTACAGTTTTGGGACCTCTGCCCAAGTCTGTATTGAGACTTCATATTAAATGTGTTTCTTTCCTTTGGCAGTTTAAGAGTTAACATCAGTTTCTGTTTGTCAAGTTGTGACTACTCTGTGATCACTCCCATCCTTTTATATGGTTTATATGGTTCCAGCATCCTTTCTGGTGATTGAACTCATTCCTGGCAATACTTCCTGAGCTGAAGAAGGTTCGCTGGAGAGCTGACGACTGCCAAGCTGTCTCCTGCCAAGGAGTCTGGCAGCAGACGTGGCGTTGCCTGTCTCAGAAGGATATAACAGATAGGGAATCAGGAGGCTAGATGGTAAAATGGCAAGGGCATTCAGGGGAGCTAGTCTGGCCCTGGACTTGGGGTCCCTGGCTAGTCCTGTTCCTGAAGGTACCTCTGAAGGTGAGGAGGTTCGGGTCGCCACCCTAGCTCTTCGCTCCTGATTAGCCCTAGGCTAAAAGCCTCTATCTCTACCAACTGACTGGGAAAACCCAGCAGCTTAAATAAAAGTCAATGGCAGCAAGAACACAGCTCAGCACAGCATGGCGTCACAGGACGGGTCCAAGTAGAAATGAAATGAGCTCTAACTGCGACACCTAGTGAAGGGAAGTGGAGCTATTTCAAGGCTAGGGGAGTGGAGACCTGACAATTAAGACACACACCTACACCTAAATGCTATGACTCACCCCTCCACCTGCAGGGCTGCACACAGTATCTAATAAGGAAAAAAAACTCATATTTAATCACAGCAGCAGCACAAATTGACTGGAAAGTAGTCAACACATGACATTGCTTTGTTGTTACCCTGTCTGTCTCCCCTTCCCTCTTGTTGTTATTATTGTTGTGGTTGGGACTAGTGCTCCCTCCGGCCATTTCCCTATTGGGGGCTGACATGAGGGCCAACGGGGGATTAGGTATCGTGTTCGGCAATGGGTTGAAAGAACCCGTATAGGGATGGGATGGAGATCAGAAAATGAAGTAATGCGGTGTTAGGGAAGCGCTAAGGCAATAAAGGAGATGAGATTAAAATGCACAAACCTTTAATCAATATTTGAGCTCTCCAAGCCACGACGTGTTTTGATAGCAATTGCTATCTTCCTCAGGTTGGAAAGCTCAGATATTTTCTGGATTGCCATTTCTCCCCTGTGGAGAGCGGTGGAAGCTGCTCTGGGCTCTCCAGCATTGAATAGGACCTGCTGTGACGTCAGTAGAACGCCCACTTTGGTCACGGAAGCTCCGTGGAAGTGGTAACACAGCGGCGGTCCCGGCTAAGACTCTCACCTGGAGGCACTCACCTTTGTTGTGCAAGCTACATGCACAGCGGGATCGGGTGAGTGGATTCATCAACTCCTCTTCCCACTGCCTATAACCCGGGTCCTTCACCATTAGCGCTCCTATTCTGTTTTGTTTTCAGGGAGGGAGATCAGGGCACAGGGGCCCCCTGTTGTATCCTGCCCCCCGGTGTTTTGCCGTCTGTTTAGTGTAGTGCTCCAGAAATCATTGGTCCATGAGTCCACTGTCACACATGGTGGCCGGACACCCCCTTAGTACAGCGTAACACCACAATGCAATGCGCCCAGCCCTCAAAATCAGAATCTAGCCAGCAAAACAGTCCACAGAATAATTTCTTTTCCAGTTGGCATAAACAATGTGCAAAGTATATTGATTTTGAAGAATAAAATGTTGGTAAGTATAATACAACCATTTTATGTGTCCAAGGCAATATCAGAATCCCCATCATATAGACTATGTTAAATGTGGTCCCCCAACTGATGATTTTATGGACCACTGAAGCATAAAGTGTCATGTGCAGACTGCTCTGCAGTTACCGTGAACAGCTCAGCAGTCTCTGTTAACTGCTCATGTCAGGGTTAACGTCACCTGGTGTCGTTGAAAGAGTTTATTCTCTACTCTGACCGTCTGCTGCTTGGCTGCAGAGTACAGTTCTGCTGAAGCCTTTCAGAAGCTTTTTCTTACCTTGGAGATAGTTATCTTGTGGGGAGTTGCTGTTTGTATTCCAGTCTGTGGGTAGAGGTGAGGGGGTTATAGCCTAGAAATGGTCAGGAGCAGGGTAAGGGTGGTGACCCAGACATCTTCACCTTTAGAGGTAATTCTGGGAACAGGGTCAGCTATTGAACTCGTCTTCACGGTCAGACTAGCTATTCAGATTTTTGCCTTTGCCCATCTCTGCCATCCTGCTACAATTCCCCTCATCTGTTATTACGACCCTGTGACATATAGTGAGGGAAAATCAGAGGTGTGACTTGAAGCTCTTTGTTCCTAATCAAAATCTGTAACAAGCCCCCACACCTGCCATGTGTCATAACAAGCCTACTCGTGTCTCTGTTTTGCTTTTACTCGTTTCTCAATTCTTTTGCTCTTTAACTTTTTTTATTGAATGGTTATTCTTTCTCAGTATTCCGCCAGTACTATGGGTGCTGGAATTTTCTTTCCCACCTCTAACTAAAAGTCCACATGTTTATTATGCCTGAATGCATTTTGACACAAAGAAAAAAAAAAAAGACCAATTTCTGTTTACTATAGAGCAACTAAAATGTACTCCCACTTTCTGGATAGAAACATGACCTACCACCACTTCCAGTAGAGAAACAGACACAACCCACTTCCTGTAGAGAAACAGATGCAACCCACTTCCTGTAGAGAGAAAATAGACCCATCCCCACTTCCTGTAGAGAAACATTCACCAACCTCCCATTTCCTGTAAAGTAATAAAAAACACCCCACTTACAATAGAGCAATAGAAAACCATCTCAACTTCTTGGAGAGCAATAAAGGACCATTTTCATTACTTGTAGAAAAATAAAAAGACTCTCCACTTCCTGTAGAGAAGCATAGACCTGCCCCTACTTCCTGTAGAGTCAAAGACCTGCCACCACTTCCTGTAGACAGACAAAGACCTGCCTCCACTTCCTGTAGATACACAGACCACCCCAACTTCCTGCAGAGAGACAAATGACTGACCCCACTTCCTGTAGAGAGACACAGACCAACTCCACTTCCTGTAGAGAAATAAAGGACTGCCCCACTTCCTGTAGGACAATACAGGACTGCCCCCACTTACTTTAGAGAGACAAAGACTTGCCCACACTTACTGTAGAGCAATAAAGGACAGGCTCTATTACTTGCAGAAAGATAAAGGAATGCCCCCACTTGCTGTAGAGAGATAAACACCCACCCAAACATCCTATAGCGAGAAAAGACTTCCACCACATCCTTTAGTGAGATAAAGACCCATCCCTCTCTCTGTAGAGAGACAAAGTCCCACCACCACTTCCTGTAGAGAGACAAAGTCCCACCACCACTTCCTGTAGAGAGACAAAGTCCCACCACCACTTCCTGTAGAGAGACAAAGTCCTACCACTACTTCCTGTAGAGAGACAAAGTCCCACCACCACTTCCTGTAGAGAGACAAAGTCCCACCACCACTTCCTGTAGAGAGACAAAGTCCCACCACCACTTCCTGTAGAGAGACAAAGTCCTACCACTACTTCCTGTAGAGAGACAAAGTCCCACCACCACTTCCTGTAGAGAGACAAAGTCCTACCACTACTTCCTGTAGAGAGACAAAGTCCCACCACCACTTCCTGTAGAGAGACAAAGTCCCACCACCACTTCCTGTAGAGAGACAAAGTCCCACCACCACTTCCTGTAGAGAGACAAAGTCCTACCACTACTTCCTGTAGAGAGACAAAGTCCCACCACCACTTCCTGTAGAGAGAAAAAGTCCCACCACCACTTCCTGTAGAGAGACAAAGTCCCACCACCACTTCCTGTAGAGAGACAAAGTCCCACCACCACTTCCTGTAGAGAGACAAAGTCCCATCACCACTTCCTGTAGAGAGACAAAGTCCCACCACCACTTCCTGTAGAGAGACAAAGTCCCACCACCACTTCCTGTAGAGGGATAAAGACCTGCCCCCACTTCCTGTAGAGAGACATATACCTGCCCCCACTTCTTGTAGAACAATAAAGGACAGCCCCACTTACTTTAGAGAGACAAAGACCTGCCTCCACTTACTGTAGAGTGATAAACACCCAACTGTACTTCCTATAGAAACATAAAGAAATTACCCCACCTCCTGTAGAGCAATAAATGACCACCACCATTTCTTAGAAAGAGACTAATCCACGCCACCACTTCCTGTAATGCACTTCAGTGTCTCTGCTGCTAGAGATGGATAGTCAGTCAGGGGTGTGCTTGTTGCTGTGTTGCTGGGGTGACCATGTTAGTTGGTGGGGGTAGTGGTGCAGCCTATACAAGGCGAGGCCATGGCCCCCCTGCACTCCTCACCTGTGGGTCTTACTCTCAGACGTCTACTACAATTCTAATAAAGTCCACGTGTCTTCTTAAAGTAATCTAAGCACAAAAGGAAGGAGTAGCACTCACCGGTTTGTAGGTCATGTTTCTTTATTACTCTTAGGTACAGGCATGCAGAGACGAAGACAGGAGGGAGGATGGGTGATGAACAATGGCCATTTCACACTATAAACTAGCGCTTCTAGGGGTTCCAGTGTTCTACGGCAGTGTTACTGTGCTTGTTGCACGATTTGTTCTTCCTACAGTAATGTCCTGATGTGCACGACCGGGTATACAGAGATAGCGACCACGTCAGTTACTGCACATGAGCATGGAAAGACGGGGGTGGTTTACAGTCTGGCACAAAGATGGTGGACGCGTCAGTTACGGCTCAATAGCGTGGAAAGACAACAATCTGGCCAATCAGAAGATAGGTGGCGCTATTTCGGGAGCAAACTTGCAGACAGACAGACTAATGGCCACTTTACACGTCCCAACGTCGGTCCGATATTGGATCCAACGCCGCGGGAGCGCGCTTTTTCTGGGCAGAATTCCAAGATCACATAGGAGATGTTACACAGCGCGATATCGGCAGGCAACGCCACTACGATGTGTACGCCCCCTTGTACGGCCGACCCAAGAACGACCATTTAACATGGGACCGGATAGGGGAAGTTGTACTCCACATCGTAGTTGGGCTTTTACACAGCACGATCCGGCCACATCGTCCATCCAATATCGGGCCGTTGGAGAGCGTGCTCATTTGATCCCGATATCGTTTTGGCATCGTTCCTGCATCGTATTGGACATTTATACCATACAACACACGAACGATATTGGGGCCAACGCACGAACCACGTGACTTTTGGTCGGAGTTGGACGCCGATATCGGGACGTGTAAAGTGGCCATTAGGCTTTTATGCAAGTAGATATCTGCATTCTCCCACCTGCTCCCTTATTAACCACTCACCATAACTGTCCTTAATGAAGTTGGCGTCAGCGGCCAACATCAGAGGTGTGGTATCAGTGATACAAAGGTGACATTATGGCGGATATCCACCGCAAAGCAAATCTAAGAAGTAAACACAATTCCGATCACACAGCCCTATATACACAATATTGATCCCACCTAAAGAGAACTCTATCTAATACTCTACTCCCCACTCCTTAGCACAGCCATGTGAGGCCTTCCATGACAACAACTGCTAATAACACAGTCATTGGTTTCAGCAAGGCTCGGGTCTATAATCAGAAGAAATCACTGCTGGAGCCCCCGCTGAGCCATCTGACAAGGGGTCATTAAGAAAAAATAAAGTATAGAGGTGCTGCATGCTGGAATTGTGGTGACTGGTTTATAGGGCGGTCTACACTTTCTCTAGCTGGAAAAATATATATATTTTGCCTTTTTACAAATCGAAAGAATATTGCTGATCTGCTGTAAAATAGACATTATTGCACTTTGCAACCGCAAAAGGACTGCAAACAACCCCTGTATGCGGGTCCCTGTTCTCATTACTGAGCACGTTCCTTATGTCATTCACAATCCTTCCACCATCAAAGAGATGCCCTATCCATTTATGTGATAAATGTAAAATCGCTGCCCCTCTGCACCCACTAATCCTGAGAACATATCCCCTGTGTGCATTGAGCAGTAATAGAGTGCATGTGTGCGGACTACTCCATTAACTTCTATGGGAATTGTAGTGCAATGTTCCTATTATTGATAGGGGTCTGTACACTGAGATGATGATGCCTACTTGAGAGTGTGAATCCCTATAATATATACACACACAGCGGGTAAGATAAGTATTGAACACATCATCAATTTTGTGATTAAATACATTTCAAAGGTGCTATTGACATGAATTTCTCACCAGATGTCAGTAAAAACCCATCCAATCCACACAGGCAAAGAAATAAAACCATAGATGTCCGTAAATTATGTGTAATAATAAGAAATATATAACAAAAATAAAAGCAGCACACTGGTTAGGTCAATGCATGGTAACACTGATCTTTATAGATGTTATTTGGTGTTCTGCTGCTAGACTTGCCCTCCTGCCTCCCTCCCACTGGGTCCTACTGAAGAGTTATGTCTCCTACTTCCGCCCACGGAAACAGAGTCCCCCAGGGGTACGAGAGAGGCTTCTAGTGTAGATAGGGACCCTTCAGAGTTATGGTCACCGAGACGTGGTTGAAGGGCTGGCATACATTGGCCAATGAATGCGTAAAGAACCATAAAAAACTGAAAAAAAACGGAAAGAAAAAAAAACATACATCTGAGTTTTTTTGAAAAAAACTTTTTATTTTTTATTTTTTCTCAAAAATAACACCAAATAACATCTATAAAGACCAGTGTTAGCATGCATTGACCTAACCAGTGTGCTGCTATTATTTTTGTTATATATATATATATAATACAGCTATATAGATTTGCACCTGGGCTGAAAAGCTTAAAGGAGGGGCTGTCTGGTCTTTTTCTCTTCATTTAATACCGTAATAAGAAATGACACAGGAAAAAAGTATTGAACACTTACTGAAATTTATTTAATGCTTAGTACAAAATCCTTTGTTAGTGATGAAGTTCCAGACGCCTCCTGTATGGAGACATTCGTCCCTGCATTGCTCAGGTGGATTTTGGCCCATTCTTCCACACAAACTCTCTTCACCTCCTGCAGATCCCATGGATCCTTCTATGAAGTTTGCCAGTGCTTTGTGTGGAAAAACATCTTCACACTTTACTGTTGTTGGTGTTTTGGGGGCGATTTGCCTTTTGGCCTCCAAACATGGTGTGTATTATGGCCTCCAAAGAGTTCAATTTTGGTCTCATCTCACCAGATTATGTTTATCAGTATTTGATAGACTTGTCTAAATGTTATTGAACAAACTTCAACCACTCTCGAACCTGCTCTTGTTCAACAATGGGGTCTTGTGTGGTGAGAGTGCATACAGGAGTGTGGATACAGGAGTGTGCATACAGGAGCGTGCATACAGGAGCGTGCATACAGGAGCGTGCATACAGGAGAGTGCCTACAGGAGAGTGCCTACAGGAGAGTGCCTACAGGAGCGTGCCTACAGGAGAGTGCCTACAGGAGAGTGCCTACAGGAGAGTGCCTACAGGAGAGTGCCTACAGGAGAGTGCATACAAGAGCGTGCATACAGGAGCGTGCATACAGGAGTGTGCATACAGGAGAGTGCATACAGGAGCGTTCATACAGGAGAGTGCATACAGGAGTGTGCATACAGGAGTGTGCCTACAGGAGCGTGCCTACAGGAGAGTGCCTACAGGAGAGTGCCTACAGGAGCGTGCATACAGGAGCGTGCATACAGGAGAGTGCATACAGGAGCGTGCATACAGGAGAGTGCATACAGGAGCGTGCCTACAGGAGAGTGCATACAGGAGCGTGCCTACAGGAGAGTGCCTACAGGAGAGTGCCTACAGGAGAGTGCATACAACAACGTGCATACAGGAGCGTGCCTACAGGAGAGTGCCTACAGGAGAGTGCCTACAGGAGAGTGCATACAACAACGTGCATACAGGAGCGTGCATACAGGAGCGTGCATACAGGAGCGTGCATACAAGAGAGTGCATACAGGAGCGTGCATACAGGAGAGTGCATACAGGAGCGTGCCTACAGGAGCGTGCCTACAGGAGAGTGCCTACAGGAGCGTGCCTACAGGAGAGTGCATACAGGAGAGTGCATACAGGAGTGTGCATACAGGAGCGTGCATACAGGAGCGTGCATACTGGAGCGTGCATACTGGAGCGTGCATGCTGGAGCGTGCATGCTGGAGAGTGCATACAGGAGAGTGCATACAGGAGCATGCATACAGGATAGTGCATACAGGAGCGTGGATACAGGAGCGTGCATACAGGAGAGTGCATACTGGAGAGTGCATACAGGAGAGTGCATACAGGAGCATGCATACAGGAGTGTGCTTACAGGAGAGTGCATACAGGAGCATGCATACAGGAGCGTGCATAGAAGAGTGTGCATACAGGCCATGGAGGGTCGGCGCATTACTTATTGTTTTCTTAGAAGCAATTTACTTGCTGATAATTTTTTTTTCACTCCTCTGCCTGAAATCTTGTGGGGAGCACTTGGTCGTGGCCAGTTTATGATGAAATTATGTTCTTTGCACTTCCAGACTATGACCCCAACACAGCTCAGTGGAGTTTAGAAATACTTCTGTAACCAATGGTGAGTATTTTTTGTAACGATATAGTTGTGAAAGTCTTGAGACGGCTCACTGGTTTTACCCATCATGAGATGTTTCTTGTGTGGCTCCTTGGTAATGAGACACCTTAATATTGGCCATCAGTTGAACCAGCTGATATTATAATCACTAAGTGGCAGGATTGCTCTCTAATTACTGATAGATTTCAGCTGGTGTCAGGACTTTATGGCTTTTTGCACCTCTCTTTCTTTACGTGTTCAATACTTTTTCCCTGTGTGATTTCTCAATATTACACATCACTAAATGTATGGATATCTATGGTTTGATTTCTTTGCCTGTGTGGATTGGATGGGTTGTTACTGTTGTCTAGTAAGAAATTGATGTCAATAAAACCTTAGATAGATATTTACTTAGAAAATTGGGGACTTGTTCAATACTTATTTCAGCCACAGTGTACATATACATTTTTTCTCTTGGGCCAAATATCCCATGAATTAATTTTCCGAGCATCACACGCGAGCCACGCTGCTTCTATGGCTGCAAGATTAGCGTGAGAAAATCCATAATGTTGTTAAACAGTTCATAGAGTATTGATTTGTGGTCACATATCTGGGATTACAGGTCTCCGGTGCATATATTTCATATTGCTATTTCTGTAACTGGATGATGAAGAATCGTAAGCTTATTTTAAATAGGAAGATGTGTGTTCAAAGATGCATCCAATGCAAAATCTGCAAATCTGCAACGTCCCTCATTCCACATCCACCTGCTATCTATACAACCAGTGGCATAGGAGCACCCATGTATGACTTCTAAGTGTGCACCCCCTATAAAAGGGATCCACAAACGTTCATACCTCGAAAGCCATATTCAGCTATGAGAGACTGTTATGAGCGCCCCCCCCCCCAAAATAGTGACATTAAGTGTCACGGTGGACTAGGGGATATCCAGCGTATGGCAATAGAAACATACAATGGGATGTTATGGGGTGGAAGGTCCTAACAGTAGGGAGCTGAGGATGGGACACCTCCTAACAGTCTCCTGTGTCTTTCCGTAAACTGCCCTAACATCCCTATGCGGGTCCTTTACCCCGCCGCCGTCACGTGCCTAGTCCCTGTTGTGTCACCTTCACTAACCCTTGCTAGAGCAGTGGCCGGAAAGCACACTTGAATAAACACAGGGGAAGTAGACACTAACTTGAATGCTGCAGCCCAAACACCCGGGCTAGCAGCAGGTACGGCTCCAACAACAGAACTCAGCTGCAGAAACACAAACTGCCAAGTTAAGACCTTTTCATCCCACCAAGGTCAGCATAGAATGGGTCTTCTATATCCGGCATCATGAGCTGGATCATGTGACCATTGATAGGGAAGAGGGAGTGGTCATCAACCTGGCTGTCAGCTTAGAGGAGCTAGTCTGGTGCTACCAGCAAAGATAGCCTGACATTAGCCCTTGCTGGTACAAGAGAAATTATATACATTTAAAACCTAAAGACCCAGAGCCGTCACAAGTCCGCTACTGACTCATGACATTGAGCTCCCGCCTTCCCCATGGTATTGACACCCAGAGACGCCATTATCGGTATCATTTCAGTCAAGTCTTCCCCTTACAAATCACAGCAAGGCATTATTATGTTTACATCTAGGGTTCCCACTTTACCGTTATTAGGCGTTTTTGCATCAAGAACTCCCACCACACTATCGGATTCAGCCTCAAGCACCCCCTCTATCTGTCAGTATCATCCTTTGGTGCTTAGCACCTACAGATAGGATTTTCTGTGCGAGTCTAATCACAAAACTCACCATTTCAACTTTCTGTTATGGACGTGTAAACTCAAACAGGGGTAGAGGGAGAAATATAACCTAAACCACTGCAGACGCACCCACACCCTATTGGTTCCTGTACAGACTAGAATATCCCTAGCCCCACAACTAGAAAACACATCTTAGAACGGTCTCCGTGAAAGGCCATCAAGCTGTTTTTCACTCCTCCTTAAGAAACAGAGGAGGGGGGAGGCGCTACGCACAACTAACCAAATAGATAAAGTGAGCAGAGGTAGATGGGGTCCAAGGTGAGGAAACTTAAGGCACATGCACAAGGGAAAAAAGGAGAATAATAAATATAAGCAATGTAACCTCCTTCAAACCTAACAGAAAATAGAAGAAAGGTTTGGAAAGACACATGAGAACATACAGAGTAATAACAACATTGGTAACTGCTTAGTAAGCAAATACCTCAGCTAGAGCTTCTTATCAGAAATCCACTTAGAAATATAGCCAGCAAAGAAGGTTGGTGCAAGGTGGTATAAATAACCTAATCCAGGATGTGACAGGACAGAAAAAAAAATGGAAAGTGAGGACCCTGACTAACAGCAAAGCAAGGGAAGAAAAGATAAAAGAATCATCAGCATTTGGACAAAGACCAATCAGGCTGTGCTTCAGCTGGAAGGAAACAGAGTAAGATGCCACTGGATAGACTCCCAAAATAACTGCTTTTCAAGCTGTTTGCTAGATATGGTGCTAATGCACCAAGATGGCAGACATTCCCCTATATTCAGGAAGTAATGCACTACAGTTCTCTTGAGTTCAGGAAATGATGAACAACAGTCCCCTTGAGTTCAGGAAGTCATGGAGTACAGCCCCTCCAAGTTCAGGAAGTAATGGAGTACAGTTCCCTCGAGTTCAGGAAGTAATGGAGTACAGTCCCCTCTAGTTTCAGAAGTAATGGAGTACAGCCCCTCCAAGTTCAGGAAGTGATGGAGTACAGTTCCCTCGATTCATGAAGTAATGGAGTACAATCCCCTCTAGTTTCAGAAGTAATGGAGTACAGTCCCCTAGAGGTCAGGAAGTAATGGAGTACAGTCCCCTAGAGTTCAGGAAGTAATGGCGGACAGACCGCTAGAGTATAGAAAGTAATGGAGTATAGTCCGCCTAGAATTCAGGAAGTAATGGAGTACAGTCTCCTAGAGTTCAGGAAGTAATGGAGTACAGTCTCTTAGCGTCCAGGAAATAATGGAGTACAGTCCCCTACAGTTCAGGAAGTAATGGAGCACAGTCCCCTCTAGTTTCAGAAGTAATGGAGTACAGTCCCCTCTAGTTCAGGAAGTAATGGAGCACAGTCCCCTAGAATTCAGGAAGTAATGGAGCACAGTCCCCTAGAGTTCAGGAAGTAATGGAGTACAGTCCCCTAGAGTTCAGGAAGTAATGGAGTACAGTCCCATAGAGTTCAGGAAGTAATGGAGCACAGTCCCACTAGAGTTCAGGAAGTAATGGAGTTCAGTCCCCTAGAGTTCAGGAAGTAATGGAGTACAGTCCCCTAGAGTTCAGGAAGTAATGGAGTACAGTCCCCTAGAGGTCAGAAAGTAATGGAGTATAGTCCCCTAGAGGTCAGGAAGTAATGGAGTATAGTCCCCTAGAGGTCAGGAAGTAATGGAGCACAGTCCCCTCGAGTCCAGGAAGTAATGGAGTACAGTCCCCTAGAGGTCAGGAAGTAATGGAGTACAGTCCCCTAGAGGTCAGGAAGTAATGGAGTACAGTCCCCTAGAGGTCAGGAAGTAATGGAGTACAGTCCCCTAGAGTTCAGGAAGTAATGGAGTACAGTCCCCTAGAGTTCAGGAAGTAATGGAGTACAGTCCCCTAGAATTCAGGAAGTAATGGAGTCCAGTCCCCTAGAGTCAGAAAGTAATGGAGTATAGTCCCCTAGAGGTCAGGAAGTAATGGAGTATAGTCCCCTAGAGTCAGGAAGTAATGGAGTACAGTCCCCTCGAGTCCAGGAAGTAATGGAGTACAGTCCCCTCTAGTTCAGGAAGAAATGGAGTACAGTCCCCTTGAGTCCAGAAAGTAATGGAGTACAGTCCCCCTCGAGTCCAGGAAGTAATGGAGTACAGTCCCTAGAGGTCAGGAAGTAATGGAGTATAGTCCCCTAGAGTCAGGAAGTAATGGAGTACAGTCTCCTCGCGTCCAGGAAGTAATGGAGTACAGTCCCTTCTAGTTCAGGAAGTAATGGAGTACAGTCCCCTAGAGGTCAGGAAGTAATGGAGTACAGTCCCCTAGAGGTCAGGAAGTAATGGAGTACAGTCCCCTAGAGGTTCAGGAAGTAATGGAGTACAGTCCCCTAGAGTTCAGGAAGTAATGGAGTACAGTCCCTAGAGTTCAGGAAGTACTCTGACCATTGTGGCGCATGTATATGTGCGTTTCCTTAAACAATATGAAGTTATAATCTGATAAAGCCCTTTAAAGAGTTCATAATGAGGGTAGAGATACCCCGGTGATGGGCAGATGTAATCCAATTGAAAAAATGACCAGAGGAATCAAATTAAATAAAAGAAAACATGTATTTAAAAAACACAATGCGTGTCCAGCCTTCTTCAGGTGTCATTACTACATCCGAAGTGCAAATACCCTGTTTTTTTATTTTAATCTCTCTTTTAAACCTACTAATCATAGAAAGTGCCATCTTCTCTCCTTTTTAGCAGTTTTGTAATGTCCTTTGTGTTTCAATTTCTTACAAATTCCAAGATGTCGTCTCACTGTCTGTGCGCTAGGAATAATGCAGAACATCAGAGAGTTCCTTCATCGTTTTGGAACAAATCGTGAAAAGAAAATATGACATTAGAACTAAGAATGAATCATCAGGAATTTGTGTCCTGTGAAGCAGAACCGTGTACGTTGTGGTTCCACATCGGAACACATGCTTGTCACCTGACAGTGATGTAGAGCGCGGTTCTAGTCCACGGCTCTGACATTTACCAGCTTTGGAAAGAAGGACACCAATTATCAATTCCCTGAAAGTGAAGGGAACGTCTTCCGGAGGGTCAGTAAAGGTGACCGGAGAAGCCGTGTTTAAGAGCAAAGCAATCATGTTATTCACTTGTCCCACATATCCAGTGTCTGGAACACGAGGGCCGGATAACAGTGAAAATAGGAAAATATTCATTGCTGGTTTTCAGTACTTCAGTCACCGAGATTAGAAAGTGGACCGGTAGTGACGGTTTTGGTGTCGGAAGGCCAGTAGAGGTGACATAGCCACTTTGTGTCAAAGTATTTACCCCTTCCTGCAAAATTCTCTGCATGTACAACATAGAATCATAGCATGGTAGAACTGGAAAGGACCTCCTAGGACACCGTGTGAAGGACCTCCTGGGTCATCGTGTGAAGGGACCTCCTGGGTCATCGTGTGAAGGGACCTCCTGGGTCATCGTGTGAAGGGACCTCCTGGGTCATTGTGTGAAGGGACCTCCTGGGTCATCGTGTGAAGGGACCTCCTGGGACACCGTGTGAAGGGACCTCCTGGGACATCGTGTGAAGGGACCTCCTGTGTCATCGTGTGAAGTGACCTCCTGGGTCATCGTGTGAAGGGACCTCCTGGGTCATTGTGTGAAGGGACCTCCTGGGTCATCGTGTGAAGGGACCTCCTGGGTCATCGTGTGAAGGGACCTCCTGGGTTATCATGTGAAGGGACCTCCTGGGTCATAGGGTGAAGGGACCTCCTGAGTCATCGTGTGAAGGGACCTCCTGGGACATCTTGTGAAGGGACCTCCTGGGTCATTGTGTGAAGGGACCTCCTGGGTCATTGTGTGAAGGGACCTCCTGGGTCATAGGTTAGGACCTCCTGGTCATAGGTGAAGGGACCCCCTGGGACATCGTGTGAAGGGACGTCCTGGACATCGTGTGAAGGGACCTCCTGGGTCATCGTGTGAAGGGACCTCCTGGGTCATCGTGTGAAGGGACCTCCTGGGTCATCATGTGAAGGGGCCTCCTGGGTCATCGTGTGAAGGGACCTCCTGGGTCATCATGTGAAGGGACCTCCTGGGTCATCGTGTGAAGGGACCTCCTAGGTCATTGTTTGAAGGGACCTCCTGGGTCATCATGTGAAGGGCCTCCTGGGTCATCGTGTGAAGGGGCCTCCTGGGTTATCGTGTGAAGGGACCTCCTGGGACATCGTGTGAAAGGACCTCCTGGGTCATCATGTGAAGGGCCTCCTGGGTCATCATGTGAAGGGGCCTCCTGGGTCATCGTGTGAAGGGACCTCCTGGGTCATCATGTGAAGGGACCTCCTAGGAGATTGTGTGAAGGGCCTCCGGGCCATCATGTGAATGGACCTCCTAGGTCATTGTGTGAAGGGACCTCCTGTGTCATCGTGTGAAGGAATCTCTTAGTTCATTGTGTGAAGGGACCTCCTGGATAATCATGTGAAGGGACCTCCTGCGTCATTGTGTGAAAGAACATCCTGGTCATCGTTTGAAGGGACCACCTGGGTCATCTGGGCCAACCTCCTGCTCAAGCAGGATTCATTAAATCCTCCCAATCAGGTGTCTGTCCAGCCTCTGTGTGAAGACTTCCATTGACAGAGAACTCACCACCTCTCGTGCCGCCTGTTCCACTCACTGATCACCCTCACTGCTAAAAAGTTTTTCTAATATCTAATATGTTCTCCTCCATTTAGTTGCATCCCATTGCTTCTAGTCTTGCCTTGTGCAAATTAAAATAAAGCTGATCCCTCTACAGTGTGACAGCCCTAGAATCAAGATGATCCCTCTACAGGTGGACAGCCCTAGAATAAAGCTGATCCCTCACAGTGTGACAGCCCTAGAATAAGATGATCCCTCTACAGTGTGACAGCCCTAGAATAAAGCTGATCCTCTACAGTGTGACAGCCCCTGAGATATAGTAGACAGCTATTAAGTCTCCTAAGCTTCTTTTTGTAAACTAAATCCTGTACCCGTTCCTCATAGGACATGGTTTGCAGACCGTCACCATTCTGGTCTCTCTTCTCTGAACTTGCTCCAGTTGGTTGATGTCTTTTTTATAATGTAAGCCCAGAACTGGACACAGTCACCTTATGCTCACTGAGATTGACGACTTTTCATTTACTGTATGACTATATCTATGATCTCTGTATATCTAGAATGAGATCTGTGGTAAATTAATAAAGGTAATATAAATGTATTTATTTTTAAACCATCTGATCCATTGAAAATCCTTTTTATCCAATAGACATTGCTTAACCCAAGACATCATATCTTATATGTAATGTGATAATGACATGAAGGATTGTGGATTCCCTGCACGCTGCGGAAATATATGAAGAGACCAGGACACTCTGTTGTAGATCAGATGTAGTTTATTCAACATGTTTCAAAGTAATCCAACTTCTTCCTAGAATACAACTAACCAGGAGCACAAACTAGAAGTTCTGTCAGTGTGACCATTTCATTGCATTGCTGATCGCGTTTCTCTGTAGAGTCCACTTGACTGTTAACAGAATAGAGCGGAATTGTTTCTTTCAGTGCTGAATAGTTAAGAGTTCCTTATATCCTGCTGAGAATCTTTGTAGCTTTAATCTCAGCTGTGCCCCTTATGACCACTCCTTCCTCTATATAAACTAACTCCACCTTTCACTTCTCTCTCCTATAGATCTTCTATACTGACCACTCTGGTGAAGTTGTTCAGTTGAAGCTGTGAAATCCTTTCTGGAGAAGGTGTGTGTCCTTTACATGTGTTTTATCCAGCTTGTTTATCTCTTCTTCATATTGTCTTATTGGAGTAGTAAGATTAGCATCATGCTGCCTACTCACTAACAAGGCAAGCTCAAGGTCAGCCTGGGCCTAGGCACATGATCATGCACAGGGAGCAAAGACCCAGCTAGGATGATAGGGAGCGCAGGGTTCAAACTCGGGTGAGTATAAGGTGACCCCTTCCCTATCACCAGGTCTCTATATGCCTTTCCCTGGCAGACCTCTCCAATCGCATAGTAAATGAACATTTCCTGACTGTGGCATGACAAACCATCATAGGATCATGGCAGTGAGTGACAGCAAGCTTTCACCATAACAACTAAGATCAAAGATGATCTCTTAGATGCACGGTCAATAATGACTACAGCATCTAATTAGTTAGAAAGAGCAAGGGGCGATCTCTGCTCAGAGCAGGCTAAATAGGATGTTGGTCAATGACTGGCCAAATTCAGCTGTCTGTGTATCATGATCCTAGTGTGGACCTTGACGCATGAACGTACTGGGACTCCTAATCCAAAGTCTATAAGGTTGTGGAGTCCTGGTCAGGAGGTCTGGTACCTGTCCAAGTCCTTAAAGTCCATGAATGCTAGACAATGGATGAATATACAGTATTTTCAACTCTAATATTAATAGAAACCATGAATGAGGCATAGCCGAAACGCGTTGGTTTTATATGGTGTTATCTAGTGATCTTGTCTGATTGATGGCTGCTTTTATTGAAGAAATAAATGTGAAGTATTTTTATAATCAACCACTAATCATGGGATGGTCATTTCCTATCGCCGGATTTTTTTTCTCCTTTTTTGAGATTTTTTGGTAACCTTGGGATGTTTTAGTCCAACCTACAGCTTTGCCCCAACCTCACTAATCCACCCCTATGTGGGTAGGGTTTATATGAACCCTCACCCAAAAAGTTTTTGTCTTTAGGAGTAGAGCAAATTTTTATCAGTGCCTTTCAGATCCCCGGCAACAATTGGATCTCCACAAGAAGAAATCTTGCCCCCAGAAAGATGGCATTTCTCAAATGCCTATTGACCCCCTCAGTCTCCTGGGGTTGTACATCATGAGTGTCATGCAGGGTGGTATAATGGTAAAGGGGATAAGGAAGCAGGATGGTAAGATAGGCAAAAGACGATCAAGGGGGTTAGTTTGACTGTTAGACTGGGGGTCCCTAACTCACCCTGTGCCTGGAATTACTTCTAATGGTGATGACGTCCGGGTTGCCACCCTTGCCCTTTGCTCCTAATCCCCCTCACTTCCACCCATGGACTGGGAAGCATAGCAACTCCCAACAGAAGGAAAACACCAAGAAATGCTTCCGCAAAAAGCACACATCTTCTCAGCTCCAGGTCTTGCAGAGACTAAACTTTATCAGCAACACTTGCTGACGGAAGAGGGAACTATTTAATGGCTGGGAATAATGGATGTGTTACACAGGGTGGTATAGTGGTAAGGGGATTATGAAGCAAGATGGTAAGATGGGCAAAAGGCAACCGGAGGAGCTAGTCTAACCCTTAGACTGTTTTTTGAATTAGCTCTGAATGTTAGGACGTCCAGGCTGCCATCCTTGCCCTTTGCTTCTAACCAGCTTTAGGCTAAATCTCCTTCATGTCCACCCATGGACTGGGAAGCTCAGCAATTCCCAACAGAAGGAAAAAAATCAAGGCTTCAGCAGAAAGTGCACATGTCTTCTCAGCTCCAGGTCTTGCAGAGAGTAAAACTCTATCAGGGACATCTGCTGGTGGAAGCAGGAACTATTTAAAGGCTTGGGGAGTGGTCAACTGACAAACCCACAACTCCCCATCTGCAGAGGTGCCTACAGAGACAGCAACAACAACATCTACACATTAACTCTGAATGTGCCAAAGGAAATTTACTCTCATCTTACCTACAGAGCACCTTTCACATGGACCGCAGAGCAGTCAACACATGACAATGAGAAAATGCTCAGTGTAGGACGAGTAACGCGGGGTGGAAGGTTTGTGGCCAAGAAAACGGTGTGTAGCCTGTGATGATAGCCCGAAACTTGGCAAGATTGTAAATGAGACTTCCACGGCTGATCATTGGGGATGCTACTGTACAAATACATGCAAAAACATGTGCATTATCACTAAGAGTGCAAAGCACACTGCAGGCCCCCTGATGACCAATTTATTCTGCAGTAACAATTCTAGCTGTTAAGCTCTGCGGGGGACTGAAGAAACTACAAGCAGCTCTCCAGGTGGGAACAATGCGGTGTTTGACTCCCTTGGAGTAGACGAGTATGAATAAGATTAATCACTACATCTTAAACCTCTTCTTGTGCAGCCGCAATGTGACAGCCTCCCTCAGAAGAAGGCAGAGGCGGGTGGGGGGAGCGAAATGTTGGAGATAAGTCAGTCGGAAGAGGAGAAACCATCAGAACTGGTTTACAGGGGATGATGAAGACGTAGAGCGGGGTGAAACATATATACATAGAATATCTGTGTTAGGACTGGGTATTGAGGACCCACCAGGATAGATTTTGCTTCTGGGAGAGCAAGATGTGTAACGTAAAGATCCTGGTCTCCCTCCAAAAAATCTGCAAAATGCCCCCTTTCCTGTTCGCGTCCCACCCAGACACAAGTCCAGGGAAAGACTACTACTAAATGTGCCCGTTCTACTGCTATGCTCCTCCTTGGGGATTTTAGTAGGTGAACCATGTATTTAGTAACCTTAAAGCGTAACCGCCGTTTACATTTTTATTTCATAATAATGTAGATCAAGTGATTTCAATAAACCTTCTAATATATTTCATTAGAAAATTCTGGCTGGTTACCATTTATAAACCTTCCACAAGATGTCCCCACTACACTGTGTGTGAAGCTGATTCTGCGTCACATCCGTCTTCACAGTGAATACGGGGAATGTAATCAAATAAGGTAAAGGGGGCGTAGCCTACACTGCAGACAGATTACAGCACAGAGCTGAGCAATGTCAGGATGTAAACTCCTCTATACAAGCTTCTCTGGTCTGTCATCTGGCTCCACACAGCTCAGTCACAATCTCTGTTAACCCCTTGTTCGCTGGCTTCTCACACTGCTCACTACCAGCCTGCTCTCACACACTGGCAGATGCTGGCCAGGCGAACACAGACAGAAAAAGACAGAAAAATATGAGAAAATAAGTCATATGGCACAATAAAGCATTGTCTTAGCTGGTATGTGACCCATCATTAACAACCAGTGCAGTATTGTGGTTTTTTTTTTTCAATGAAATGACTTTAAGGTCCTACAGATATGTCCTTTCTCACCTTCCCACTTAACTCAGCATCTCCTGAGAACAGTCGTACAGGATGACCAGATTACAAAATTAAAAACACTTTTGTGATACTCTGCGGGGTGATGTTTAGATTTGATGTGTGTCTATGTGGTACCCAATGAACTGCAGCCTGGTGAAGCTTTTCCTAGCATGTCAAGACGACATTTTGAACAAAATTTGCCGAAAAGTGAGGGTCTAAGGATGGACACATATATATGGCAATTTTTCAACTGGTTCTAGGATCCCCACGCTACTTCACACTTGACAATTCTCTTGGAGCCCACTGGAGGTTTCCAGAAGACGTAGAGACCATTTGAACTCCTGGATGAGTTGGTAAATCTGTCAGATCCCAACAAATTCTCAACTTTTGGAAGATGCAAACTGTCCTCTAGTTAACTAAACTCCCCTTTTTGTTGTTCCACAGGGCCCTCCCCCGAGGTTTTGTGCCCAGGTTCCCCTGGGTCCTAAGTGTATTATGCGGTGTTGTGCTGTGTTGGGGACTCACCCTTACCATCCCCCTCCTTGGGGCTAGTGTACGACCACACCCATGACTTGGGTGCAGTACTTATTTATGGCGTCCTGAACGGTGGGGCGCCACAGTAAGGTTTCTCCTTGTGGAGAGTGACATGCCAGATATGGCATGCCAGAAATGAGGAGCATTGCAGCTTTTAAGTCTCCTCATTACTGGTGTCACAATCTCTACACTGAACTACTTTATCTTTATTGTATGTTACTATATTTCTATTTTTTCCCATGCTGGGTCTGAGGTGGTGGAATCAAGGGTGTTTCTACTCCTCAGTGATTAGTCTGCTATTTAATAATGCAGTTTCCTCTGTTTGGTGCCAATCGTACACTTCCATGTTGCTGTGTGGGCTCTTGTGTTTCCTGATCTCTGACCCATCTGACCTTAGTTTCTGCTTGCCTCTGACCTTGCTTAGTTTCTGACCCTTTGCCTGTGACCTGTTTACCCTTTTGTCTTCTCTCTAGATACTGTATTGCCCTCCTGGTATACCAGACCTCAGCTTGTGTTTTCAACACCTCTGGCTTCTCCTTTTGTACTGCACCTCTTCCTGGAGCTGACCCTGGATTGGCTGACCACTCTTTCACCTCTATCCCAGTAAGTAGCAAGTGCGTCATCTAAGGGTACCGTCGGACCTGTCGACTGCGCCGGAGATGTCGGCAGCGACTGGCGGGAGCGCGCACATTTTTGGCACCCCGCCAGCGTCGCCGTTCCTGCGGCGATGCAGTACAATGGAAGCCTATGGCTCCCATCGCCTGCCAGGTAGCCGGCGGCCGTTTACATGGGGCGATGTGTACACATCACCCCAGATCGTCCGCCTGGTTTCACATCACTGATGTGAAACCAGGCGAGCACTCAGAGGCGCCAACATCGCCCCTTTACATTAGGCGACGGAGGGGCAATATCTGTGCCGATAGGCCACGCCTGTACGTCGCCTAAGAAATCGGGGGTGCCGTCGCCAGGTGTGACGGCACCCTTAGACTTTTTGCCGTGACTCTTCTCATTCTGCGCCTGTTTTTGTTACTGTAATGACTCTCATTACACCCAGATCTGGCATGTCACCGTCCATAAGGAGAAAAGCTTATCCCTTAGACCCAACTTCTGGAAGGCATCCCTCTTCATGATGGGGAGGCAATCCACCATTAGAATCCCGAACCCCAATCACACATTCACATTCCCAGAGATGGTTGAGGAGAAAATGGGCGCACCACTGAGACTATAAACACATGTATAGGGAGGGTGCTCACCGTGCTGAGCAATGGCCAACACCATGGGGGAGAGAAGACGCGGCACATGAAGGGAGCAGCACCAAAAGTACGTAAACCAAATTAAGTGTATAACAAATCTTTATTGGTGTACAAATACAGGGACAGTTAAAAACACTTACAACCATGGGGGGGCCCCAGGTCAATTAACAGCAGTTTTAAGGTAACAGTGGTATCAGCATCATAGACCCAAAATAATGGTGTATTAAGCACAGTGTGTATCAAAAGTGGTGTGGCACCATGGAAAGCGTGACCACAATAATAGGAGTAACAAAGGACAAATTGTGTATGACTTATAAAGAGAACAACCAATTTTAAACCAGCCAGATGGAACCAATATTGGAAGGGATTTTACATGGCACAGACATGAAAGAAATCAAAATAAACGAGCTATGGCGAACCAATGATGAATGAGTGATGTTGGCTGTGCAGAGATGTATAAGGGGATTATCAACATTAATGATATGTATTCCCATGGGAGTGTGAAGTTATAATAGTACCCCTAAATACAATGGAGAAATGCATTGGCATAACGATCGCGGTTGCAGGGGTCGCGGCTGCAACAGGGCCTGGACCTAGAAGGGGTACGCTGATCGCAGTGCCGCGCGCCTGCTTCACATGGATGTGCGTCCCACAGGACACATCCATGTTAGAGGGTGGCAGCACAGGCCACTATAGGGCCCATGTGTCAGGGAGAGGAGGGGAGAGGGGAGCCTCCTACTGCTGCTCCCATCCCTCGCTTCCTCTGACCTACCGGCTTCCCGGCCTGCGTTCCACTGTGGACCTCATACACAGGCTGGTTCTGCCTCCTCCCACTTCCTGCTTTATGCAGTGTGCAGTGGAACACAGGCCGGCACCTCTTCCTCCTCCTGAGTCTTGAATCCTCAGGTTTTGTAAGAGGAGACCACCAGAGCAGCAAGGGAACCAGGAGAGGTAAGTACTGATTTTTTTTAAATAAGTGAGTGCACTATGGCCAGAGGATTATGAAGGGGGCTGGGGGTTCACATATAAGGCTGCATTTACAGTTGTGGCCAAAAGTATTGACACCCCTGCAATTCTGTCAGATAATACTCAGTTTCTTCCTGAAAATGATTGCAATCACAAATTCTTTGGTATTATTATCTTCATTTAATTTGTCTTCAATGAAAAAACACAAAAGAGAATGAAGCAAAAAGCAAAACATTGATCATTTCACACAAAACTCCAAAAATGGGCCGGACAAAAGTATTGGCACCCTCAGCCTAATACTTGGTTGCACAACCTTTAGCCAAAATAACTGCGATCAACCGCTTCCGGTAACCATCAATGAGTTTCTTACAATGCTCTGCTGGAATTTTAGACCATTCTTCTTTGGCAAACTGCTCCAGGTCCCTGATATTTGAAGGGTGCCTTCTCCAAACTGCCATTTTTAGATCTCTCCACAGGTGTTCTATGGGATTCAGGTCTGGACTCATTGCTGGCCACCTTAGAAGTCTCCAGTGCTTTCTCTCAAACCATTTTCTAGTGCTTTTTGAAGTGTGTTTTGGGTCATTGTCCTGCTGGAAGACCCATGACCTCTGAGGGAGACCCAGCTTTCTCACACTCGGCCCTACATTATGCTGCAAAATTTGTTGGTAGTCTTCAGACTTCATAATGCCATGCACACGGTCAAGCAGTCCAGTGCCAGAGGCAGCAAAGCAACCCCAAAACATCAGGGAACCTCCGCCATGTTTGACTGTAGGGACTGTGTTCTTTTCTTTGAATGCCTCTTTTCTTCTCCTGTAAACTCTATGTTGATGCCTTTGCCCAAAAAGCTCTACTTTTGTCTCATCTGACCAGAGATGAGACCAGCCTGGCTTCTTTATGTCTCGGGGTAAGAAGTGGGGTCTTCCTGGGTCTAGAAAAACTCACCAAAATTGGTCGCTTTTTTTTTACCCCTTGCATCTAGCAGGTGGCTGCAGATTCCCCCAGGAGGTAGCACATGCGTCTAGACACCGGTACACAGACCCCTGCAACCTATAACATGGGGGCGGTTTGTAGCAACCAGCGACCATCCATGTATGCAGGGAGAGGCTGGTGGTGAATGCAGACACATGGACACCATTAGGCCCCTGCCACACTCAGGTGTTACATAGTGTCTGAGCAGCCTATTGGTGACGCCTCCTATTAGACCGGGCGGGCTGTTCAGCACTGATATATGCAACACAGTGACAGACGCCCCCTAGAGGAAAACAACCTCAACTGCAAAAGATAAAAAGATGCAGGTTGACACTAAGATAAAGATGTAAGGTGTCAGTTGGTATTATGGCGCCAGAATATCGTAAGCTCGTGACCCACCGTCAAGGGCCCTTACACTCACGAGTACCTAGCCACATGTATAACACATGTATAATTTAGCTTTAGACAAAAATAACCGAATAGGTACTAAATATCAAAATAGAAAACTCACCAAAATTGGTCGCTTTTTTTACCCCTTGCATCTAGCAGGTGGCTGCAGATTCCCCCAGGAGGTAGCACATGCGTCTAGACACCGGTACACAGACCCCTGCAACCTATAACATGGGGGCGGTTTGTAGCATCCAGCGACCATCCATGTATGCAGGGAGAGGCTGGTGGTGAATGCAGACACATGGACACCATTAGGCCCCTGCCACACTCAGGTGTTACATAGTGTCTGAGCAGCCTATTGGTGACGCCTCCTATTAGACCGGGCGGGCTGTTCAGCACTGATATATGCAACACAGTGACAGACGCCCCCTAGAGGAAAACAACCTCAACTGCAAAAGATAAAAAGATGCAGGTTGACACTAAGATAAAGATGTAAGGTGTCAGTTGGTATTATGGCGCCAGAATATCGTAAGCTCGTGACCCACCGTCAAGGGCCCTTACACTCACGAGTACCTAGCCACATGTATAACACATGTATAATTTAGCTTTAGACGTCTAGACGCATGTGCTACCTCCTGGGGGAATCTGCAGCCACCTGCTAGATGCAAGGGGTAAAAAAAGCGACCAATTTTGGTGAGTTTTTCTATTTTGATATTTAGTACCTATTCGGTTATTTTTGTCTAAAGCTAAATTATACATGTGTTATACATGTGGCTAGGTACTCGTGAGTGTAAGGGCCCTTGACGGTGGGTCACGAGCTTACGATATTCTGGCGCCATAATACCAACTGACACCTTACATCTTTATCTTAGTATCAACCTGCATCTTTTTATCTTTTGCAGTTGAGGTTGTTTTCCTCTAGGGGGCGTCTGTCACTGTGTTGCATATATCAGTGCTGAACAGCCCGCCCGGTCTAATAGGAGGCGTTACCAATAGGCTGCTCAGACACTATGTAACACCTGAGTGTGGCAGGGGCCTAATGGTGTCCATGTGTCTGCATTCACCACCAGCCTCTCCCTGCATACATGGATGGTCGCTGGTTGCTACAAACCGCCCCCATGTTATAGGTTGCAGGGGTCTGTGTACCGGTGTCTAGACGCATGTGCTACCTCCTGGGGGAATCTGCAGCCACCTGCTAGATGCAAGGGGTAAAAAAAGCGACCAATTTTGGTGAGTTTTTCTATTTTGATATTTAGTACCTATTCGGTTATTTTTGTCTAAAGCTAAATTATACATGTGTTATACATGTGGCTAGGTACTCGTGAGTGTAAGGGCCCTTGACGGTGGGTCACGAGCTTACGATATTCTGGCGCCATAATACCAACTGACACCTTACATCTTTATCTTAGTGTCAACCTGCATCTTTTTATCTTTTGCAGTTGAGGTTGTTTTCCTCTAGGGGGCGTCTGTCACTGTGTTGCATATATCAGTGCTGAACAGCCCGCCCGGTCTAATAGGAGGCGTCACCAATAGGCTGCTCAGACACTATGTAACACCTGAGTGTGGCAGGGGCCTAATGGTGTCCATGTGTCTGCATTCACCACCAGCCTCTCCCTGCATACATGGATGGTCGCTGGTTGCTACAAACCGCCCCCATGTTATAGGTTGCAGGGGTCTGTGTACCGGTGTCTAGACGCATGTGCTACCTCCTGGGGGAATCTGCAGCCACCTGCTAGATGCAAGGGGTAAAAAAAGCGACCAATTTTGGTGAGTTTTTCTATTTTGATATTTAGTCTTCCTGGGTCTCCCACCATACAGTCCCTTTTCATTCAGACGCTCACGGATAGTACGGGTTGACACTGTTGTACCCTCGGACTGCACGGCAGCTTGAACTTGTTTGGATGTTAGTCGAGGTTCTTTATCCACCATCCGCACAATCTTGCATTGAAATCTCTCATCAATTTTTCTTTTCTGTCCACATCTAGGGAGGTTAGCCACAGTGCCATGGGCTTTAAACTTCAAGATGACAAGATGACACTGCGCACGGTAGACACAGGAACATTCAGGTCTTTGGAGATGGACTTGTAGCCTTGAGATTGCTCATGCTTCCTCACAATTTGGTTTCTCAAGTCCTCAGACAGTTCTTTGGTCTTCTTTCTTTTCTCCATGCTCAATGTGGTACACACAAGGACACAGGACAGAGGTTGAGTCAACTTTAATCCATGTCAACTGGCTGCAAGTGTGATTTAGTTATTGCCAACACCTGTTAGGTGCCACAGGTAAGTTACAGGTGCTGTTAATTACACAAATTAGAGAAGCATCACATGATTTTTCTAACAGTGCCAATACTTTTGTCCACCCCCTTTTTTATGTTTGGTGGAATTAGATCCAATTTGGCTTTAGGACAATTCTTTTTGTGTTTTTTCATTGAAGACAAATTAAATGAAGATAATAATTCCAAAGAATTGGTGATTGCAATCATTTTCAGGAAGAAACTGAGTATCATCTGACAGAATTGCAGGGGTGTCAATACTTTTGGCCACCACTATATAATACTGCACTTTATGGAGAGATATGAGGCTGCACTATATGGAAAGATATAAGGCTGCATATATAATACTGCACGATATGGAGAGATACAGTATGAGGCTGCAAATATAATACTGCACGATATAGGAGATATAAGGCGGTATATATAATACTGCACTATATGGGAGTTATAAGGCTGCATATACAATACTGGACTATATGGGAGCTATAAGGCTGCATATATAAAACTGCACTACATGGGAGCTATTAGTCTGCATATATAATACTGCACTATATGGGAGCTATAAGGCTGCATATATAATACTGCACTATATGGGAGCTATGAGGCTGCATATATAATACTGCACTATATGGGAGATATAAGGCTGCATATATAATACTGCACTATATGGAGGATATAAGGCTGCATATATAATACTGCATT
Source organism: Allobates femoralis (assembly GCA_033576535.1). Lineage (NCBI taxonomy): Eukaryota > Metazoa > Chordata > Amphibia > Anura > Aromobatidae > Allobates > Allobates femoralis. Next base: position 728,103,258 of record JARQOC010000002.1, read on the forward strand.
ATATGGAGAGATATGAGGCTGCCCATAATAAGACTGCACTATATGGAAAGATATAAGGCTGCATATACAGTATAATACTGCACTATATGGAGAGATATAAGGCTGCATATATAAGGCTGCACTCAGTGGCGTAACTAGAGTCCGAAGGGCTCCGATGCAAAATTTGGACATAGACTCCCCCTTCCCTCGAGCGCGCACATTGGTCAGATTTACGGGCCCCATGTAATGTTCTAATTCCTATAAAGACTCACAAGTTGACCTCTCTCCCCTTCATTATGTATTAATGTCCCTTATCCTGCTACATATGGTCCTCCTCCTGGAATATGCTCTTATCCTGGTATATATGGTCCTCCATTATAGTATAACGCAGCCTCATAGCCCTCCAGATAATATAATGCCGCCTCATAGCCCTCCACATAATATAATGCAGCATCACAGCCCGTCATATAATATAATGCAGCCTCATAGCTCTCCAGATAATATAATGCAGCCTCATTGTTCTCCAGATAATATAATGCAGCGTCACAGCCTTCTAGATAATATAATGCAGCCTCATAACCCTCCATATAATATAATTCAGCCTCATAACCCTACTGATAATATAATGCAGCCTCATAGCCCTCCAAATAATATAATGCAGCCTCATATCTCTCCAGATAATATAATGCAGCCTCATAGCTCTCCAGATAATAGAATGCAGCATCACAGCCCTTGATATAATATAATGCAGCCTCATTGTTCTCCAGATAATATAATGGATAATATAATGCAGCTTCACAGCCCTCCAGATAATATAATGCAGCGTCACAGTCCTTCATATAATATAATGCAGCATCTCAGCCCTCCAGATAATATAATGCAGCATTACAGCCCTACAGTGTCACAGCTCATCATATAGTATAACACAAAAATGCAGCCTCATAGCCCTCCATATAGCATACATCTTCCCCACAGACACACTACCCCCTGTACAATTGCCCCACTCACCCAGTCACACTGCCCTCTGTACAGCCCTCCCCCCACACACACAGACACACTGCTCACTGTGCAGCCCCCCACACCCAGTCCAACTCCCCCCTGTACAGCCCACACACTGTCAAACACACAGTCATGCACACACACAGTCGCACAGACACAGACACACATGGTCAAACACACAGTCAAACACACACAGTCACACACATTGTCAAACACACACACAAGCAATCACGTGCTCACAGACACAAATGCACACAGTCTCACACACAGTCACACACATACACATTCACACACAATCATGCACACACACACAGACACACAGTCTCACACACACACTCACAGACAGTCACACACCCTAGCTGGCAGCAGCCTTGCATTGGCACACACTGGCACTGCCCGGGGCCCCCCCTCACCTGCTGCCAGTCACACACCATAGCTTGCACCAGACTGGCACTGGCACACATTGGCACTGCCCAGGGCCCCCTCACCTGCTGCCTTTCACACACCGCAGCTTGCGGCAGCCTGGCACTGGCACACACTAGCACTGCCCGGGGCCCCCCCTCACCTGCTGCCAGTCACACACACCATAGCTTGCGGCAGCCTGGCACTGGCACACACTGACACTGCACTGCCCGGGGCCCCCCTCACCTGCTGCCAGTCACACACGGTAGCTTGCAGCAGCCTGGCACTAGCAAACACTGGCACTGCCCGGGGTTCCCCCTCACCTGCTGCCAGTCACACACCGTAGCTTGTGGCAGCCTGGCATTATCACTGCCCGGGGCCCCCCCTCACCTGGTGGCTACTGCTTGTCCAGCATAAATCTTCACTTTGTTTCTCTCTCTCCTCCTGCAAGGCCGGGAATCAGTGCAGACTGCAGAAACATCACACACACAGCGTCTGAAGGAGGCGGAGCCCAACAACTCCTTACTTGTAGTAGTTGAATTGAGAAAGTGAAACTGAGATGCAGCTCGCTCTTGCTGACAGACTGCTGCTTCTTTGCTAGACCTAGACTGGGCGGGCGCCAGGCCCCCTGAGCCGCTGGGCCTGGTTGCACTTGCGACTGCTGCGACCTTGGTAGTTACGCCACTGGCTGCACTATATGGAGAGTTTTGAGGCTGTATTATACTATATGGAGAATATTCAGGCTGCACTATATGGAACGTTTTGAGACTGCACTACATGTAGAGCGATGAGGCTGTATTATGCTATATGGAGGGCTATGAGGCTGTATTATAAAACATGGAGAGTTTGTAATGCTGTATTATACTATATGGAGAGGCTATCAGACTGTATTGTACTATATGGAGAGGATATGAGGCTGTATTATGCTATAAGGAGGGCTATGAGGCTGCATTATGATATATGGAGGGATGTGAGGCTGCATCATATTATATGAAGGATAATGGGGGTTCATTATAATAATTGAATGACTATGGGGGCTACCTTATGAATAGAGGACTATGGGGGTACATTGTAATATATGCAGGAATATGGGGATGCATTATAATAATTGGATGACTATGGTGACGGGAGGAGGCGGACCATATAAACCAGGATGGGGACATACTGTATATACCACTATAAGGGCCATATTCCAGGGGGAGGACCATATATAGCAGGATGAGGGACATTAGGACATAATGAAGGGGGAGAGGGGTCAATTTGTGAGTCTAAAGGATTTAGAATGTTACATGAGGCCCATACATTTCATCAACATGCGGAATGGGGAGGACAGGTCTAAATTTTCCACTGGGGCCTGCCAGACTCTGGTTACGCCACTGGAGAAATGGTATATGATATATATAACCTCATATGAATACATATGAGGTTATATATATCATATACCATTTCTCCAGTGGCGTACCCAGCACAACAATGTGCAACAATAATAAGAAGGCACACAGCAGAACAATGCAGTTGCACTGACAGTATGACTCACAGATATATCAGTGGTCGTAGGTTGGGTAAACCATGACCAGTACCATGTATATAGTTGGCATAGGCTGTCATAAAAGAAAGGGGGGGGGGGGTCAATGAAAGTTATACAGCACATGCAACATATGTCCAAGTCAGGGCTAAGCAGCCCCAGAGATGGGGCAAGAAATCTTAAAAAAGGGCAAAAGCATAGCCCCTAGTAACAGGTGGAGAGTATGAATGAAACTCTTCCACAATCTTATTTGAAGGTCCAATAGACTTGGATGATCCAAGGTAGATATAGAATCGATAGTCTTGACGCCAGATGGAAGTAAGCAGGCGATAGTTGCTTAGAATAGTGTAAGCCTGCCGAATACATACAGCTCTGTAATTGCTTCTCAATTAATAATTGTGCGGATACAATACCGATGGGTAGTTAGATCTGAGTAATGTTGCAGAGGTGTAACCGACGTGATCATTTCCCATAGACGAGATGGCGCTATTAATCATCCGGCCTTGTTACTAGATAGTGTGAATCTTTCCATACACACGAGGCACAACAGCAGCCCGTCCTACTGAAATATGTATGAATGAATCTGATGTGCCAATTACTCCATGGATGTAAAGGGGAGGGGGCGACATTAATCAGAATGATTCATGACCTACGTATGAATGATGCAAGAATGCTGCCAGTCTACCGAGCCATCGGGATGGATGAACGAGCTTAGGACTGGGTGATGTGTACTGGGAATATATAAGTGGGAAGCCATGTAAATGGGGAGGAACGGAGAACTCTGCATCCTACACCATCTACAAGGAGCTCCAAGTAGCATTTATTTGATTAGGGCTTGTAGGGATTTTCTACTAATTCCCCAAAAAGACCATTTAGTAAAACCAGATGAGCCGAAATCAGTATTAAAACATAGATTTCTGGAATACCTAAGTATTACTGCATTCAGCATACTAAGGGGTCAACCACTGGAACATGGAAAATCTGGGACTACAGAAGCTATAGCGGGCCATACGCCATAGGAAATGCTTAGCCGCCATTTCTCCGCACGATTCCCAGGAACATTTGGCTCTGAGGAGTTGGGTTCTCCACTGTCTGGCTAATGTGGAAGCCTCCCTGTTGCCCTATTCCATTGATATTGGTGGCTTTGGCTAATTTGTATAGGGACCTTAAAGGGGTTGTCGACTGGAAAAAGGTAAATCTAGGACTACGGAAGCTAAGGTGAGCCATACTCGAGAGGTGTTGTTCAGCTGTCATCTCTCCCCACTTTCCCAGGAACGATTGGCTCTGGGCAAGTGCTCTTCGGATCTCCATGAGAGAGGGAGATGCTGCCAGACTAATGTGGGAGTCCCTTGTCGCCCTATCCCATTGATATGGGTGGCTTTGGCTAATTTGTATAGGGACTTCCTTAAAGAGGTTGTTCACTACTATGACAACCCCTTCTAATTCCACATATTTCCCTCCAGTAAAATAAAAGAACCTGTACTCACCCCCGGTGCTGGAGCCATTAGCGGTTACGGGCCTCACGTGACCTTGTTAACGTCACGTGAGCCCCGCACCAATCACTGCCAACTTCTCTCTCCCAGCATCTGGACCAAATGAGCAATTAACAGAAAGAGAGCAGTACCCACAGTGTTATTTCCTGTAGATTAACTCATTTGGTCCTAAGGCGGGGAGACAGAGGCTGGCGTTGATTGGATGCAGGGCTCCAGTGATGTCATATGAGCTCCGGAAGCAGTGGCGTAACTTTAGGCCCATGGGCCCCGCTGCAAAAGTTTCCAAGGGGCACCCAATTATTGCAAATCTTTAGTAGTATTAGTTGTTTTCTATAGGCCAAAGGGACTTTTGGGGCCCCATAGGCTGCAGGGCCCGGGTGTGATCGCAACCCTGCACCCATTGTAGTTACGCCCCTGTCCGGAAGTACGATTACCAACACCGCGCCCCCCACAGGAGGTGAATACAGGCTCTTTATTTTACTGGTGGAGACATGTGGAATCAGAAGGGGTTTTCCTAGTGGTGGAAACTTGGAGACCAGTAACCAGACAAAAGTGGAGAGTTTTTGCTTCTATATTATTTCTGAGTATGCCTTTCTTTAAATAGATTTTTTAATCTGGTTCCAGAGATAGGAACGTTTTATTTAGTGCCCATTTTAATGGTCTTTACCAAGGGGTGTGGCTCACAGGATTCTCTGGGACATGTCGTTTGGCTCTTCTGCATAAGGGCTCATTCACACACCCAGTTTTGATGAAGAAGTGCTAACATGTTTTTCACAACAAGCACTCATACCTGTGATAGACTATGGGGCCATATACATGTCTGTAAACGTCACATACCAGGAGGTCATGGAAAATCATTGAGATATCATGATCAGCAATGTATGTCAATTATTGTATATTTACGACCTTCAACTCAATCTCTAGCCATGGGTGATTTGATGGATGAACCGCTTTGTAAAAGATCAATCGTTGTACAGCTCCTAGATAGATCACCAGGGTTCTTCTCCAAGCCTAGATCGGTTCACCAGGGTCTTCTCCAAGCATAGATGGTCCACTAGGGTATTCTCCAAGCCTACATTGGTCCACCAGGGTCTTCTCCAAGCCTAGATTTGGTCCACCAGTGTTTCTCCAAGCACTAGATAGGTCCACCAGGGTCTTCTCCAAGCCTAGATAGGTCCACCAGGATCTTCTCCAAACTAGATAGATCCTCCAGGGTCTTCTCCAAGTCTAGATAGATCCACCAGGGTCTTCTCCAAGCCTAGAGTAGGTCAACCAGGATCTTCTCCAAGCCTAGATAGGTCCCACCAGAGTCTTTCTCCAAGCCTAGATAGGTCCACCAGGATCTACTCCGCCATCATCTTGATAATATCAAGCTATCGGGTTGCTGATCTTCCTCTCATCTTGTTCCTTCTATTCTATCCGACCATGATGTCCTTCTCCAGTGATTGCTCTCTTCGTATGATGTGTAGATAAGTCGTATCTTGGTGATCTTCCTTCCTTTGACATGTCTGGCTGATTTGTTCCAGTAATTGATGTGTTTGTTCTTCTTGCCATCCATGGTATTGATAACATTTCTCCAACTCTCATTTTGAAGGTGTTGATTCTTCTGTCTTGTTTCCCTATTGTCCTAGCAATTGATCCATGAAAATATTGGAAGCGCTCGGATAAATCTGGGTGTGGACCGATTTTCATGGACCGACAGAATGGAAAAGAAAAACTAATGCCATTTCAGACATACTTGATCAAACTTAACCAAGTCTGTTCATGACTAATTGGTCTATTTTTCTCAAACGTGGATAAATCGGATGAGTGAAATGAGCCCTAATTACTCTGTGAGCCACATCCCCATGGTAAAGATCATATAAATCAGCACTCAATAATAAGGCTCATATCTCTTCAACTATATGACGCATCAGAAAAAAAACTTATACCCTTGGGAGCATGGGAAGAGTATAAACTGGCCACTTTTGACTGGACCTCTTTAATACGTATAATGTATTTGAGCCATTACTTTTATAATATACCTTAGAATTGTTTTGGCTTTTGCAGCTGCTGCTTGGCATTGATGCTAAACCACATTAGATACTTAAGGTCAGGGGAGTAGCAATCACTGTTGCACCAGGTGCGGCCATGACCAGACCCAGGTGGGAGAGGAGTCCACCAACGCTAGTCCTTATTTCAACTTGTGTGAGACCCGATGACTCCATGCACTGCAATACATGCTGCAGGCCAATCAGAGGCCGGCAGCTGACGTCAACGTGCCCATCACAGGTTGTGTATGCTGGTGACGTCAAGTGCTGCCCATGGCTGGCATGCTAATGTCAGCTTCTGGCCTCTGCGTTGACTATGGAATCGATTTTGCACATTGTAAGAGCAGAGAAAGGTAAGAAATCGGCACCTTTCTACCAGATGCTTCTGGTTTCTCCTTCTAGGGGACCCCACGCCGTCAAAGGGAGAATATCACATGTTGACTGCGTTGCAGTCCATGAGTGCTGCTGCTGTGATTAAACTGAGTTTTATTCCTTTATCTATGCTGTGTGCTGCGGCTCTCAGGTGAAGGAGTGTGTCATAGCATGCAGGTGGAGGTGAGGGGTGTGTCTTAACATTCAGATCTCCACTCCCCCAGCCGTGATGTAGTTCCAATTCCCTCCACCAGGTGTCGCTGATAGAGTTCAGAGTCTGTTTGGACCCGTGCAGTAAAGACGTGCTGTTTTGTGGTTGCTGTTGCTGCTGTTGCCTTCCGCAGAAGCTGCTGAGATTTATCGGTCAATGGGTGGAGGTAGGGGCTCTTAGCCTAGGGCTGATCAGGGGCAAAGGGCTAGGGTGGTGACCCAGACCTCCCCACCATCAGCGGTACCTCGAGAACAGGTGAGTTAGGGAACTTCAGACTTAGTGTCAGAATAGCTCCCCTGAACACCTTTGCCCATTTTACCATCCTGCTACCTGATTCCGTATCCGCGATACCACTCTGTGACAGAGACTTATAAACCAAGTCATGCACCCTGTGTAAAAAAGATATGCAAGTGAGCTCTCCTCAATGAGAAAGAAAGTTGGTTATCTGGAGCTTCCTACTGGAAGTAGCCAACATGGAAAAACACAAGGTGAGAAGATGCGAAAAACAAGAGGTCATTGTTGTCATGATCACTCCTGATGTTGTAAGTGGCCAAATCCCTTCCTAAGTGCCAAGACCTATTGGTACCTCCATGAGGATGAAGCGCTGAACAACTGTGCCATCACTATACGATCAGCTGTTAGCCTCCATCATGCATCTGCCCCTTGTGGAAATAATTAAGTAGCATCAGCAATTGTGATGGCCCCAGAGGCCGTGACCCCATTACTGCAAACACACAGAAAATATAGCCGCCCTCACTGCTTGTCAGTCACAGTATTGTCTACATGATCCTGAAACAATTAGTTACCGTATATAGAAATCCTGCAGAGAACACGGGGTTAATCTCATACTGACAGGTGACTGACTAAAGAATGACCCTTAGCCAAAGGTTCAAGTCCAAAAGGTTTTTTTCCCACGAACAAAGTTCATTTTAATGTTCCTGTGCTCAAATAATCTTATATATGTGTCCCTGCTATGTACTGTGTAATGGATGTGTCTGACTGTACAGGGACATGGTCTGATCATACCACATCTCCAGTGCTGAGATAATCTTATATATGTGTCCCTGCTATGTACTGTGTAATGGACGTGTCTGACCGTACAGGGACATGGTCTGATCATACCACATCTCCTGTGTTGAGATAATCTTATATATATTGTCCCTGCTATGTACTGTGTAATGGATGTGTCTGACCATACAGTGACATGGTCTGATCATACCACATCTCCTGTGCCGAGATAATCTTATATATGTGTCCCTGCTATGTACTGTGTAATGGATGTGTCTGACCGTACAGGGACATGGTCTGATCATACCACATCTCCTGTGCTGAGATAATCTTATGTGTCTCCTCTATGTACTGTGTAATAGATGTGTCTTACCATATAGAGACATGGTCTGATCATACCACATCTCCTGGACTGAGGAAGAAGTACAAGTCACATATGATGACTATGATGAGTATACAGATGACACAGCAGGGGCTTACATCTGTGTGCTTCTATGAGATAAAACATTTCCCAGCCTGTTTTATCACAGGAACAAATATTTTTACTGCATCTTCAGGCATTTGAGCTCATCATATATCAACATAATAACATAAGAGTACCAGCAGCTACTGAGGTTACATGGTCGACACATGCCACAGCTCCTGGGGAGGAAGCATAAGTCACATATGATAAGTGAGTATACAGATGACACAGCAGGGGCTCGCATTTGCATACTTCTGTGAGATAAAATATTTCTCCGCCTGTTTTATCACAGGAACAAGTGTTTATGCCGCATCTTCAGGCATCTATACTCATTAAATATCAACTTAACCTTAATTTTCACTCATTCTCAGAGTCCCTTCTCCCTCTCTCAGACATAGCTTCCTTACATGACACAAATGCTGCTGCCACTTTATATAACACTACAATAACAGCAGCGCTCGATTTGGCCGCCTCCTTCACGCACAGCAAATCTCCTACAATCAACAGGCAACCCTGGCAGTCCAGCCTGACCAAAGAACTGAGACAGGCCTCCAGGGTCGCTGAGCGGAGATGGAAGAGAACCCGACACTTTGACGCATACAAGCAGTCCCTTGCCAACTTCAAATCCTTGCTCGCTGCTGCAAAACAAACTTACTTCTCATCCCTCATATCCTCTCCGTCTCACAATTCTAAACAGCTATTCAACACTTTCACTTCTCTCCTCCGTCCCCCAGCACCTCCTCCCTCTCCTCTCATTTCTGCTGAAGACTTTGCCTCTTTCTTTAAGCAGAAGATTGATAACAGCAGAGAAAGCTTTGGCCTGCAGACCCCTATGCCCCTCCTCATAACTGCTCAGCCCTGTTCTTCCAAAACCAGCTTCTCCACCATGGCAGAAGATCAGCTCTCCTCCCTTCTGTCAAGATCACATCTTACCACTTGCACGCTCGGCCTGCTCCAATCCCACCTCATCCCCAACCTCGCCACAGTCTTCATCCCAACCCTAACACATCTCTTCAACCTTTCACTTACAAATGGTGTCTTCTCCTCATCCTTCAAACATGTCTCAATCACACCCATCCTCAAAAAGGCCTCCCTCAACCCATCCTATTGCCGATATCACTTCTTCCTTATGCCTCAAAACTGCTGAAACAGCATGTCCATCTTGAACTGTCCTCCCACCTCTACTCCTGCTCCCTCTTTGACTAGTTACATTCTGGCTTCCACATCACTCTACTGAAACTGCCCTGACTTAAGTTACCAATTACTTACTATCCCCCAAGAGAAAGCGACACTACTGTGTCCTCCTTCTCCTGGACCTGTCTTCCGCCTTTGACACTGTAGACCATTCCCTCTTGTTACCGATTCTCTCATCCCTTGGCATCACAGACTTGGCCTTGTCCTGGATCTCTTTGTATCTAACAGACCAGACATTGTGTCTCCCTCTCCCACACCACCTCCTCACCTCATCATATGTCTGTCGGTGTTCCCCAAGGTTCAGTTCTAGGATCCCTACTCTTCTCCATCTACACCTTTGGCCTGGGACAGCTCATAGAATTCAATGGTTTGCAGTATCATCTCTACACTGATGACACACAGATCTACCTCTCTGGACCTGACATCACCTCCTTACTAACCAAAATCCCACAATGTCTGTCCGCTATTTCATCTTTCTTTTCTGCTCGCTTTCTAACACTGAACATGGACAAAACAAAATTCATCATCTTTCCCCCATGTCACTCTACCCCTCCACCAGACATATCCATCAAAGTCAATGGCTGCTCAGTCTCCCCAATCCTGCATGCTTGGTGCCTCGGGGTGATCCTTGACTCTGCCCTCTCCTTCAAGCCACGTATCCAAGCTCTTTGCCATCTCCTGCCAACTCCCACTCAGAAATATCACCAGGATTCGCACATTCCTTGACCAAGGAACAGCAAAAACACTCGTGCATGCCCTCATCATCTCCCTCCTCGACTATTGTAACCTCCTACTCTCTGGCCTCCCCTCTAGCACTCTTGCACCACGCCAATCTATCCTAATCTCTCCTGCCCGACTAATCCACTTGTATCCCCATTATTCCACAGCCTCTCCTCTCTGCCAATCCCTTCACTGGCATCTGGTTGTCCAGAGGCTCCAGTTCAAAACCCTAACTATGACATACAAAGCCATCCACAACCTGTCTCCTCCATACATCTGTGACATGATCTCCCGGTACTTACCTACACGCAACCTCCGATCCTCTCAAGATCTCCTTCTCTCCTCCCCACTTATCTCTTCTTCCCACAACTGCAGAGAAGAGTTCTCCCGTGCTTCCCCCATACTCTGGAACTCTCTACCCTGTCACATCAGACTCTTACCCATCGGGGAAACATTCAAAAGGAACCTGAAGACTCTCCTCTTCCGACAAGTCTACAACCTGCAATGATCCTCAGTCTACTGAACCGCCACATGAGCAGCTCAACCCTCTTCTAGTGTATCCTCACACATCCCTTGTACACTGAGCTCTTGTAGGCAGGGTCCTCTCTTTTTCTGTACTTGTGTGTGCCTTGTATTGCTCATGTTTATTATACTCATCTATGTATGCCCCCTTTCCCAAAAAGTGCCATGGAATAAATGGCGCTATAATAATGAATGATAATAATAATATCTTAATAAAATAAGAGTTCCAGTGGCCACTGAACGTATATGGTCGGCAAATAATTCAGCTCCTGACCAGGGAAGGAAGCATAAGTCACATATGATGAGTGAGTATTCAGACAACACATCAGAGGCTCGCATTTGCTTATTTCTGTGATGTAAAACATTTCCCTGACTGTTTTATCACAGGAACAAGGATTTCTACCCCATCTTCAGGCATCTGAGCTCATTAAATATCAACTTAACATAGTTTCAGCGGCCACTAAAGTTATATGGTCAACAGGGCCGGCCCTACCGCTGTGCGAGTTGTGCGGTCGCACAGGGCGCCGCCTGCCATGCTTCAAAGGGGGCGCCGTCGTTCCCTGGCCCTCCGCTCTGCCCCGGGCCGCCGATGTGCCCCCTGCCCTCCGATCTCCCCCCTGTGGGCTCCCCCCTGTGGGTGATCTACCCCCTGTGGGCTCCCCTGCCCTGCGATCCCTCCCCATGCCTCCTGTGATCGCCGCTGCCTGCGGTGATCACCTCCGCCCGTTCTCCTCTTCCCGCTCCCTCTTCTTCCCGCTCCCTCTTCTTCCTCACCTGTCTTCTTTCTTCTCCTCTGTCCTCCGCTGTTCTCCCTCTTTCCTTCGGTCTTCTCCCTCTGTCCTCCGGTCTGCTCCGGGTCTTCTCTGCGCTGTCCTCTTCCTGCGGCGTCCTCCTTCTTCTGTCGGCTCCTCTGCACAGTCATTTCCCAGCATAGAGATGAGTGTGCAGAGGAGCGGTGTCACAGCCAGGGCACAGCATCTGTGTGATTGCTGTGCCCTGGCTGTGTTAACCCTCTAAGTGCTGTGATGTCAGGGATCACAGCACTTAGAGGATCCAATCGTCATGGAAACGATCTCCAGAGACTACAACAAGGGATCAAGTGTCCTCTTGTTGTAGTCTCTGGGATCAGCGTCATTGTGCACGGTATGACAGACCATTGCCATACCGTGCACCATGACGCTGATCCCAGAGACTACAATAAGGGATCAAGTGTCCTCTTGTTGTGGTCTCTGGGATCATAGTCTTGGTGAATTGTATGACAGATCATTGCCATACAGTGCACCATAACGGTGACCCCAGAGGCTGTAGGAAGAGGACACTTGAGCCCTTGCTGCAGTCTCTGGATTGAGCAGTGGCGATCGAGCGTTGTGGGATCTTCATTGTGGACTACGTCGGAGGCGATCGAGCGTCGTGGGACCTTCGTTGTGGATTACGTCGGATCTTTTTATAATAAAGATGGAGTCCGAATTGTGTCTGTGTTTTTTTTTCAAATAAAAAGATTTTTCTCTGTGTGTATTTATTGACTATTTACCGTACTAGAGATTCCTAATGGCGGGTCTAACATTGGCCCTATATTATGAATCTCGGGCTTAGTGCCAGCTGCCAATAAAAAGCTGGCATTAACCCCTTTATTACCCAGTTAGCCACCGGCACCAGGGCAACTGGAAGAGCGTGGGTACAACGCCAGAAAATGGCGCTTCAATGAATGCGCCATTTTCTGGGGCGGCTGTGGGCTGCAATTCGCAGCATGGGGGGCCCAGAACGCTTGGGCCTCTCTATGCTGAGGATTCCAGCCCCCAGCTGCCTAGTTGTACCTGGCTGGACCAAAAATATGGCGGAGCCCCACGTAATTTTTTTTCTAGAATTAGTTCTAGAAATTAAAAAAAAAAATGGGCTTCGCTGTATTTTTGGTTCCAGCCAGGTATGACGAGGCAGCTGGGGGTGGGTGGCAGTCCGTAGCTGCCAAGTTGTACCTGGCTGGACCAAAAATATGGCGGAGCCCTATGTCATTTTTTTTCTAGAAATAATTCTAGAAATAAAAAAAAAAATAGGCTTCGCTGTATTTTTGGTTCCAGCCAGGTATGACGAGGCAGCTGGGGGCTGGTGGCAGTCCGTAGCTGCCAAGTTGTACCTGGCTGGACCAAAAATATGGCGGAGCCCTATGTCATTTTTTTCTAGAAATAATTCTAGAAATAAAAAAATAGGCTTCGCTGTATTTTTTGTTCCAGCCAGGTATGACGAGGCAGCTGGGGGCTGGTGGCAGTCCGTAGCTGCCAAGTTGTACCTGGCTGGACCAAAAATATGGCGGAGCTCTATGTCATTTTTTTTCTAGAAATAATTCTAGAAATAAAAAAAAAATAGGCTTCACTGTATTTTTGGTTGCCAACCAGGTACAACTTGGCAGCTAGGGGGCTGGAATCCTCAGCATGGAGAGACCCAATAATCTCTTATGGTACTGGCACACACCGCAATCTCGCCTGGCGATATGTGGCGATCTGACATGCACGGTCACGTTTCTCGTGCCCGCCTCAGATCGCCGATGGCGGCTTCAGAATAAATGAGAGCTGCTGTTGTTCCCTGATTTCCTCGGGATGTCACTTTTATGTGAGGAAAGAGTGAAGCTGCCACTGATTGGCTGCATGTCTCATGTGACATGGTCTGGGGGCACCAAAGGGGAATTTTGCACAGGGCGCAATTTAGCCTGAGGCCGGCCCTGATGGTCAACACATAACCCAGCTCCTGGCCAGGGAAGGAAGTACAAGTCACATATGATAAGTGAGTATACAGATGACATAGCAGGGGCAAGAGAGCAAGGAAACACACAGGGAACTTAAGCAAGGCAACTGATAGTAAAGAGCACCAAGATCTTGCTATACTCCTAGGTATGACTCACCTACAGGTTTCCACTCCTCCCTCCAAGGGAGTGAAGGGTAAGGAGTGCACAGAAACACCCAAAAAAAAATACAGGCAAGGAAACAAATATAAAAGAACTCTAGATCATCTTCAGTATGAAACTTTTCTGCTGCAATAGGAATGAACACCTCAGCAATTCAGAGATCTTCAATGTGGTCAGTAGAGAGTCCCTGACAGAAATTATGTCGCTTATCCATGTTATGTAAATAAATGCTTATAACTTGACGTTAAAGTCATCCATTGGTTGTATAAATTACTCTTCTGAAAGCTGAAACCCTCTGAAACGTGGTTTAGCTTGATAAAATAAATTGTCATCAATGCTGAAATATTGATCATTTAATGAACACAGAATGGTCAGATTTTGTCAAGACAAAAGTTTTGTCGCCCACAGAAAGTAATGTGATATTCAAACAAATAATTAACTTAAAATACAAATATATGTTGCATAACATTGTTGAATGAAGTTGTGGTGCTATTAGAGTCATATTTAATATTTTGTGTGACTTCCATGAGCTTGAAGGATGGCATCCATGCGGTTCAACAATGATTCATACAATTTATTAATGAAGTCATCAGGAATAGCAAAGAATGCAGTCTTACATGCCTCCCAGAGTTCATCTAGATTCTTTGGTTTTGTCTTCCAAGCTTCCTCTTTCATCCTACCCCAAACATGCTCAATGATGTTCATGTCTGGTGACTGGGGTGGCCAGTCCTTGAGCATCTTGATCTTTTTTGCCTGGAGGAACCTTGTTGTAGAGATGGATGTCTTAGATGCAGCACCATCCTGCTGCAGAATTTTCCCCCTTTTATGATTTGGAACATAAGAGGTAGTTAATACTTCTTGATATTTTAGGCTATTGATATTGCCTTCCACCTTGCAAATGTTTTGCACACCCTGATACTGAATGCAACCCCAGACCATCATTTTTCCACCACCAAAGTTAACTGTTTTCTGGGTGTATTTTGGATCCATACGGGCTCCAGTAGGTCTCCTGCAGTATTTGTGGCTGCTGTGGTGTAATTCTACTGAAGTTTCAGCAGCGAAATCCACCTTCTGCCACTTTTCCAGCATCCATCTGTTTAGCAGGCTGTGGGACTTTGCAAATGCCACACAGTTTTTTATTTGCCTTTTGTTTAGTGCTGGCTTCTGGGCCCTGATTTGACCATGGAGGCCATTTTGAGACAGAATCCTACAAACTGTTCTAGTTGACACAAAGACTTGAGATGACCAGGCCTGTTGGAGCCCTGCTGCAGTGGAAGAGGGGCTTGCTTTGGATTTTCTAACCAACAAACGTTCCTCCTGAGCAGTTGTCTTGCGGGGTCTGCCGGACCTGGGCTTGTCAAACACATCTCAAGTCTCTTCAAATCTTTTTTTTAATTCTTTGTACTTGATACTGAGACACATTAAATGCACCAGCCACCTCTGCAGTGGATCTGGTCTTCAGCCTCTTGATAATCAAGGCTTTGGTCGCAGGGTGGATTTTTGTCATGTTGTCAGAGCTCAAGTTGCAGTTCAAGTGAAGGTCTGGGGTGCTGGGTTTCTTTTTAGACACACCCACTAATTAACCGATCATTTTCTGAGCAAAGGTGAAGATGTAAGCTAGGATTGGGTGCATTATATGATCAGGCGACAAAACGTTTATTTTGCTAAAATCTGACCATTCTGTGCTCATTAAATGATCAATATTTCAGCATTGATGACAATTTATTTTCTTAGCCTAAACCAAATTTCGGATGGTTTCAGCTTTCAAAAGAGTAATTTATATACCCAATGGATGAATTTAACGTCCAGTTATAAGCTTTTATTTACATAACATGGACAAGCGACATAACTTCTGTCAGGGAGTATATATCCGGCATGGGCTAAAACCAGAGGCCGGTCAATATAGCAAAAGGGAGTGATGAAAAGAAGCTAGAGCTGCAAATAAGGCTAAGAGAAATCTTAGCCCAAAAGGAAAGGGTCCTTAACCACTTCATCATAAAAAGTAAGTACATCCACAAGATAACAGTCTAGTGTGCTCCACCAGAGAACCTGTGAATAATAAAACATTGAGATCTCTTGACCCCAGGTCCCCCAGGACGTGGCACACCCATGATAGCTGGATCAGGTAGATGCTATGGCGTCCTTGTAGAGTGATGAACCAACTTTGATTGGTCTCATCCCCTTTGGTAAAGGGTAGTAATCACTGTGCAAGACTCCCCTCCCTTGAGGAACTATATTTTATACAAACAAGGATTTTAGGAAGTGTAAAGGGGATTCAGTCTTATATTAGGGCCCGATCTAACCTATGTACAGAACATGCCCCATTGCAGTAAATAGAGAGATCTAGAGACAATCTAGAAGGTTTGTATAACATAGAATTATCTATTTTGTTTTCTGCAAGATACCGCGTCCTACATCCCTGTGTGCAGTTTCTGAAGGTCTTCTCCCCTCGTAAAGGTCAGCAGAGTCGTTCCTGACAGCGTCGGTGCTGATTTCTTGTTTCTGCTCACACAAGGCAGAGAGGCTTTCACATTACTGTATCAAGGAGGTGACGTCCGGCCAAGAACCTGCCACGATCATTTCCTCAATCTGCCGCGCTGTACATTTTATTTCCATGGATTAATCTCTATCCTGGTCAGATATGTCCGGCAGCCGAACGGTACAGAGACGGCAAGTTCCTTATGGGAACTTCACCGAGCGACCAAGACAAGCCAATTATACGAGGAGACCTCAAGAAGGGAGACGGGGTGAGCTACGAGGGAACCCAGGAGGGGAAGAAACATTTTTTAAGTAAAATTGTTTCCCAAAAAATGATCATTAAATGTTGGTTTTCTGCCATCCTTCCACAATGCTGGACCCAGAAACAATCCCCTGAACGTAGATCTATTGATCAGTTCCAAAGAAGGAAACACCCAAGACCTACGAAGGACAGAAGGGTTTCCAAGCAGTGTTTAATTAAACTGATAGGACTTGATTTGGAAAGGCACACACCTGTCTATATAAGACCTCACAGCTCACAGTGCATGTCAGACCAAATGAGAATCATGAGGTCAAAGGAACTGCCCAAGGAGCTCAGAGACAGAATTGTGGCAAGGCACAGATCTGACCAAGGTTACAAAGAATTTCTGCAGTACTCAAGGTTCCTAAGAGCACAGTGGCCTCCATAATCCTTAAATGGAAGAAGTTTGGGACCCAACAGAAGTCTTCCTAGATCTGGCCGCCAGTCAAACTGAGCAATCGTGGAAAGAGCCTTGGTGAGAGGTAAAGAAGAACCCTAATCACTGTGGCTGAGCTCCAGAGATGCAGTAGGGAGATAAGAGACGGGTTTCCACAAAGTCATCTATCACTGCAGCCCTCAACCAGTCAGGCCTTTATGGCAGAGAAGGAAACATGAATGCGGCCAAGTACAGAGATATCCTGGATGAGAACCTCTTCCCGGGCTCTGCACCTCAGACTTGGCTGAAGATTCACCTTCTAACAAGACAATGACCCTAAGCCACAGCTAAAATAACAAAGCAATGGCTTCACAACAACTCTGTGCCCATTCCTGACCGGCCCAGCCAGAGCCCTGACCTAAACCTAACGGAGCATCTCTGGAGAGACCTGAAAATGGCTCCACCAACGTTCACCATCCAACCTGACGGAACTGGAGAGGATCTGCAAGGAGGAATGAGAGGATCCCCAAATCCAGGGGGGATAAACTGCATCATTCCAAGAAGACTCATGGCTGTACGAGCTCCAAAGGTGCAAATACTCAATACTGAGCAAAGGGGCTGAATACTTATCATCAATACTGAGCAAAGGGGCTGAATACTTATCATCAATACTGAGCAAAGGGGCTGAATACTTATCATCAATACTGAGCAAAGGGGCTGAATACTTATCATCAATACTGAGCAAAGAGGCTGAATACTTATCATCAATACTGAGGAAAGAGGCTGAATACTTATCATCAATACTGAGCAAAGGGGCTGAATACTTATCAATACTGAGCAAAGGGGCTGAATACTTATCATCAATACTGAGCAAAGGGGCTGAATACTTATCATCAATACTGAGCAAAGGGGCCGAATACTTATCATCAATACTGAGCAAAGGGGCCGAAACTTATCAAATACTGAGCAAGACTGGCTGAATACTTATCACAATACATGACCAAGGCCCAGAAATATCATCAATAGAGCAAAGGGCTGAATACTTATCACCAATACTGAGCAAAGGGGCTGAATACTTCATCAATACTGAGCAAGGGTCTGAATATATCAATACTGAGAAATGGCTCACAATCCCATCCAATACTGAGCAAGGGAATACTTCATCAATATGAGAAATGGGCTGATACTATCATCAATACTGAGCAAAGGGGTGAATACTCCATCAATTACGACCAAAGGGCTGAATACTTATCATCAATACTGAGCAAAGGGCTGAATACTATCATCAATACTGAGCAAAGGGGCTGAATACTTATCATCAATACTGAGCAAAGGGGCTGAATACTTATCAATACTGAGCAAAGGGGCTGAATACTTATCATCAATACTGAGCAAAGGGGCTGAATACTTATCATCAATACTAAGCAAAGGGGCTGAATACTTACCATCAATACTGAGCAAAGGGGCTGAATACTTATCACCAATACTGAGCAAAGGGGCTGAATACTTATCATCAATACTGAGCAAAGGGGCTGAATACTTATCATCAATACTGAGCAAAGGGGCTGAATACTTATCATCAATACTGAGCAAAGGGGCTGAATACTTATCACAATACTGAGCAAAGGGGCTGAATACTTATCATCAATACTGAGCAAAGGGGCTGAATACTTATCATCAATACTGAGCAAAGGGGCTGAATACTTATCATCAATACTGAGCAAAGGGGCTGAATACTTATCATCAATACTGAGCAAAGGGGCTGAATACTTATCATCAATACTGAGCAAAGGGGCTGAATACTTATCATCAATACTGAGCAAAGGGGCTGAATACTTATTATCATGGGAGATTTCAATTTTTCTTTTTTAATAAATTTGCACAAATATCTACATTTCTGTTTTTTCAGTGAAGATGGGGTGCAGAGTGTACATTAATGAGAAAAAATGGACTTTTTGGAATTTACCAAATGGCTGCAATGAAACAAAGAGTGAAAAATGTAAAGGGGTCTGAATACTTTCCGCATCCACTGTTTGTATATGAAATTCTGTGGCAAATTGAGAGTTAACGTGAAAGATCATCCATTACACAATACATAACAGGGGCACATATATAAGAATATCTCAGCACAGGAGATGTAATATGATCAGGCCATGTCCCTGTACAGTCAGACACATCCATTACACAGTACATAGCAGGTACACATGTATAAGATTATCTCAGTACAGGAGATGTGGTATGATCAGACCATGTCCCTGAACAGTCAGACACATCCATTACACAGTACATAGCAGGGACACATATATAAGATTATCTCAGCACAGGAGATGTGGTATGATCAGACCATGTCCCTGTACGGTCAGACACATCCATTACACAGTACATAGCAGGGACACATATATAAGATTATCTCAGCACAGGAACATTTCTTAAACATCCAATTGAGAAAATTATTATTATTATTCCAAGATCTATTGATTAAAATCAACTTTATTCTTGTGAAAACCCCTTTAATTCTTTCAGCGCTGAGTAAGACTCAATTGAAGTAGTCACAGGCTGTGTGCCAAAAAGTAAAGAAGTCTGAAAGTGGAAGAGAAGATTGCAGCCAAAATGAGGTAGCGGTGGATGAGATGGGGAGCTGCAGCACCAAGGCAGAGGAGGGGTGAGATGAGAATAATATTTTTTTTATAATTTTTAATCTTTGATTATTCTGAGGGGACTGGAAATGGCTTTTATAAGGAATTTGATTTGCCCATTGCCTACGCTCTGCCCCATGGACCAGGGCATACACACAGTTTGTGAACTCCAATACATATCAATCAAATCCCACAATGTCTGTCCGCTATTTCATCTTTATTTTCTGCTCGATTTTTAAAACTAAACATGGATAAAACAGAATTCATCATCTTTCCCCATCTCACTCCACCTCTCCACCAGACCTATCCATCAAAGTCAATGGCTGCTCACCTCCCCAGTCCCGCATGCTCGGTGCCTCAGGATAATCCTCGACTCTGCTGTCTTATTCAAGCCCGTGTCACCTGCTGTCGACTCCAAGTGAAAAGTATTTCCCGGATTCACACAATCCTCAACTAAAAATCTACAAAAACACTCGTGCATGCCCTCATCATTTCCTGCTTTGAGTATTGCAACCTCCTACTCTCTGGCCTCCCCTCTAGCACTCTTGCACCACTCCAAATATCATAAACTCTGTTGTCAGACTAATCCACCTGTCTCCCCCTACTCCCCAGCCTCTCCTCTATGGCAGGCTCTTCACATGCTTCCCATTGCCCAAAGGTTCCAGCTCAAACTCTAACCCTGACATACAAAACCATCCACAACCTGTCTCCTCCATACATCTGTGATATAGTCTCCAGGTACCTGCATACAGCCTGCGATCTATTCAAGATCTCCTTCTCTACTCCCCACTTATCACTTCTTCACACAACCACATTCACGATTTATCCTGTGCTTCGCCCATTCCCTGGAACTCTCTGCCCCAACACATCAGACTCTCGCCCACCGTGGTAACCTTCAAATGGAACCTGAAGACCCACCTCCTCCTACAAGCCTACAGCCTGCAGTGAGCACTATACTGCCGCAAAACCAGCCTTACCCTTTCCTACTGTATCCTCACCCATCCCTTGTAGACTGTGAGCCCTCATAGGCAGGCTATTCTCCCCTCACCTACTGTATCCTCTCCCATCCTTTGTAGACTGTGAGCCCTCATGGACAGGGTCCTCTCCCCTCACCTACTGTATCCTCTCCCATCCCTTGTAGACTGTGAGCCCTCGTGGGCAGGGTCCTCTCTCCTCACCTACTGTATCCTCACCTATCCCTTGCAGAGTCTGAGACCTCGTGGGCAGGGTCCTCTATCTCCTCACCTTCTGTGCCCTCACCCATCCCTTGTATACTGTGAGCTCTCGTGGGCAGGGTTCTCTCCTTATCTTCTGTATCCTCACCCATCCCTGGTAAACTGTGATCCTACATGGGCAGGGTCCTCTCTCCTCATTCATCCCTTGTAGACTGTGATCCCACATGGGCAAGGTCCTCTCTCCTCATCTATCCCTTGTAGACAGTGAGCCCTCGTGGGCATTGTCCTCACTCCTCATCCATCCCTTGTAGACTGTGAGCCCTCATGGGCAGGGCACCCCTCTCCTAACCTACACTATCCTCACTCTTCCCTTGTATACTGTGAGCCCTCGTGGGCAGGGTCCTCTCTTCTCACCTACTGTATCCCCATCCATCCCTTATATACTGTGAGCCCTCATGGGCAGGGTCCTCTCTCACCACCTACTGTATCCTCATCCATCCCTTGTAGACTGTGAGCCCACATGGGCAGGGTCCTCTCCCTTCACCTACTGTATCCTCACCCTTCCCTTATATACTGTGAGCCCTCATGGGCAGGGTCCTCTCTCCTCTGTATCCTCATCCATCCCTTGTAGACTGTGAGCCCTCGTGGGCAGGGTCCTCTCCCTTCACCTACTGTATCCTCACCCTTCCCTTATATACTGTGAGCCCTCGTGGGCAGGGTCCTCTCTCCTCACCTACTGTATCCTCATCCATCCCTTGTAGACTGTGAGCCCTTGTGGGCAGGGTCCTTTCTCCTCACCTACTGTATCCTCATCCATCCCTTGTAGACTGTGAGCCCTCTTGGGCAGGGTCCCGTCCCCTCACCTACTGTATCCTCATCCATCCCTTGTAGACTGTGAGCCCTCGCAGGGAGGGTCCTCTCTCTTCACCTACTGTATCCTCACCCATCCCTTGTAGACTGTGAGTCCTCGTGAGCAGGTTCCCCTACGCTCACCTACTATATCCTCACCCATCCCTTGTAGACTGTGAGCCCTCATGGGCAGGGTCCTCTCTCCTCACCTACTGTATCCTCACCCATCCCTTGTAGACTGTGAGCCCTTGTGGGCAGGGTCCTCTCTCCTCACCTACTGTATCCTCACCCATCCCTTGTATATTGTGAGCCCTTGTGGGCAGGGTCCTCTCTCCTCACCTACTATATCCTCACCCATCCCTTGTAGACTGTGAGCCCTCATGGGCAGGTCCTCTCTCCTCACCCACTATCTCCTCACCCATCCCTTGTAGACTGTGAGCCCTCGTGGGCAGGGTCCTCTCTCCTCATCTACTGTATCCTCACCCATCCCTTCTAGACTGTGAGCCCTCGTGGGCAGGGTCCTCTCTCCTCACCTACTGTATCCTCAGCCATCCCTTGTAGACTGTGAGCCCTCTTGGGCAGGGTCCTATCTCCTCACCTACTGTATCCTCACCCATCCCTTGTAATGTGAGCCCTCATGGGCAGGGTCTCTCTCCTCACCTACTGTATCCTCATCCATCCCTTGTAGACTTTGACACTCTTGGGCAGGGTCCTCTCTCCTTCATCTACTTATCCTCACCCATCCTTGTAGACTGTGAGCCCTCATGGGCAGGGTCCTCTCTCCTTATCTACTGTATCCTCACCCATCCTTGTAGACTGTGAGCCTCGCAGGCAGGTCCTCTATCCTTACCTACTGTATCCTCACCCATCCCTTGTAGACTGTGAGCCCTCATGGGCAGGGTCCTTCTCTCCTTACTACTGTATCCTCACCCATCCCTTGTAGACTGTGAACCCTCGTGGGCAGGGTCCCCTCTCCTCCTGTACCTGTCTGTGCCTTGTATTGTTCATGATTGTTGTGCTTGTCTATGTATGCCTCTTTCCACATGTAAAGCGTCATGGAATAAATGGTGCTATGAAAATAAATAATAATAATTGAGAATTCAGCTCCTTGTTTCCCCTCTTGGGTTCTTCGTAGCCGGCAATGGTGACGTGTACATACACGACGTCCTCTGTGAAGTCAGCGCAGCACCCCTACATCCGCTCTACCTACTTGGGAACTAATTGAGATCCCACAGCTTCCTCATTCCACAGACTGATGGTGGAAAGCTCAGAAGACCCCTGCGGCTCTGGAGAGGGGAAGGGGGGTCTCCAGCAATCTGTCAGTTCATTCAAACACAGCCAGAGGCAGCAACTAAGCAAACAGAGGCCTTTGTTCTCCACTTGTCAACTTTTCCACTGCAGCAGGACAGTGTCTGTCACCCCGGCCGCCTGGTGCTAAGGCCTCACATCTCACATAGCATCCAACAACATACTCATGAGTGCTTACCCCCAGCATCTGGTGCAAGTAGTAGTACTGTGGACCGCTGTAGTACCGGGTGAAGGTTCTCCAGAACAGTAGAGTATTGATGGCCAGCCAGATGAACTGTGGAGAAAAAGAAGGGACTTAGAAAAAGGCAACAATAGAGGAGTCATTGGGCTTTATTAGGCACCAGGGTGTGGGTTACATCTTCTACGACCCTCTATATCTACAACAGTGTTTTTGCAATCCAGTCATCAATGAGCCACCAACAGGTTGCGTTTTCAGGATTTCCTTAGCATTGCAACAGGTGATAATTTAATTCAACCTGCAACATTTGATGATTCCACCACCTGTGCAATGACTAAGGAAATACCTGGAAATTTTTGGTCTAATCCTCAGGGACATCAGGGCAGGGACCATCCAGAGGTATGATTTGGATATACCATATTCACCTAAATTGAACACAGGTCACAATCCACTGTTTCGACCAGTTTTTGGTCTTTTTTAGGGACATCTGCACAGGCGTTGTCCAGATGTATGATTTGGGTACGCCATGTGCACCACACAGCTCACGGTCCAATGTTTCAACCGGTTTTTGGTCTTTTTCAGGGACATCTAGTAGCTATTGCCCAATGTGGAATTTGGGTATGACTTATGACAAATGCCTTCTGACACATGGCGTACCCAAACCCCACATCAGGACAGTAGCTACATACTGTAGGATGTTTAGATTGTGAGCCCCAATAGGACAGTGTTGCAGATGTATGCAAAGGGCTATGGAATTAATAGCGCAATATAAATGAATAAATATTAAAAACTCTGCAACAGCCAAGCTACAGCTGTGGGACCACCTAGTATGGACAGGTAAGCACTCCTGAATTTACTAAGTATAATATCATCATATATAAGGTCAAAAAAGTTTTTTTTACAATTTTTCCTTAAAGGCATTTAAATAAAAATAAAAGTGCATAATTTGGATGGTTGTACAAAACAACTTAATATACAAGTGGTCCCTGCACAAGTGGTAGTTGGGATGGCACAGTGAATAGCACTGTATGGTGGCTCTGTGGTTAGCACTGCAGCATTGGGATCATGGGTTCAAATCCCACATCTGCAAGGAGTTTATATGTTCTCCCTGTGTTTGCGTGGGTTTCCTCTTTGCACTCTGGGTTTTCTCCCATACTTCAAAGACATAGTGATGGGATAGGAGGTTTAAATTGTGAACCCCAATGGGGACAGGGTTGCAAATGTGTGTGCTATGGAATTATTAGCAATATATAAATTAATAAATATTGAAAACTCTGTGACAGCCACCTTCAGCTGTGGGACCACCCAGTGATGGACAGGTAAGCACTCTTGAATTTACTCAAATACTCATGTTATACTCATTAAATTACTCATATTACTCCTAAAATGACTCATATAAGCTCATTAAATTACTCATATATAAGGCTCAAAAAGAAACATTTTACAAATTTTGATTCAAGAAATTAAATAAAAATAAAATGATAATTTGACGGTTGTACAAAATTGACTTAAATACTACAAATGGTCACTGCACAAGTGCTAGTTGATACCGTGTCTATAACTCCCTGACAGCCAAGCTTCACTGGGGACCACCCAGTATGGACAGGTAAGTATCCTGAATTTACTATGTATACAATCATTATATATAAGGCTCAAAAAGAAACATTTTACAAATTTTCATTCAACAAATCTAAAAATAAATGCATTATTTGGACGGTTGTGCAAAATTGACTCTAAATAGTACAAATGGTCACTGTACAAGTTAAGTTGATGGTCTATAACTCCCTGACAGCCAAGTGTCAGCTGTGGGACCACCCAGTATGGACAGGTAAGTAATCCAGAATTTACTATGTATACGATCATTATATTAAGGCTCAAAAAGAAACATTTGACAAATTTTTCTTACATTTTTTCCTTCAAGGTATTTAAAAAAAATAAATATTGCAAGTTGTAAAAATGTAGAAAGTGTCCTACCAGAAGAGGTGCTTGAAGCCTTCATTGTAGAGCCAGCTATTACAAGGTAAAGCCATCCTCCTGTCCTGCTCCAGCGTAGTGTAATCAATCCACAATGGTCAGAGCTCTCCCCCCTTGTAGGAAGCAGCTTCCTGTCTTCTCCCCAGTGATCTTCATGTCTATATATTCCCAACCCTGTGGTTAATGATGTGGGACAGACTGCATTGTTACAAATAGGAATCATCAGCAGCAATCACTGCATGGAAAACAAGCTGAAACTTCCCCCACAAAAGTTTTTACAAAACTTTTTAAAGTTAAAGGAAAAAAAAGTTTAGAAACTATAAAGATTCCGTAGACGACAGAAAGTATCAGGATACGTAACGTAAAGACTTCCCCTATAGAAATGCAGGAAGCCGCTCTCATCCCATTATCCATATCTCTACATTCTGCCTAACTTTTTCCATTCAGATATAGTTTAACAAAGAGGAGGGATCAGGAGCAGGGGGGCCGCAGCTACAGTGGCCCTGAGGGATCAGACTTTTTTTTTCTCCCTTTTTCTGAACAGATGTTTGCTATTATTACAGGTTAAAAAAAAGTCAGTCAAAGCGGAGAACTAACAATAATAATACTAGAAATATGTATGAAAATCTAAATATTATTTAAAGAAGTAAATTAAGAACATGATATTTTGAAAATAAAGATAAAATAGAATAAAAATATGATAAAAAATAATATATAAAACTTAAATTCTATTTGGTACATATGTGCATTAAATTATTCCTGGATGTAAAAAAATACATGTGAAAAAACTATGAAAAAATACCATGAAAGCAACTACCATTGATCAAATGCAGTTTTAAAATATTGTTACAAGTAATAATGATAAACACTGCTCTCATTTACAAGAATAATGTAATTGTGTTCCTATGTACAAAATATAACTACTATTATACTGCTCCTAGTACAGAATATAACTACTATAATACTGCCCCTATGTACAAGAATATAACTACTATAATACTGCCCTATATACAAGAATATAACTACTATAATACTGCTCCTATATACAAGAATATAACTACTATAATACTGCCCCTAATGTACAAGAATATAACTACTATAATACTGCTCCTATATACAGGAATATAACTACTATAATACTGCCCTATGTACAAGAATATAACTTCTATAATACTGCCCCTATGTACAAGAATATAACTACTATAATACTGCTCCTATGTACAAGAATATAACTACTATAATACTGCTCCTATGTACAAGAATATAACTTCTATAATACTGCCCCTATGTACAAGAATATAACTACTATAATACTGCCCCTATGTACAAGAATATAACTTCTATAATACTGCTCCCTATGTACAAGAATATAACTACTATAATACTGCTCCTATTACAGGAATATAACTACTATAATACTGCCCTATGTACAAGAATATAACTTCTATAATACTGCCCCTATGTACAAGAATATAACTACTATAATACTGCCTCCTATGTACAAGAATATAACTACTATAATACTGCTCCTATGTACAAGAATATAATTCTATAATACTGCCCCCTATGTACAAGAATATAACTACTATAATACTGCCTCCTATGTACAAGAATATAACTTCTATAATACTGCCCCTATGTACAAGAATATAACTACTATAATACTGCCCCTATGTACAAGAATATAACTACTATAATACTGCTTCCTATGTACAAGAATATAACTACTATAATACTGCTCCTATGTACAAGAATATAACTACTATAATACTGCTCCTATGTACAAGAATATAACTACTATAATACTGCTCCTATATACAAGAATATAACTACTATAATACTGCTCCTATGTACAAGAATATAACTACTATAATACTGCTCCTATTACAAGAATATAACTCTATAATACTGCCCCTATGTACAAGAATATAACTACTATAATACTGCCTCCTATGTACAAGAATATAACTACTATAATACTGTTCCTATGTACAAGAATATAACTACTATAATACTGCCTCCTATGTACAAGAATATAACTACTATAATACTGTTCCTATGTACAAGAATATAACTACTATAATACTGCCTCCTATGTACAAGAATATAACTACTATAATACTGTTCCTATGTACAAGAATATAACTACTATAATACTGCCTACTATGTACAAGAATATAACTACTATAATACTGCTCCTATGTACAAGAATATAACTACTATAATACTGCTCCTATGTACAAGAATATAACTACTATAATACTGCTCCTATGTACAAGAATATAACTACTATAATACTGCTCCTATGTACAAGAATATAACTACTATAATACTGTCCTATGTACAAGAATATAACTACTATAATACTCCTATGTACAAGAATATAACTACTATAATACTGCTCCTATGTACAAGAATATAACTACTATAATACTGCCCTATGTACAAGAATATAACTACTATAATACTGCTCCTATGATACAAGAATATAACTACTATAATACTGTCCTATGTACAAGAATATAACTACTATAATACTGCTCCTATGTACAAGAATATAACTACTATAATACTGCCTCCTATGTACAAGATATAACTACTATAATACTGCTCCTATGTACAAGAATATAACTACTATAATACTGCCCCTATGTACAAGAATATAACTACTATAATACTGCTCCTATGTACAAGAATATAACTACTATAATACTGCTCCTATGTACAAGAATATAACTACTATAATACTGCTCCTATGTACAAGAATATAACTACTATAATACTGCTCCTATGTACAAGAATATAACTACTATAATACTGCCCTATGTACAAGAATATAACTACTATAATACTGCCCTATGTACAAGAATATAACTATATAATACTGCTCCTATGTACAAGAATATAATACTATAATACTGCCCTATGTACAGAATATACTATAACTGCTATAAAATACTGTCTCTATGTACAAGAATATAACTACTATAATACTGCCCCTATGTACAAGAATATAACTACTATAATACTGCTCCTATGTACAAGAATATAACTACTATAATACTGCTCCTATGTACAAGAATATAACTACTATAATACTGCCCCTATGTACAAGAATATAATACTATAATACTGCCCCTATGTACAAGAATATAACTACTATAATACTGCTCTATGTACAAGAATATAACTACTATAATACTGCCCCTATGTACAAGAATATAACTACTATAATACTGCCTATGTACAAGAATATTTAAATACTATAATACTGCTCCTATGTACAAGAATATAACTACTATAATACTGCTCCTATGTACAAGAATATAACTACTATAATACTGCCCCTATGTACAAGAATATAACTTTTTTTTTTTAAAAAAAAAAAATACTATAATACTGCTCCTATGTACAAGAATATAACTACTATAATACTGCCTCCTATGTACAAGAATATAACTACTATAATACTGCCCTATGTACAAGAATATAACTACTATAATACTGCTCCTATGTACAAGAATATAACTACTATATACTGCTCCTATGTACAAGAATATAACTACTATAATACTGCTCCTATGTACAAGAATATAACTACTATAATACTGCTCCTATGTACAAGAATATAACTACTATAATACTGCCCCTATGTACAAGAATATAACTACTATAATACTGCTCCTATGTACAAGAAATTAACTACTATAATACTGCTCCTATGTACAAGAATATAACTACTATAATACTGCTCCTATGTACAAGAATATAACTACTATAATACTGCCCTATGTACAAGAATATAACTACTATATTACTGCTCCTATGTACAAGAATATAACTACTATAATACTGCTCCTATGTACAAGAATATAATACTATAATACTGCCCTATGTACAAGAATATAACTACTATAATACTGCCCTATGTACAAGAATATAACTACTATAATACTGCTCCCTATGTACAAGAATATAACTACTATAATACTGCCCTATGTACAAGAATATAACTACTATAATACTGCTCCTATGTACAAGAATATAACTACTATAATACTGCCCTATGTACAAGAATATAACTACTATAATACTGCTCCTATGTACAAGAATATAAACTAGTATAATACTGCTCCTATATACAAGAAAATAATTACTATAATACTGCTCCTATGTACAAGAATATAACTACTATAATACTGCTCCTATATACAAGAATATAACTACTATAATACTGCTCATATGTACAAGAATATAACTACTATAATACTGCTCATATGTACAAGAATATAACTACTATAATACTGCTCCTATGTACAAGAATATAACTACTATAATACTGCCCTTTTGTACTAGAATATAACTACTATAATACTGCGTCTATATACAAGAATATAACTAATATAATACTGCCCCTATGTACAAGAATATAACTACTATAATACTGCCCTATGTACTAGAATATAACTACTATAATACTGCCCCTATGTACAAGAATATAACTACTATAATACTGCCCCTATGTACAAGAATATAACTACTATAATACTGCCCCTATGTACTAGAATATAACTACTATAATACTGCTCCTATATACAAGAATATAACTACTATAATACTGCTCCTATATACAAGAATATAACTACTATAATACTGCCCTATGTACAAGAATATAACTACTATAATACTGCCTCTATGTACAAGAATATAACTACTATAATACTGCTCCTATGTACAAGAATATAACTACCGGTACTATAATACTGCTCCTATGTACAAGAATATACTACTATAATATTGCCCTGTATACAAGAATATAACTACTATAATACTGTCCCTATGTACAAGAATATAACTACTATAATACTGCCCCTATATACAAGAATATAACTACTATAATACTGCCCCCTATGTACAAGAATATAACTACTATAATACTGCTCCTATGTACAAGAATATAACTACTATAATACTGCCCCCTATGTACAAGAATATAACTACTATAATACTGCTCCTATGTACAAGAATATAACTACTATAATACTGCCCCTATATACAAGAATATAACTACTATAATACTGCCCCTATATACAAGAATATAACTACTATAATACTGCGCCTATGTACAAGAATATAACTACTATTATACTGCTGCTATGTACAAGAATATAACTACTATAATACTGCCCTATGTACAAGAATATAACTACTATAATACTGCTCCTATATACAAGAATATAACTAGTATAATACTGCTCCTATATACAAGAATATAACTACTATAATACTGCTCCTATGTACAAGAATATAACTGCTATAATACTGCTCCTATGTACAAGAATATAACTACTATAATACTGCTCCTATGTACAAGAATATAACTAGTATAATACTGCTCCTATATACAAGAAAATAATTACTATAATACTGCTCCTATGTACAAGAATATAACTACTATAATACTGCTCCTATATACAAGAATATAACTACTATAATACTGCTCATATGTACAAGAATATAACTACTATAATACTGCTCATATGTACAAGAATATAACTACTATAATACTGCTCCTATGTACAAGAATATAACTACTATAATACTGCCCTTTTGTACTAGAATATAACTACTATAATACTGCGTCTATATACAAGAATATAACTAATATAATACTGCCCCTATGTACAAGAATATAACTACTATAATACTGCCCCTATGTACTAGAATATAACTACTATAATACTGCCCCTATGTACAAGAATATAACTACTATAATACTGCCCCTATGTACAAGAATATAACTACTATAATACTGCCCCTATGTACTAGAATATAACTACTATAATACTGCTCCTATATACAAGAATATAACTACTATAATACTGCTCCTATATACAAGAATATAACTACTATAATACTGCCCCTATGTACAAGAATATAACTACTATAATACTGCCTCTATGTACAAGAATATAACTACTATAATACTGCTCCTATGTACAAGAATATAACTACCGGTACTATAATACTGCTCCTATGTACAAGAATATACTACTATAATATTGCCCCTGTATACAAGAATATAACTACTATAATACTGTCCCTATGTACAAGAATATAACTACTATAATACTGCCCCTATATACAAGAATATAACTACTATAATACTGCCCCCTATATACAAGAATATAACTACTATAATACTGCTCCTATGTACAAGAATATAACTACTATAATACTGCTCCTATGTACAAGAATATAACTACTATAATACTGCCCCAATGTACAAGAATATAACTACTATAATACTGCCCCTATATACAAGAATATAACTACTATAATACATCCCATAGTCTTCATCCTCTGGGAGTTGTTCGTATAGTGGATTCCTCTCCCTTCTTTTTATTTCCGGCTTTTCTATGTCAAAAGCTGAAACATCTTTTTCTCTTACAGTTTTGTGTTCAGTTCCTAATTAGATTCTGTGCCTTAATGTTGTCAGTGAAGCCTCGGGCAGCGGTGGTAATTGGAAGGCTATGGAGATTGCAGGTAATGATGTCTGTATTTAGAGGTCTGCTCCGAGTCTCATGTTCCATTGATCATGCACAGTTATGTCTGTGACTCGCTGAGGACACAATATCTCTCTGCTGTTTTTATTTTCCCTTCGCTCTGGCGGTTGTTGGACACGACCGGTCTGAGGTCTTCTCGGAATTCCCGAGTTACTGCCTAGAATTATAACTGATATTACACCTGTCAGGAACAGTAAATCCAGCTGTGTTCATCCAGACAATGCTGAACTACAAACCCCAGCCCACTCACAATGCCTTACTACTTCTTTCTCGATCTCTCTAGTATCTTGAAGATCAGCGTACCTCAGTATATAACCTGCCCCGACGCGTTCTGAACTCAAAGGGTTTGTGCCACCAAAAATATGTTCCACCATTGGATGTGTTAGAAAAAATGTTCCTTTCCCATCATCTGTTATAATAGATGGCGTCCATCATCCTCTTCCATCTGTACAAGACTGAATCCCACAATCCACTCTGCCACCCAAAAGTACTTTGGAAGCCATATTGGGACACCCAAGTGTCACCGTACTCTTATTGCACTCCCGCCGCACACCCGGCCTAACGCCCAGTCACACCCCTGTCTGGCACGCCCGCTATCCAACACGCCCGCCGTCCGACACACTGGACACCTCTGCAGTAGCACTGCACCCACCTTCGTCCCAAGGAACTCTGAGTCTCTGTCTGTGGCCTGTGTTCAGTGTAAGATGGAGCGTCGGCACCCTCTGGTAGCTATACATGCTACAAAGGGCACTGCACCCTATCTGCTTCTGTTCACACAGGCCGCACACAGAGCCTCAGAGTTTCCTAAGGTGGAGGTGGGTCTAGACACACAAACATACACATGCACACATTCACACACGCATACACACACATGCGCATACACCCACACATACACATGCGCATACATGGACATACATATACTCACGGGCATGCACGCTCACACATGCGCATACATTCACAAATGCACATGCACACATGTGCATACACATACACACACTTATACACATGCACACACTTGGACATACACACACACATATATATGCACACTTGCATACACACGCACACATATAGCATACACACATGCATGCACATACACGCACATGCACATACACGCACATACATGCACACTCTCATACATATACACACATGCACATACATACACACACATATGCATACATGTGCATACACGCACACACACATACAGGCATGTTTTATTAAACAGTAGCACTCACTGGTCAGGAGATAAAAACAACTTTATTTTTAATAAGTCGTCAGGCTTTACAACTACGAACCTTCTGGAGGGAGGATGGCAGTCATTAGAATGATGGCCGTTTTGCATTATTACATGGTGCTTCCACGGGTTCAAATGTACATGTGTACATACATACATTACATATCCATGTGTACATTTGAACCGGTGGAAGTGCCATTTAGCAATGCAAAACAGCCATCATTATAGACTCCCATCCTCCCTCTAGAAGCTTCGCAGTTGTAAAGCCGGACAACTAACTGAAAATAATGCTGTTTTTATCTCTTGACCAGATGTCTGCTGCATCCAGGCAAGGGGTCCCCCAGCCCTTGAGCAGCCCTGTACCCCGAGATAATACACTTAGAAAACTTACATCGTGCAGCCAGAAAGGAGGTGGCCAGAGGCTGGAGCCGAAGGGCAGATTCACACCCCCTGCTTGTTTAATCTGCCCACCGCTGCCAATCATTGTCTCCCTCTTCTGCAGCATAGCACAGTTATATTCTGTGATCCCCGGCTGTAATGTCTGTATACTCTTATATTCTGTGATCACCGGTTGTAATGTCTGTATACTCTTATATTCTGTGATCCCTGGCTGTATACTCTTATATTCTGTGATCCCAAGCTGTAATGTCTGTATACTCTTATATTCTGTGATCCCCGGCTGTAATGTCTGTATACTCTTATATTCTGTGATCCCCGGCTGTAATGTCTGTATACTCTTATATTCTGTGATCCCTGGCTGTAATGTCTGTATACTCTTTATATTCTGTGATCCCCAGCTGTAATGTCTGTATACTCTTATATTCTGTGATCCCCAGCTGTAATGTCTGTATATTCTTATATTCTGTGATCCCCGGCTGTAATGTCTGTATACTCTTATATTCTGTGATCCCTGGCTGTAATGTCTGTATACTGTTATATTCTGTGATCCCCGGCTGTAATGTCTGTATACTCTTATATTCTGTGATCCCGGCTGTAATGTCTGTATACTCTTATATTCTGTGATCCCCGGCTGTAATGTCTGTATACACTTATATTCTGTGATCCCTGACTGAAATGTCTGTACACTCTTATATTCTGTGATCCTCAGCTGTAATGTCTGTATACTCTTATATTCTGTGATCCCTGGCTGTAATGTCTGTATACTCTTATATTCTGTGATCCCTGGCTATAATGTCTGTATACACTTATATTCTGTGATCCCTGACTGAAATGTCTGTACACTCTTATATTCTGTGATCCTCAGCTGTAATGTCTGTATACTCTTATATTCTGTGATCACCGGTTGTAATGTCTGTATACTCTTATATTCTGTGATCCCTGGCTGTATACTCTTATATTCTGTGATCCCAGGCTGTAATGTTTGTATACTCTTTATATTCTGTGATCCCCAGCTGTAATGTCTGTATACTCTTATATTCTGTGATCCCCTAGCTGTTATTTATGTCTCCCCTTATCTGTATATTCTTTATCTGTGATCCCGGCTGTAATGTCTGTATACTCTTATATTCTGTGATCCCTGGCTGTAATGTCTGTATACTGTTATATTCTGTGATCCCGGCTGTAATGTCTGTATACTCTTATATTCTGTGATCCCGGCTGTAATGTCTGTATACTCTTATATTCTGTGATCCCGGCTGTAATGTCTGTATACACTTATATTCTGTGATCCCTGACTGAAATGTCTGTACACTCTTATATTCTGTGATCCTCAGCTGTAATGTCTGT
>JARQOC010000002.1:728137989-728202914 GCA_033576535.1 Allobates femoralis
ATCCACCTACTATTTTTAAAAATAATGGCTTGTGCCCCTGCTTAACAACACAACAGACTCAGCATCTAGCCAATTGTGCGGTGGGGAAGTATCCTTAATTATACCAGAAGTATTATTCCATTTTTCTGCAAGTCAAGGACGTGATCCCTTCCTTAATGTGAGACTGTCTAGTGCCCCTTTTTCTGTGCTGATTTCTATAATGCCTGTTGTTTGAGGATTGCATTAGCCCCCTGCAGTGTACTAGACTGCATCATTGAGAGGACAAGTATGAGGATCGAACTAACGACCAATGTGGGAACAGCCGTCCCCCACCAATTCTGTGGGGCACAATGCCCTGAAATGGGAGATGAGGGATATAAATAGGGACCGGTAGGGTTCTACGTTCTACAGGACCTCAGCCTAAGGAACATGGTTCCAGAACTGCTAATTTTGAATAAACCTTTGGCACAACTCCTTAAATGATGCAGAATCCACTTCCACTAAATATTGACGTGAGACGTTATACGGCGGTGAAATAACTCCATAGTCATTAGACAAATATGTTCCAGCATAAAGAACAAAGCATCAGGGGCACTCATAAATCATTAAAATTGTAGAACTTTTATTGAAGGTGAATAAACACAAACTCAACAGGAGTTATAACAGAGTGACATGGACGACAGCCGCTTCGTGAGTAAATCACTTCTGGGTGATCACTACTAGGAGAGACCCGTAGAACTGATTTACATGGCTGCAAACCTGCTCTACTGACCAACAATGAGCCCAAAAATTACTTTGGAGAACCAAGGTTGGGACAATCCAGTCACGTAGTCACACACTTCGCTGTGCTGAGATGGTTTCCTAAGATTGCTGCTACCTCGTCTTAGTGGGTGGCAACCAACCAAAAACAGAGTGCGGCTGGCTGGGGTAGTTGGTCCTGGATCCCCCGAAGTCATGGAGGTATTGATCCTTGGTGAGCCAGCAGAAGGGTGAAACTCTGTCATGAACCATTGTGTCCTTGCTGTGAATGTCCTATATGGTGTTGACTGTTGGTAACCCAACAAAGTCTTACTGGAGCGCAGTACCCTCACCCTGAGTTGTCTGAGCAGTGTTCTACCTACAGAAAAGGAGTGCGGGCATAGACTGCCAGGCCAGCAGACAAGAGCACCCACTAATCCTTATGTCTAAAAAGAGACCGGTATTCAGAATGATGGATAAATGTAAGTTGATGATTAAAGGGCTGGTGGTCCGCTTTGCAGTCTGGGGCAAACATATGCCCGGCTTGTCAGATTGCCAGTCTGGCCCTCTGCTTGCTGGTCAAGGACAGTGTACAATGGTTGGTTAGGATCTGACTCCCAGAACCTCAATAGATCCTAATAATGAAAGAGAAACAGCAATCGTGTAGTATTTCGCATCTTTTTAAAGGGAATCAGTCAGGTCAAAAATCCATATGTACATATCCATATCTATAATTTTCTAATTCCTTTCTCTAAACTCTCTCTATTGATGTATTTATTTTATTGATATTCCCCTCCTATCTTCTGTAAACTTCAAATAAAATGATTACTACCATCTGTCAATCACAGTTAATGATCCACTTAGTTCTCTGCTGTCCACTCCCATAGGATGAATATTCATGTCACATATTCACATCACTGCACAGGAGATCAGTGGGAGGGAAAGGGGGGGTGTCTGTGTCCTCTTCTCTGCTCTTTGTGCTTGTAGCCAAGCAAGAGGTCAAATACAACACAGATACTGTCACAGCACAGCAGGGTTAGAGAAACAAATGGAGTAGATACCTTATCTAGATCAGCTAAGACAGAAAGGCAAATGTGTGCCTGCAATCTCTCTCTCCTAAGCTCCTAATTGAAAGTGAGACCTGACAAGCAGAGAGGGACGAGGGAGGAGATAGCTGCTGAGAGGGAGGAGATAGCTGCTGAGAGGAGGAGGGACGTGAGAGCTGCTGAGAGGGAGGAGGGAGGAGAGAGCTGCTGAGAGGGAGGAGGGAGGTGAGAGCTGCTGAGAGGGAGGAGGGAGGTGAGAGCTGCTGAGAGGGAGGAGGGAGGTGAGAGCTGCTGAGAGTGAGAGTGAGAAGGGAGAAGAGAGCTGCTGAGAGTGAGGAGGGAGGAGAGAGCTGCTGAGAGTGAGGAAGGAGGAGAGAGCTGCTGAGAGTGAGAGTGAGAAGGGAGGAGATAGCTGCTGAGAGTGAGGAGGGAGAAGAGAGCTGCTGAGAGGGAGGAGGGAGGAGAGAGTAGAGAGCTGCTGAGAGTGAGGAGGGAGGAGAGAGGAGAGAGCTGCTGAGAGTGAGGAGGGAGGAGAGAGCTGCTGAGAGTGAGGAGGGAGGAGAGAGCTGCTGAGAGTGAGAGTGAGAATGGAGGAGATAGCTGCTGAGAGTGAGAGGGAGGAGGGAGGAGAGCTGGTGAGAGGGAGAGGGAGAAGGGAGGAAAGAGCTGCTGAAAAAAAGGAGGGAGGAGAGAGCTGCTGAGAGTGAGGAGGGAGGAGAGAGCTGCTGTGAGAGTGAGAAGGGAGGAGATAGCTGCTGAGAGTGAGAGGGAGGAGGTAGGAGAGAGCTGGTGAGAGTGAGAGGGAGAAGGGAGGAAAGAGCTGCTGAAAAAAAGGAGGCAGGAGAGAGCTGCTGAGAGTGAGGAGGGAGCTGCTGAGAGTGAGAGGGAGGAGGGAGGAGAGAGCTGCTGAGACTGAGAGGGAGGAGACAGCTGCTGAGAGGGAGGAGGGAGGAGAGAGCTGCTGAGACTCAAAGGGAGGAGAGAGCTGCTGAGAGTGAGGAGGGAGGAGATAGCTGCTGAGAGGGAGGAGGGAGGAGAGAGCTGCTGAGAGTGAGGAGGGAGGAGAGAGCTGCTGAGAGGGAGGAGGGAGGAGAGAGATGCTGAGAGTGAGAGAGAGGAGGGAGGAGAGAGCTGCTGAGAGGGAGAGGAACGAGGAAGAAGAGAGCTGCTGAGAGTGAGAGGGAGGAGGGAGGAGAGAGCTGCTGAGAGTGAGAGGGAGGAGGGAGGAGAGAGCTGCTGAGAGGGAGAGGGAGGAGGAAGGAGAGAGCTGCTGAGAGGGAGGAGGGAGGAGAGAGCTGCTGAGAGGGAGAGGGAGGAGGGAGGAGAGAGCTGCTGAGAGGAAGAGGGAGGAGGGAGGAGAGAGCTGCTGAGAGTGAGAGGGAGGAGGGAGGGAAGAGCTGCTGAGAGTGAGAGGGAGGAGGGAGGAGAGAGCTGCTGAGAGGGAGAGGGAGGAGGGAGGAGAGAGCTGCTGAGAGGGAGGAGGGAGGAGAGAGCTGCTGAGAGGGAGAGGGAGGAGGAGGAGAGAGCTGCTGAGAGGGAGAGGGAGGAGAGAGCTGCTAAGCAGGAGTGAATATTTAAATGAACAGTTTAACACAGCCGGACTAATCCTCTATGAATATAACGGAGAGGACTAATGTATTAGCTCCCTGCAGGATGTGAAAATGCTTATAACTAGGAAACTACAAATGGTACAATATTGATTTTACATATTTTAAAAGGACTGCCCGAGCTCTATTCAAGGGTAATATTAGTATCATACTGAAAATGACCTGACATTGTCCCTTTAAGTATTATCTGCAATGTTCTCTGCTCTTGCATACAGGAAAACACAAGTACTGCACCCCTTCATTCTCAGACTCCAAGACCATTTAAATTGGCAAAAAAACTTGTAGAACCTAAACCTTTGCACCTAGGATTACGCCACGTTCCTTTGTGTTGCGTGTATTTGCCCAAACATGGCTCTCTGTAAGAATGCGGGTGAGTCACTGACAATTTTCGAAGTGGAATCTACTTTTGTGAATCTTGTCGACACCACCATTAATTAGGCATCCCGCTTACGTAGCCTGTCATCGCATAGATTGACTCTCGGAATAGCAGCTGTGTTGTCATTAAAATGCAGAAATTATGACAAAATCTCATGTCGGCTCCTTTCATTAGAGAGCGGGAGAAGCCACGCTGCAGATAGCTCCCACTTTGGCAGAATATCCTGACATACAGAAAATGTGAGAGCTATCGGTGGGCACCATGCGGCTTTACAAATGTGACAGACCCTGGGAGCTTTATTAACGAGGACTGACCACAGAGCATGGCCTTGACTCCGTACACATCACACACCCGCTACAGGGTCTTGGACAAATTGAGACAAGACATTTGGAGTGTAGCTAAAATAAGCATTTAAAGCGGCGGGGAGTGGACCCACAGGGCCACGGCACTGATCTCAGACTGGAGGAGCTTCTAAGAAGTCTTCTCTAGAGCCTCAGATGGAGTAGTTAGATTTGAGCCGGTAGCCACCATGCGCAACTCCAGAAAGACACAGTCTCTGATGAAGATAGGTGCAGTAGGAAGGCTGGCAGGACAGGTGCAACAGATATGTGGTGCCCCTGAGGGTCTAGTCGCCACAGACTTACTGCATCTCAGCCAGAGGTGTAGTACCCCACTCCCAGGTAAGGAGGGGGCACTACCCGGTAGCCACAAACCAGCACCCAACACCACCCCACTCTAAATCATGGGATCTGGGTAAACCCTATTGAGAGAGGGCCTGATCTCAGGCTGGAGGGAGGAGTAGGTAGAGGGGGTCGGCGGAAGTAAGACAGAGAATATGGAAAAGAGAACATGGAGAGAGAGAAACAGGACAGACGTCCTGGGGACTGGAGCCACCAAGAGGCTTGTCCCAGGGCAGTGGAAAGTCGGAGAGAGCAGAGGGAAGAGTAAAAAAATCCTAGGGACACGGGAAGTGGGGAACCCATCCGTGGCGCCCGAATCCACGCTGACAGGAGTCGGATGGAGGGACTGGGTCGCAGAGGGGACTGGCCCCAGGCTAGTGGAGAGACTTTAAGCCTCAACGAGCAAACTGGAGGCTGCGGTATCTTCATG
Source organism: Allobates femoralis (assembly GCA_033576535.1). Classification (NCBI taxonomy): domain Eukaryota; kingdom Metazoa; phylum Chordata; class Amphibia; order Anura; family Aromobatidae; genus Allobates; species Allobates femoralis. Next base: position 728,142,846 of record JARQOC010000002.1, read on the forward strand.
TGCAACAGCCACATCCACACATACTCACTAAAAAGGCGGCTGCATAGGGTCACGGGGACAGAGAGAACGTTGCCCGACAGGACCTGAGGCTGCTGGCTTGGAACACTGTGTGTGAGGCGCAGGGCAGGAGGGCGGCGAGAGGCAGCGAAGTGAGATGATCTGGGAAGGTACACGAGAAGGAGGTTGCGGTAAACTGCACCCAATCTACTTGGGAGTTGGCTGGGTCACCGACCCGAAGGACACAGCGCCCGGCTGGCTGTTGTAACCTGGAGAACTGTGAGTAAACTGTGAAGACTGCACCCTGCTGTGTCCTCAGATTATTTTCCGCATACTCTGGCTTGTACAATCAGCATCACCACCATCTAAAAGCTCACTATGTGGCGCCCCGCAACGAGTGCGTCACAGGAGGGTATTGCAGCCAAGACAGCAGCAGCAATATTCTCTGACTCAGCAGTCATACAGTTAACTCAGAGCTCCATACCCTACATACATCACCTAGCATAGAGGGCCAATCAGGTCCTGGTGGGCGGAGTGTAGTGGTAGAGTGTGAGGAGAAGGAGTAACAGCAACGTAGGAGAAGGAAGCAAGTTCTCCAGCTCTGCAACCTAGGAGAGGGTGTTGCACAGTTCCGTGCGGCCCCCTGGCCAATTCCCTGGCCATCACCCCGGTTGAGCACCTTTAATCCCGGTGCCTTACCAACCGATCATCCGGGCATCTACATGCGGGTCCAAAATCATCCCGTGCCTATCTACAGCCGGTTTGCTGGTACCGAAGCTAGTAGTTGTTCAGCACTGCTATGCGAACCAGAGGAGTGGAGGGACCGCTTTACAGGAGCACCCCACCACCGCCACACACAGTCGTCTAGCCAGCGGTGTACCCACCAAAGGACTCAAGGCTCCCCAAAGCATCCAGAACGTATACCCCGGATAGGGCATTCAAGCAGCCTCCTTGTACCCGATCTGGCATTCCTGGGCGACAACGGCAACTCACTTAGTTAGAATGGAGGAACACCGTGGATCTCTGAGAAACACTGGTCATTGCTGAGTCCACCCGGTCCACTACCTACAAGCTGTATACCATGTACTGCCTGCTGGTGGTTACAGTAAAGAACCCGTTACAGAGACTTACAGTGTCCGTGCCTTCTTATGAACTGCTTATCCGCACACTAAGGTAACCGCAGCTGTCTCAGAAAATCTTGTGCAGCTTCTGGCTCCGGGGATCACCGCTCAGCCTGTGGGGAGCGTTCCATCTTGCTGCATTCCATCCCCCGGAGACCCAGCAGTGCCGGTAAAGTTACTGGAACTCTCATAGGTGGCGTCACGAAACAATTAACCCCTTAATCTGTTCACTCAAGGACGTCTCTCTTTTTGATCTGTACCACCGGGCCCCACTACCGGCAGGCGCGGCACCCTGTGAAAAGGAGGAATAAGCAAACGCCTGTCCCCCGGAGTCCCGGCCATGGTGTGTCAACTACATCTGCCCTGGGGCCCCGCTCCACTTGTGGGGAGCTGTACCATCTGCGTCACCAACTGCCCCAGTGGTCCTGAACCACAGCATCGGCAATCCCATGCTGAATACCACGGGTGGTGTCACGACTCAAACCCATAAAAATTATCCATCATTTTATGACACGGCCAGTGCCACGGAGTCAAGTTACCGCCACCGTGACCTCCCCCAAGAACTGTCGGACCCAGTTACGAGTGTCCTACGGCCTCTTGCGGGCATGTCAGATATAAGAGCCAATATAAAGTTCAAACCTGGCACACTACCAAAATGTTGAAGGCAAAGAGTTTCTTATCTTTTTAGATTCTTATTTCGCTGCAAAAAGTGAAACATACTCCAAGATTCCGACGTTTCGACTCAAGCATGAGCCTTTGTCAGGGAGATATTCTTGGGATTGATAATTGATGATTATAGATAAAGGCTTAGAGAAATGCCAATAGTCAAACAGGTCACATGATTCTAATGACAGGAGGCCTCCTTCACTCACATGTCCATGACACATTGACACAAGGGTGGGAGCCACATGCCGGCTCAATATATCCTAAGGTACGCCGTACAAGCAGACTTGTGGACCCATACAGTCTGTGATCCACTACTTGTACTTTAATCTCTGTGACAAGTCTGTCACCAGAATCATGTGACCTGTTTGACTATAGTATAGGCATTTCTCTAAGCCTTTATCTATAATCATCAATTATCAATCCCAAGAATATCCCCCTGACAAAGGCTCATGCTTGAGTCGAAACGTCGGAATCTTGGAGTGTGTTTGATTTTTTTGCACCGAAAAATCTAAAAAGATAAGAAACTCTCATTGCCTTCAACCTTTATTTTGGTAGTGTGCCAGGCTTAGAAATTTCTTTTGACTCTTGTATACTGGTTACCCCAGAGCACCTCACTATGGTTGAGCCCAAGCATACTCTTCTTAGGTGCAACAGATATGGCAGCAGGGCTGGTTCAGCTGGAGCAGTAGGTACGACCACTGGACAGATTCAGACTAACACAGATGGTACTGCAGCAGGCTGGCACTGATGGTATTGCAGCAAGGCATGTTCAGGATGGCACAGATGGTACCATAGCAGGCTAGCACTGATGGTATGGCAGCAAGACAGGTTCAGGATGGCACAGACGGTACCATAGCAGGCTGGCACTGATGGTATGGCAGCAAGGTAGGTTCAGGCTGGCACAGATGGTACCATAGAAGGCTGGCACTGATGGTATGACAGCAAGGCAGGATCAGGCTGGCACAGATGGTACCATAGCAGGCTGGCACTGATGGTATGGCAGCAAGGCAGGTTCAGGCTGGCACAGATGGTACCATAGCAGGCTGGCACTGATGGTATGGCAGCAAGGTAGGTTCAGGCTGGCACAGATGGTACAATAGCAGGCTTGCACAGATGGTACCATAGCAGGCTGACACTGATGGTATGGCAGCAAGGCAGGTTCAGGCTATCACAGACATGCCTTAGCAGCAGGCTGGTACAGAGAGGTACTTGCAGAATGTCAGGAATCAGGAACAGACATGCGTTAGGAAAGGCATGGGACACCAAAACAGCAAGGGTAACAGGGACCTGACAGCTAGCAGCATATCTCTAGGTGTAGACCACATTGCTCAGGCCCTACTCGAAGGGAGAAAGTGCCTTAAATACTCTGTGCTTCTCAGCCATAGGTTGAAAAGCATTTCCAGGTTAGGGCACGCTGGCCCTTTAAGAAAAGTAGGCAAGCAAATCATGCTCCCGAGAGACATATGTTGCATGCACAGGCCTCGAGAGCAGAAAGCAAGTGATGCCGCAGGACCCCGGAGGATGAGTAGGAGGGTGAGTATGACACTACTCCCTTCTGTGGAGATGTCAGCAGATGTTGCCTAAATGGGTGGTATGCAGAGCTAATTTCAGGCAGAGTTTATTTTTTTTACAGTATGTGTTAAGGTTGACTGAACCTACCAATATCTACGGGATCGGCCAACAGTCTAAAGTTTAGAGGAGGGGGGACCATCTCCGACAAATGATGATTTGGGAAAGAATCTATCCTGTTGAATTTCAATGGCCATTTCTATGGTTTGCTCCCAAAATAAGCCACTGCCAGATGAATCTATCAGCTTCTCTTTCACAGAGTAAATGTGATGCTACTCACTGCATGGACAAGTCATGAGGCAGGGTAGTCATATATTCTGGGGTAAGATACCAGTAGAGCACGTCATGGACTAAGGGGATAGACAAAGGTGTAATCAGGTCACATTTCAGGGTCAGAATACCAGGAGGATAGTGGATCAAAGCAAAGGAACAAGGCAAACAGATGGTCAGAGGAAATCTAAGGTCTGGCAGCAATATAACAAAACACAGATGAACAAAGCCAACATGCACCAATGAGTGAAATGCTACAACTGGCAGTGTTCTAGGACTGACTGACTTCCTAAATTGCTGGTCAATCTCAACATGGAATACCTGAAGAAGCTCAGCACCTCTCAGTCTCAGATTGGACGACTGAGCTGTCACATTCTCAGAGATTTAGGACTAGCTGCCCAGCTACGTAGCTAGGCAATCACCGGGAACAGAGAGCACCTGTAGAAGCCCAACACTTCTCAGCCTCAGATTGGATGGCTAAGCTGTCATAGTCTCAGAGATCTGGGACTAGCTGCTCAGCTAAGTAGCTACGCTATCACCAGGAACAGGGAACACCTGAAGAAGTCTAGCAACTCAGCATGACCAAGCACCAAATTAGACGACTGAGCTGTCAATCACCAAACTGACAGCTCAGCAATCCACAGTACAGAAAACTGTCACTCATGAAATCGAAGACAAACTGAGCAGAGGAATCGTGCTAATATAAAGGCAGATTGGCAAAGTCTAAAGGGTTGAGAGAGAAATAGCTATCGGCCGACTGATTGCTTGGGCCAGCTATCTAATGTGTAGGGTGGGCTTTATATTCACTATAAACATCTCTCAAATATAGGTCTCGATTTCCGGAATAGTCTCTTACAACAACTATTGGCTTGGAGATGGCATTTTTAAATTGTGCATGCTGCTTATCTTGACTCAGACCTATCTGATCACTACCACATTAAACTAAGCTAAGCCATTGAGAAGTTTAAAGGATCTTGAAATCGTCAACTTAAAAAGATTCTCACATGGATATGAGCTTTGCGCAAGGATCCCCAGATCTCTTTCATGAAATAGTATCTTGGAGAGAACATTTCCATGGTATGAAAGGCTGAAAGATGCTTATCTTGACTCAGATCCCTGTGGTTCCTGCCACATTTGACAAAGATAGGCAATAATAAAAAGCAAGTGCTAGTAAACAAGTGTTAATAACAGGATACTTGGTTAATACTTTTTTTTGCAAAAAATGTACGAAGCCGTTCTGCCGCCGTCAAGGCAACCCATATCAGAACGGTCCCTAATCTACCTTATTTAAAACCTGATCCTATGTACACATACTTCATGGATGCAGGATTCAGAAGGGTCAGAGTCCAATATGGACACAGTGCAGCATGCGGCACTTTATGTGTTTGGCTCAGTAAGGAAAGGGTGGGGCACTCCCTATCTTGCATGACAAGAGACTCAATGGTTACTTACAACTTGTAAAAACATAAATTACACTTTTCACTAATGATAAATCATGAGGCAGGGTAGTCAATTGTTCAGGGTCAGGTACCTGGAGAGCAAGTCAAGGATTAAGGGGATAAACAGAGGCGTAGTCAGGTCATGGTCAGGAGTCACAATACCTGGAGGGTAGCGGATAAGAGCAAAGGGGCTAAGCAAATGGATTATTAGAATGAGGTTCAAGGTAAGGCAGCAATAGATCAATCAAACAGAGCGCAGGAACTCAGGCCAACAAGAACCACTTAGCAGAATGTTACGACTGGCAGAGTTCTGGGAGAAACTGCTCAGTTAAGTAGGTGAGCAATTATGAGCAACAGGGAACACATGAGTAACCCAGCACCTCCCAGAATCAGATTGAACGACTGAGCTGTCATTAAACACACTGACAGCTCAGCCTCCCCAGTACTAGACTGGATAACTGAGCTGTCACTCAACAAACTGAAAGCACAGCATGGCCCAGATTCCATAGTTACAGCAAACAGTCACTAATTGCGTCCTAGACTCACTGAGCGGAGGAATCATGACACACTTACTACAAGGTATTGACACTGATCATGACTTATCCCTAGTTAGATTATTTAAGCCGTAGGTCAGAGGGAGCATCAATAACCGGAGTCAATGATTCAATGAAGCTGGATTTCTTGGATGACGTGAAGATCAATGAGGCGCTCTACAGTGGTATATGCAGGACCAGGGGCATATCTGCAACACTACAATAGGTGTAGTGGTTGCAAGCACTCCTGGGCCCTAGGGGCCCCCAAAAGTCCTTTTGTCCTATATGAGAAGATAATAACTATTCCAGACTTGCAATAATTGGGGGCCTCATTGGAGCCCATGAAGTTCCAGTTGCGCCACTGTTCAGGACATGAGTTGGAAAATCGGAGCTGGAAGCATTAGATGCAGCTGAGTCAAATGTGCAGATTTTACAGGAATAGCAGAGATTTATGTGCAAACTGTTACCTTGCAGCAGGAGTGCAGTTACACACACAGGGACAGCAGAGATAATCTATAACCAGCATGGGAGAGAGCTAGGAGGAAGTTTATATAGAGGAAGGGAGTGGTCATAAGTTACAGCAGATGAGATTTAAAGCTACAAGGATACTCAAAAGGAAATCTTAACCTCTTTATCACCGGAGCCGGGACAGCAGAATATCATGCATATGTGTCTTTTTATATACTGTATGTAAACTTTTGGTTTCCGCTGTATTTGTCGTGTCCTCCAGAGCGAGAGACAAACCTTATAGAATCTTTCCAGTCTGGCTGAAGACATAAATCTTATTTATGGACTACAAAAAGCCACAATTGTAGACTTTTCATCAATGCGGGGACATACATCTGGAATTGGGCTACTCTGTATAAGGCGATGACCCTGTAGAACATGGTAAATGAGCGCTGATTGCGCTTTGATAATTGATTTGGATTCTCATTTAAGGTTTCAGATGGAATCCTGGAATGGGAGAAAGTGACATATGGCAGATGCTTCATATAGTAATATGGGAGGAATGTGACAGTATGGCTGCTATTACATTTCTATACCTGGGCTCTGTATAACTGGCAATAAATGAGTCAATCTAAATTTAGCTTTGTCCTATTTCTCAGCTCACGTTCCCCGTGCGGCTCTTCTGCTGGTATTTCATATAAATGATCCATTCCTGAGATATCTCAGAAGATCAGCAAACATGCCGCCAAATGGGTCTTCTAAAGGTGGGGTCTTACCCAGTGGACTAACTGGAAGCTCATGGGCCCCGATGCCATAGTTCCAATGGGGCCCCCAATCATTACAAATCTTTAATAGCAAATGTCTTTTTCTATAGGTCAAAGGGACATTTGGGGCCCCATAGGCTCCTGGGTCCAGGTGCGATTGCAACTCCTGCACCCTACAACAGGGGTAGGGGTTGCAATCGCACCCAGGTCCTAGAGATGGGGGCATCAAAATTCCCTTTGGCCTATAGACAAAGACTATTGGTATTAAAGATTTGCAATAATTGGGGGCCCCATTGCAGCTTTTGCATCGGGGTCCCTGCCATTTGCATTAATTGGGGGCCCCTTTGCAGCTTTCGCATCGGGGTCCCTGCCATTTGCATTAATTGGGGGCCCCTTTGCAGCTTTCGCATCGGGGTCCCTGCCATTTGCATTAATTGGGGGCCCCTTTGCAGCTTTCGCATCGGGGTCCCTGCCATTTGCATTAATTGGGGGCCCCTTTGGAGCTTTCGCATAGGGGCCCCTGAGCTTCAAGTTATGCCACGGGTGTTCCGCTAAAATTTGGCCAAAATAAATTAGAGATAAAGGAATAAAATTCCTTCCTATCGTCTTCAGTTTCTCCAACATTCACCGCACCATGAAGGTCCATACAATATGGTAAATAGAAAATGTTTATACAACCCTGTTATAGAGTAAAATAAATCGTACCAAGAACAGTCACTGTGAGATCTGAAATAAAATTAGCATAATATAATATAGTTGCAAAAGTTCTTACTACCCTGTGACAGTGTTATGGTCTGATGAAACCAAGTTTGACCTTTTTGGTCATAATTCCAAAAGACCAACATTACATGTCAGCCCAAGATCACCATACCCACAGTGAGGCATGGTGGAGACAGCAATACGCTTTGGGGCTGTTTTTGGCAGCTGGAACTGGGGCTTTATTCAAGGTGCAGGGAATTATAAACAGTTTCAATTATCAGTCAATTTAGCAACAAAACCTTTAGGCCTCTATTAAAAATCAGAAGATAAAGATGAATTTGACCTTCCAGAACATTAAGCGACATCCAGATCAATAACAGAATGGCTTCTTCAGAAGAAGATGGAAGCTTGGGAATGGCCCAACCGGAGCCCAGACCTGAAGCCAATGGAAAATCGGTGAGTGACCTGAAGAGGGCGCTGTACACAGGAGATGCTCTCGTAATCTGACATATGCAAGAAAGTGGGGGCATAGATCGCCAACTCTGGAATTGTCATGCTGAAAGACTCTGAGCCAAAAAGACTGAACGCTGTCAGAAATTCAAAGGGAACGTCAAGAAAGTGTTAGTGAAAGGGCGTGCATATTTATGCAACTTGGAAGTCCATAGGGCTAGGAAGAGCAACGTTTTAACCTATATCAGGTCTTTTCAAGCATAGTCAAAAGACCTGATATAGGTTGAAATGTTGCACCACATGGGGCTACATTAAAGCTGTCATCCTGGATGACATTTTGGAGTGCTCCCTGGTTTTGGGGAAGTATACTGTTTTTGCATTGGACATTGCAATTTTCAGGATTTCTGCACCCGTCTCTGATAAGGAGTTTGTGCTGATTTCTTTTTTTTCTACATAGATAGATAGATAGATAGATAGATAGATAGATAGATAGATAGATAGATAGATAGATATTGGGCCGTCACACGCTACGATATCAGTAACGATGTCGTTGTAACGTCAGATTTTCAGTCGCTCTAGCGACGTTGTTGCGTGTGACAGGTGGATCTTACAAGCGATAAGTGATCTGATCATTAGTCACAGATATGAGATCTGGACCCCACATCAGACGATGGCGATCATGCAATCTGCTGCATCGTTCTGTGTGACACCGCCATAACCGATCTCCTTTATGATTTCTCCTATTCACATCATTGACAAGCATCGGACGCTGGTTGTGTAAACGATACCTGCACATAACATCGTTGGTGCGCCGTGAACGATATCTATACATGTGACACCTGACTCACCGTAGCTGGGTGTACACGCGTCTCTTTCTGTTGCTTCTCCCTGTCACGGTTCCACGCCCGAGGCTGTGGGGCCCGGTGGTCCAGATCAATAGGGGGATGGCTGAACAGTTAAGGATTGAAAATTCTTGTCGTGACGCCACCTGCGGGAATTCCGGTGATTTCACCGGCGCTGCTTGGGCCTCCGGGGGATGTAAGGCAGCAAGATGGGACGCTCCCCACAGGATGAGCGGGAGTCCCCAGGGCCTGGAGCTGCACGTGATGTTGTGTGGCAGCTTTGTAGTGCTGCTGTCAGGTCCAGGAATAATGCGCAGACACATCAAAGTCTTTTAGGTACCTTTACTGGTGGAAACAGGTACACTCGGACCGGGTGATGAGGTTGAAACTCCTGGAGTTTCCACAGCAAGCAGTGTGTAGGCTTCCTTTGTCTAGTGCTCTGTTAGAGTCGGGTGGATATGGAATCCTGCTGGACCGGGTTGTACGTTCGGTGGAACGTGTTTCACCTGGGTAAACAGCACTGAGGGCATTATTGAATGGGTTCAGCGGCGCTTAGCTTTTTCTCTGGGCTCTCATCCATGGGTGCTTTCAGGTGTAAAGGGGGCTAAACTCCCTGGTTGCAGTGCTGGTCTCTCTGTGGTCTAAACGGTGGTTCCCACAGCTCGGTTCCAGTAACCGGATGATGAGGGAGAGTTAGGGTAACTCTGATGTCCCTGAGAGGTGCTTTCTCCTTTCCTATGACCCCAGTTGCAAGGGTCTCTCACTTGCTTGGTGCGCTGGTTTGGGCCTGGTATGGCTCCAGAACCAGTACTGCACACTTCCTGCAGCTCTCCTAGCGTCTGCACACTCTGCTGTTTCTCCTTCCAGGACCCTATTTATAGGGGGAACTGGCTTAAGGTAACCAGTGGAGCTCCCCCTAGAGGCCTGGGGTGAAACCGGGTGTTCTAAGGTGTGTTGTTTGTGGTGTTGTTTGTTGTGAGTGTTGCTTGCTGTTTTCACTCCATTTGTGTACCTAGGGTTCTGTGATGCCCAACAGGGTGCCAGGGTGCCACACACCTCACTAACCATGTTTCCAGGAGCCGCAACACTGAGATCGTAGGTGAGATCGCTCACAAAATCATAGTGTGTGACGGCCCCAATAGATAGATAGATAGATAGATAGATAGATAGATAGATAGATAGATAGATACAAAAAAGAGAAAAAAAACTACACAGCACTCACAGACTAAATGTGAACTGGTGCCAGCAGGGACGCTGGGTCAAATAACTAGAAAAAGTTCTCTGCAGCACTCAGTTACTACCAATGACGTACAAATGCTAACAAGCTATATGTATATGAGAAAAAAGTTTAAAAACTTACGTTTTTTCAAAAAACTCAAAAATCTTATCTTTTTATTTCTGAAGTTCTTGGTACATACATTGGCCAATGTCTGCTTGCTCATCAACTGCGACAAAGTGACTTCAGGTCTGATGAGTCCTATCACTGACATCCCTGTCCTCCTTGTCCACCCCCCACCTCTCAGTGGGCAGACTCCATCTTGACCCTAGATCACCTGTGGTCAATGAGGGTGCAATTGCAGCATGGAGCCAGCATCTCCATATGATACAAAAAAGAGAAAAAAAAAAGAGAAAAAAAAACTGCACAGCACTCACAGACTAAATGTGAACTGGTGCCAGCAGGGACGCTGGGTCAAATACCGTATATACTCGTGTATAAGCCGACCCGTGTATAAGCCGACCCCCCTACTTTTGACCCCAAAACCTGGGAAAACCTATTGACTCGTGTATAAGCCGAGGGTGGACCCCAGCACAGGTATACAGGCCTCCCCAGCAGTGGTATACAGGCCTCCCCAGTGGTAGTATACAGCATCCCCCCCAGTGGAAGTATACAGAAGCCTCCCCAGTGGTAGTATACAGCATCCCCCCCAGTGGTATATACAGCATCCCTAAAGGTATAAACAGCAGGCCCCAGAGGCATATACAGCAGGCCCCAGAGGCATATACAGCAGGCCCCAGAGGCATATACAGCAGGCCCCAGAGGCATATACAGCAGGCCCCAGGGTATATACAGCAGGCCCCAGGGTATATACAGCAGACCCCAGGGTATATACAGCAGGCCCCAGAGGTATACAGCAGGCCCCAGAGTATATACAGCAGGCCCCAGAGGTATACAGCAGGCCCCAGAGTATATACAGCAGGCCCCAGGGTATATACAGCAGGCCCCAGAGGTATACAGCAGGCCCAGAGTATATACAGCAGGCCCCAGAGGTATACAGCAGCCCCAAGACACAGCCAGTATATACAGCAGGCCCCAGAGTATATACAGCAGGCCCCAGAGGTATATACAGCAGGCCCAAGGTATACAGCAGGCCCCAGAGGTTATACAGCAGGCCCCAGGTATATACAGCAGGCCCCAGAGGTTATACAGCAGGCCCCAGAGTATATACAGCAGGCCCCAGAGGTATACAGCAGGCCCCAGAGGTATACAGCAGGCCCCAGGGTATATACAGCAGACCCCAGGGTATATACAGCAGGCCCCAGAGGTATACAGCAGGCCCCAGAGTATATACAGCAGGCCCCAGAGGTATACAGCAGGCCCCAGAGTATATACAGCAGGCCCCAGAGTAATACAGCAGGCCCCAGAGGTATACAGCAGGCCCCAGAGTATATACAGCAGGCCCCAGAGTATATACAGCAGGCCCCAGAGGTATACAGCAGGCCCCAGAGTATATACAGCAGGCCCCAGGTATACAGCAGGCCCCAGAGGTATATACAGCAGGCCCCAGAGATATACAGCAGGCCCCAGAGTATATACAGCAGGCCCCAGAGTATATACAGCAGGCCCCAGAGTATATACAGCAGGCCCCAGAGGTATACAGCAGGCCCCAGAGGTATACAGCAGGCCCCAGGGATATACAGCAGGCCCCAGAGTATACAGCAGGCCCCAGAGTATACAGCAGGCCCCAGAGGTATACAGCATGGCCCCAGAGGTATACAGCAGGCCCCAGGAGTATACAGCTGGCCCCAGGGGTATACAGCAGGCCCCAGAGGTATACAGCAGGCCCCAGAGGTATACAGCAGGCCCCAGAGGTATACAGCTGGCCCCAGGGGTATACAGCAGGCCCCAGAGGTATACAGCTGGCCCCAGGGGTATACAGCTGGCCCCAGGGTATACAGCTGGCCCCAGGGTATACAGCTGCCCCAGGGTTACACGCCCGGTAACGCAGTCCCGCAGTGGCACTAGCCCCCCCATCATGGAAAGAGCCCCCCACACTGTGCAGAGTCCCCCCCCCCCCCCGTGCATTAACTTACCATCCAGCGTCTTCATCACCGCGGGCTGTCGCGTCCTTCCTCCCGCGCTGTCTTCCCGGTCTCATGTGACCCGGCGGTCGCTGTGGAATGACGTCAGCGCGCCGGGTCACGTGAGACCGGGATGACAGCGCGCAGGACCCGCGGCGACACTGGTTGGTAAAGCATCGGGGGGGGGGGCTCTGCCAAGTGTGGGGGCTCTTTCCATGATGGGGGGGGCTAGTGCCACTGGGGGGCTGCCTGTAAACACTGGGGGGGCTGTATGCACGGCTCCCCCTGCCGCTGTGATGGGCGGGGGGAGCCGTGCATATCTAATGAGCGGCCCCACGTGACGGGCCGCTCAGTCATCAGCCTCCCCCCGCCTCCTCCAGCCTCCCCAGCACCCGGACACAGCCCCCACACATATATTACCGTATTGACCCGTGTATAAGCCGAGGGGGTGACTTTTCAGCCCAATTTTTGGGCTGAAAAACTCGGCTTATACACGAGTATATACGGTAACTAGAAAAAGTTCTCTGCAGCACTCAGTTACTACCAATGACGTACAAATGCTAACAAGCTATATGTATATGAGAAAAAAGTTTAAAAACTTACGTTTTTTTCAAAAAACTCAAAAATCTTATCTTTTTATTTCTGAAGTTCTTGGTACATACATTGGCCAATGTCTGCTTGCTCATCAACTGCGACAAAGTGACTTCAGGTCTGATGAGTCCTATCGCTGACATCCCTGTCCTCCTTGTCCACCCCCCACCTCTCAGTGGGCAGACTCCATCTTGACCCTAGATCACCTGTGGTCAATGAGGGTGCAATTGCAGCATGGAGCCTGCAACTCCATAAGATACAAAAAAGAGAAAAAAAACTGCACAGCACTCACAGACTAAATGTGAACTGGTGCCAGCAGGGACGCTGGGTCAAATACCGTATATACTCGTGTATAAGCCGACCCGTGTATAAGCCGACCCCCCTACTTTTGACCCCAAAACCTGGGAAAACCTATTGACTCGTGTATAAGCCGAGGGTGGACCCCAGCACAGGTATACAGGCCTCCCCAGCAGTGGTATACAGGCCTCCCCAGTGGTAGTATACAGCATCCCCCCCAGAGGAAGTATACAGAAGCCTCCCCAGTGGTAGTATACAGCATCCCCCCCAGTGGTATATACAGCATCCCTAAAGGTATAAACAGCAGGCCCCAGAGGCATATACAGCAGGCCCCAGAGGCATATACAGCAGGCCCCAGAGGCATATACAGCAGGCCCCAGAGGCATATACAGCAGGCCCCAGAGGCATATACAGCAGGCCCCAGGGTATATACAGCAGGCCCCAGGGTATATACAGCAGACCCCAGGGTATATACAGCAGGCCCCAGAGGTATACAGCAGGCCCCAGAGTATATACAGCAGGCCCCAGAGGTATACAGCAGGCCCCAGAGTATATACAGCAGGCCCCAGAGTATATACAGCAGGCCCCAGAGTATATACAGCAGGCCCCAGAGGTATACAGCAGGCCCCAGAGGTATACAGCAGGCCCCAGGGTATATACAGCAGACCCCAGGGTATATACAGCAGGCCCCAGAGGTATACAGCAGGCCCCAGAGTATATACAGCAGGCCCCAGAGGTATACAGCAGGCCCCAGAGGTATACAGCAGGCCCCAGGGTATATACAGCAGACCCCAGGGTATATACAGCAGGCCCCAGAGGTATACAGCAGGCCCCAGAGTATATACAGCAGGCCCCAGAGGTATACAGCAGGCCCCAGAGTATATACAGCAGGCCCCAGAGTATATACAGCAGGCCCCAGAGTATATACAGCAGGCCCCAGAGGTATACAGCAGGCCCCAGAGTATATACAGCAGGCCCCAGAGTATATACAGCAGGCCCCAGAGGTATACAGCAGGCCCCAGAGGTATACAGCAGGCCCCAGGGTATATACAGCAGACCCCAGGGTATATACAGCTGGCCCCAGAGGTATACAGCAGGCCCCAGAGTATATACAGCAGGCCCCAGAGTATATACAGCAGGCCCCAGAGGTATACAGCAGGCCCCAGAGGTATACAGCAGGCCCCAGGGTATATACAGCAGGCCCCAGAGGTATACAGCAGGCCCCAGAGGTATACAGCAGGCCCCAGAGGTATACAGCTGGCCCCAGGGGTATACAGCTGGCCCCAGGGGTATACAGCTGGCCCCAGGGGTATACAGCAGGCCCCAGAGGTATACAGCAGGCCCCAGAGGTATACAGCTGGCCCCAGGGGTATACAGCAGGCCCCAGAGGTATACAGCTGGCCCCAGGGGTATACAGCTGGCCCCAGGGGTATACAGCTGGCCCCAAGGTGTATACAGGCAGTCCCGCAGTGGCACTAGCCCCCCCATCATGGAAAGAGCCCCCCACACTGTGCAGAGTCCCCCCCCCCCGCTGCATTAACTTACCATCCAGCGTCTTCATCACCGCGGGCTGTCGCGTCCTTCCTCCCGCGCTGTCTTCCCGGTCTCATGTGACCCGGCGGTCGCTGTGGAATGACGTCAGCGCGCCGGGTCACGTGAGACCGGGATGACAGCGCGCAGGACCCGCGGCGACACTGGATGGTAAAGCATCGGGGGGGGGGGCTCTGCCAAGTGTGGGGGCTCTTTCCATGATGGGGGGGGCTAGTGCCACTGGGGGGCTGCCTGTATATGACGCACACCAGGGGCCAGGGTTACTCCCGGTTTATACAGGCGATTCTTCTCCTTCCTTGTCACGGGTGGACCGCGCCTGCCGGTAGTGGGGCCCGGTGTAGTGCAGATCAAAAATGAGGACGTCTTACGGGAACAGATTAAAGGGGGGTTTAATTTGTTTTCTTCGTGACGCCACCTATGAGTAGATTCGGTAAGGGCTACCGACGCTGCGGAACCTCCCGGGGTGATGGACAGCAGCAAGATGTTACGCTCCCCACAGGCTGAGCGGTGATCCCCGGGGGCTGGAGCTGCTCAAGATGTTGTGCGGCAGCTGCGGTTACCTTTAGTTCATGACGGACAGTTCATAAGGAGACACGGACACAGATAGTCTCTGCAACGGTTCTTTACTGTAACCAGCAGGCAGTACATGGCTTACAGTGGTTGAGTAGAAGACCGGGTGGACTCAGCAGTGATAGTGCTCCTCAGAGATCCGCAGTGTACCTCCTTTCTACCTCCTTAGCTTCTCTTGCCAGCGTCGCCCAGGAATACCAGGTCGGGTACGGGGAGGCTGCTTCAATGCCCTATCCATGATGTACGTTCTGGATTCTTTGGGGAGCCTTGGGTCCCTCGGTGGGTACACCGCTGGTTAGACGACTGGAAACTGGCTGGTGGTGGGGTGCTCCTGTAAAGCTGCTCCTCCACGGGGCTGGTTCGCGTGGCAGAGGTGAACTGCTGCCAGCTTCGGTACCAGTGAACCGGCTGTAAGTTGTGGGCACGGGAGTCTTTTGGGAACCCGTGTAGATATGCCCATTCCCGGTGGTTAAGGCCTCAGGTGCTGACACCCGACCGGTTACGGCCCAGGGGCCCGCACGGAGTGCGGAGCCCCCGCTCCTCTCCAAGTTCTGTGTTCTAGGTTCTAGATTCCAGACTAGACTCTGTTCCAACTCTCTAGATTATTGTGTGTTCTACTTCACTACCCTAACACTCCACCCACCAGGACCTATGATTGGTCCCCTGTTCTAGGTGTTGTATGTTGGGTTGGATCTCTGAGTTAACCATTGCACTGCTTTGTCTAGAGAATATTGCGGCTGCAATACTCCCTTGTGACGCACTCGTTGCGGGGCGCCACATATACACTGGGGGGGCTGTATGCACGGCTCCCCCTGCCGCTGTGATGGGCGGGGGGAGCCGTGCATATCTAATGAGCGGCCCCACGTGACGGGCCGCTCAGTCATCAGCCTCCCCCCGCCTCCTCCAGCCTCCCCAGCACCCGGACACAGCCCCCACACATATATTACCGTATTGACCCGTGTATAAGCCGAGGGGGTGACTTTTCAGCCCAATTTTTGGGCTGAAAAACTCGGCTTATACACGAGTATATACGGTAACTAGAAAAAGTTCTCTGCAGCACTCAGTTACTACCAATGACGTACAAATGCTAACAAGCTATATGTATTTGAGAAAAAAGTTTAAAAACTTACGTTTTTTCAAAAAACTCAAAAATCTTATCTTTTTATTTCTGAAGTTCTTGGTACATACATTGGCCAATGTCTGCTTGCTCATCAACTGCGACAAAGTGACTTCAGGTCTGATGAGTCCTATCACTGACATCCCTGTCCTCCTTGTCCACCCCCCACCTCTCAGTGGGCAGACTCCATCTTGACCCTAGATCACCTGTGGTCAATGAGGGTGCAATTGCAGCATGGAGCCAGCATCTCCATATGATACAAAAAAGAGAAAAAAAAAAGAGAAAAAAAAACTGCACAGCACTCACAGACTAAATGTGAACTGGTGCCAGCAGGGACGCTGGGTCAAATACCGTATATACTCGTGTATAAGCCGACCCGTGTATAAGCCGACCCCCCTACTTTTGACCCCAAAACCTGGGAAAACCTATTGACTCGTGTATAAGCCGAGGGTGGACCCCAGCACAGGTATACAGGCCTCCCCAGCAGTGGTATACAGGCCTCCCCAGAGGTAGTATACAGCATCCCCCCCAGTGGAAGTATACAGAAGCCTCCCCAGTGGTAGTATACAGCATCCCCCCCAGTGGTATATACAGCATCCCTAAAGGTATAAACAGCAGGCCCCAGAGGCATATACAGCAGGCCCCAGAGGCATATACAGCAGGCCCCAGAGGCATATACAGCAGGCCCCAGAGGCATATACTGCAGGCCCCAGGGTATATACAGCAGGCCCCAGGGTATATACAGCAGACCCCAGGGTATATACAGCAGGCCCCAGAGGTATACAGCAGGCCCCAGAGTATATACAGCAGGCCCCAGAGGTATACAGCAGGCCCCAGAGTATATACAGCAGGCCCCAGAGTATATACAGCAGGCCCCAGAGTACATACAGCAGGCCCCAGAGTATATACAGCAGGCCCCAGAGGTATACAGCAGGCCCCAGAGGTATACAGCAGGCCCCAGGGTATATACAGCAGACCCCAGGGTATATACAGCAGGCCCCAGAGGTATACAGCAGGCCCCAGAGTATATACAGCAGGCCCCAGAGGTATACAGCAGGCCCCAGAGGTATACAGCAGGCCCCAGGGTATATACAGCAGACCCCAGGGTATATACAGCAGGCCCCAGAGGTATACAGCAGGCCCCAGAGTATATACAGCAGGCCCCAGAGGTATACAGCAGGCCCCAGAGTATATACAGCAGGCCCCAGAGTATATACAGCAGGCCCCAGAGTATATACAGCAGGCCCCAGAGGTATACAGCAGGCCCCAGAGTATATACAGCAGGCCCCAGAGTATATACAGCAGGCCCCAGAGGTATACAGCAGGCCCCAGAGGTATACAGCAGGCCCCAGGGTATATACAGCAGACCCCAGGGTATATACAGCAGACCCCAGAGGTATACAGCAGGCCCCAGAGTATATACAGCAGGCCCCAGAGTATATACAGCAGGCCCCAGAGTATATACAGCAGGCCCCAGAGGTATACAGCAGGCCCCAGAGGTATACAGCAGGCCCCAGGGTATATACAGCAGGCCCCAGAGGTATACAGCAGGCCCCAGAGGTATACAGCAGGCCCCAGAGGTATACAGCTGGCCCCAGGGGTATACAGCTGGCCCCAGGGGTATACAGCTGGCCCCAGGGGTATACAGCAGGCCCCAGAGGTATACAGCAGGCCCCAGAGGTATACAGCTGGCCCCAGGGGTATACAGCAGGCCCCAGAGGTATACAGCTGGCCCCAGGGGTATACAGCTGGCCCCAGGGGTATACAGCTGGCCCCAGAGGTATACAGCAGGCCCCAGAGGTATACAGCAGGCCCCAGGGTATATACAGCAGACCCCAGGGTATATACAGCAGGCCCCAGAGGTATACAGCAGGCCCCAGAGTATATACAGCAGGCCCCAGAGGTATACAGCAGGCCCCAGAGTATATACAGCAGGCCCCAGAGTATATACAGCAGGCCCCAGAGTATATACAGCAGGCCCCAGAGGTATACAGCAGGCCCCAGAGTATATACAGCAGGCCCCAGAGTATATACAGCAGGCCCCAGAGGTATACAGCAGGCCCCAGAGGTATACAGCAGGCCCCAGGGTATATACAGCAGACCCCAGGGTATATACAGCAGGCCCCAGAGGTATACAGCAGGCCCCAGAGTATATACAGCAGGCCCCAGAGTATATACAGCAGGCCCCAGAGTATATACAGCAGGCCCCAGAGGTATACAGCAGGCCCCAGAGGTATACAGCAGGCCCCAGGGTATATACAGCAGGCCCCAGAGGTATACAGCAGGCCCCAGAGGTATACAGCAGGCCCCAGAGGTATACAGCTGGCCCCAGGGGTATACAGCTGGCCCCAGGGGTATACAGCTGGCCCCAGGGGTATACAGCAGGCCCCAGAGGTATACAGCAGGCCCCAGAGGTATACAGCAGGCCCCAGAGGTATACAGCTGGCCCCAGGGGTATACAGCAGGCCCCAGAGGTATACAGCTGGCCCCAGGGGTATACAGCTGGCCCCAGGGGTATACAGCTGGCCCCAGAGGTATACAGCAGGCCCCAGAGGTATACAGCTGGCCCCAGGGGTATACAGCTGGCCCCAGGGGTATACAGCTGGCCCCAAGGTGTATACAGGCAGTCCCGCAGTGGCATTAGCCCCCCCATCATGGAAAGAGCCCCCCACACTGTGCAGAGTCCCCCCCCCCGCTGCATTAACTTACCATGCAGCGTCTTCATCACCGCGGGCTGTCGCGTCCTTCCTCCCGCGCTGTCTTCCCGGTCTCATGTGACCCGGCGGTCGCTGTGGAATGACGTCAGCGCGCCGGGTCACGTGAGACCGGGATGACAGCGCGCAGGACCCGCGGCGACACTGGATGGTAAAGCATCGGGGGGGGGGCTCTGCCAAGTGTGGGGGCTCTTTCCATGATGGGGGGGGCTAGTGCCACTGGGGGGCTGCCTGTATACACTGGGGGGGCTGTATGCACGGCTCCCCCTGCCGCTGTGATGGGCGGGGGGAGCCGTGCATATCTAATGAGCGGCCCCACGTGACGGGCCGCTCAGTCATCAGCCCCCCCCCGCCTCCTCCAGCCTCCCCAGCACCCGGACACAGCCCCCACACATATATTACCGTATTGACCCGTGTATAAGCCGAGGGGGTGACTTTTCAGCCCAATTTTTGGTCTGAAAAACTCGGCTTATACACGAGTATATACGGTAACTAGAAAAAGTTCTCTGCAGCACTCAGTTACTACCAATGACGTACAAATGCTAACAAGCTATATGTATATGAGAAAAAAGTTTAAAAACTTACGTTTTTTCAAAAAACTCAAAAATCTTATCTTTTTATTTCTGAAGTTCTTGGTACACACATTGGCCAATGTCTGCTTGCTCATCAACTGCGACAAAGTGACTTCAGGTCTGATGAGTCCTATCGCTGACATCCCTGTCCTCCTTGTCCACCCCCCACCTCTCAGTGGGCAGACTCCATCTTGACCCTAGATCACCTGTGGTCAATGAGGGTGCAATTGCAGCATGGAGCCAGCATCTCCATATGATACAAAAAAGAGAAAAAAAACTGCACAGCACTCACAGACTAAATGTGAACTGGTGCCAGCAGGGATGCTGGGTCAAATAACTAGAAAAAGTTCTCTGCAGCACTCAGTTACTACCAATGACGTACAAATGCTAACAAGCTATATGTATATGAGAATTTTTTGAAAAAACGTAAGTTTTTAAACTTTTTTCTCATATACATATAGCTTGTTAGCATTTGTACGTCATTGGTAGTAACTGAGTGCTGCAGAGAACTTTTTCTAGTTAGATAGATAGATAGATAGATAGATAGATAGATAGATAGATAGATAGATAGATAGATAGATAGATATAGATGATAGATATAGATAGATAGATAGATAGATAGATAGATAGATAGATAGATAGATAGATAGATAGATAGATAGATAGATAGATAGATATAGATGATAGATAGGTAGATAGATAGATAGTAGATAGATAGATAGATAGATAGATAGATAGATAGATAGATAGATAGATAGATACATAGATAGATAAATAGATATAGATGATAGATAGATAGATAGATAGATAGATAGATAGATAGATAGATAGATAGATAGATAGATAGATAGAGATAGATAGATATAGAAGATAGATAGATAGTAGATAGATAGATAGATAGATAGATAGATAGATAGATAGATAGATAGGTAGATAGATAGATAGATAGATAGTAGATAGATAGATAGATATCATAAATACAGTCTTGGCTGAAAGTTTTGGCACCTGTGAAATTGTTCAAGAAATGAAGTATTTCTCCTGGGAAATTATTACAGTTCCCCATGTTTTGTTATTCACATGATTATTTCCTTTCTGTATATTAGAACAACACGAAAAACTGAGAAAAAAAGGCAAATTAGAGATAATTTCACCCAAATCCCCAAAACGGGCCAAAAAAACTGTTGTTCCCCTCATTTTAATATTTGGTTTCCCCCTTTGGAATAATCCCTGCAGTCAGTCTCCTCCTATAACCTCCACAAGCTTCTTCTTCTCCTGTAGTTTCTTCTCTTCTTTATAATCTGCTCCCGGCCTCTCGTCTTCTCCCAATTTTCAGATCTCTCCACAGGTGATCAATGATTTAGATCCGGACTCATTGCTGCCCCTTCAGATCTCTCCACAGGTGATCAATGATTTAGATCCGGACTCATTGCTGCCCCTTCAGATCTCTCCACAGGTGATCAATGATTTAGATCCGGACTCATTGCTGCCCCTTCAGATCTCTCCACAGGTGATCAATGATTTAGATCCGGACTCATTGCTGCCCCTTCAGATCTCTCCACAGGTGATCAATGATTTAGATCTGGACTCATTGCTGCCACTTCAGATCTCTCCACAGGTGATCAATGGGATTTAGATCCGGACTCATTGCTGCCCCTTCATATCTCTCCACAGGTGATCAATGGGATTTAGATCCGGACTCATTGCTGCCCCTTCAGATCTCTCCACAGGTGATCAATGGGATTTAGATCCGGACTCATTGCTGCCCCTTCATATCTCTCCACAGGTGATCAATGGGATTTATATCTGGACTCATTGCTGCCCCTTCATATCTCTCCACAGGTGATAAATGGGATTTAGATCCGGACTCATTGCTGTCCCTTCATATCTCTCCCCAGGTGATCAATGGGATTTATATCTGGACTCATTGCTGCCCCTTCAGATCTCTCCACAGGTGATCAATGGGATTTAGATTCAGACTCATTGCTGACACTTCAGATCTCTCCCCAGGTGATCAATGGGATTTATATCTGGACTCATTGCTGCCCCTTCATATCTCTCCACAGGTGATCAATGGGATTTAGATCTGGACTCATTGCTGCCCCTTCACATCTCTCCAGCGCTTTGTTTCCTCCATTTCTTGGGGCTTCTTGATGTCTTCTTGACATCCTGCTGGAGACCCTTGACATAGGGCGCCCTCAGCTTTCTGACACTGGGCTCTTCAGTTTGTAGCCCTCAATCCATTTCCAGTTAACAGCAGGAAGATGCTTTATTAAAACGTTCTTTTTTTGTCTCGTAGGTCCACAACACAACCTTCCCACTTGGATTTTGATTACTCACCTACATTTTAGCAAGCTGCAGTGTCGCTTTTTTCTGTGTCAACAGTGGAGTTCTCCTGGATCTCCACCATAGTGTAGCACCCCAGGGTCCCGATGGTACACCTGGAAGCAAAAGAGGGGTTCCCTATTCAGTGGCACAGCATCCAGCACTTTCCTGACCAGAAGGGGGAGCTCTAGAACCTGGCTTGAGGGGAGCTTCCCTCTATAAAAGTTCTGGCCGGAGGGAGAGTGAGAGCAGAACAGCCATGGAGTGAGACTGAAGACAAAGGAGAGGAAAGTCAGAGGGAGACAAGCAGCTCCGTGCTTTCCCCAGAGGAAAAGTGCATAGAATGGACACTGGGTCCAAGACAATGCAGGGTCCCACATCCCAGCAGTCAATACCGGAGGGTGGGGAATTCCAGATTTCCCGGCCACACAGTGTCAGGAGGCAAAGCGGGGCATAGAGTTCAGCAACACTGATGCCCAGCAGCAGGGTAGACAAAGTGAAGGACTCGAGCTGCCTGTCATAGGGCACATGCAGGAGAAGAGAGGGCAAGCAGCTTAGCTGTAAGCAGCCGCAGAAGCCACAAAGTACAAGCGCAGAAGGGAGGCCTCCAACCCACCCGGCTAAGTGGATTCCTCATTTGCTTCCAGTAACATCTAAACTGGTGCTCTGGACTTGTACCCGTAACAACAGACCAGTAGAGGTAAAGGAAACGTTTACTGCTGTGGACTCCAGTTATTTCTGAGCCTGTTGCCCTGTATATAGACATTCCACACTGCCCCGGGGATTGGCTTTATCCGTGGAGAGCCATTCCATCGCTAGCTGCAATCCATTATCCCTGGAGGTTCGGCAGCAACGGTGGTCCCCACTGACCACATCCCATGGGTGGCATCACGACAAATTCCCTGTAAATACCCCCCTTTTTCAACTGAGCCTAGGCCACGTGGCTGGGTCACGACCGCCATGATCCCCGAGAGACAGCACCGGCCCAGATCCAGAGTACCCCACGGCTTGGGGGCCCGTCAATAGCGTTTCATTCTTTTGTGGAAGGATAGTTATCTGACACTGATGCCCCCTGAGCCTGCAGGACAACTTGAATTTCTGTGGAACGTGATTAGAGCTTATGCACCATCAGGACTATCCTGCTTGCAACTTTTTATCAATCTTTCTTTGCCAACCTCATCCAGGTGGATTAGCTACAGCGCCATGGGTTGTAGACTTCTTGATTATGTTGTGCACCATGGACAAAGGAATATGAAGATCTCTGGAGATGGACTTGTATCCTTGACATTGCTGATATTTTTCAACAGTTTTGGTTCTCCAGTCCTCAGACAGTTCTCTCCTCCTCTTTATGTTCTCCATGCTTAGTGTGGTACGCACAATGCAAAGATCGAGGCAACTTCTCCCCTTTTTATCTGGTTTCAGGTGTGATTCTCATATTGCCCAATCCTGTTACTTGCCGCAGATGAGTGTGAATGAGCGCCACATGCTGGAAACAAAGGTATTTACCCACGGTTTTGGAAAGGTGTCAACAATTATGTCCAGTTGGGTGAAATTCTGTCCAATTTTGCCTTTTTCTCTATTTTTATGTCGTTCCAATACACACAAAGGAAATAAACCTGTGTCTAATAAAATATGTGTAATTGCAATAATTTACTTCATTTTCTGGGACAATTTCAAGGGGGGCACCACCACTTTCTGCCATGACTATAATGTAATCAAAGCCGATTTTCTCCTCCATCTTGCTCAGAAGATGTCTTGAGGGTCTCTTGGCCCGCTCAATGTATTCTCAGGTTTGCTGACGCGCTCCTTTTCTTTACCTCTCCTCTTACATACACTATCCCTTCTCCCTGTGCATTGTTTAGGTTTCAGGCTACCGCGCCGCTGATCTCGGCGTATTCCTCCTCTCATTGTCTGGCACACGTCCCAACGTTGAAGAACATTCACAGAACTGTTTGTTTTAGGAGAGCGTTGCAAATTTCAGCAGAATATGTCCCACGTCTATGAAGATCAAACATCGCACCATCCCTGTCTGTAGTGTTTGCTTACCAAATCACGTTCCGGCGGCTGAGGCTTTTTTTGTGTTCTTAAATATTTAAAGAGTGTGCATAAGGAAGAAGAGTGAGGATTTATGGCTGATATTCTATATTGGTCCAAGAAAATAACCCATGATTCCCATGTATGTGCATGGCTCTCTCCATTTATGTCATGCTGGACTAAAGGGGTGTCCAGCTACCGTGCTGAACAATGGTGTCGGCGCTCTGTACAAAACAACAGATAGGGGGACACCGAGGGGGGGCACAAACACAGCAGAGGTCCCTGCTCGTAGGGAACAGGGAAAATGTGACCTCATGCACTCGCCTGCTGCTGTGCCCTGATCTCCCTATCATCCCAATATGGGTTCTTTCAACCTGTCGCCGAACAGGATACCTAGACCCTTACTAGCCCTGATGTTAGCCCTCAATAGGGATTTCCCTGGCGAGAGCACTAGTCCCAACTACTGCAATAATAACAACAAGGAAGAAAGGGGAGTCAGACTGGAGAATGACAAAAACGACTTCACACCGGCAACTGCTCTCCTAGACAGCAGACGGTTTGGCAACAGTCAGATTCTCCAGAGAGCTTCCTTCACCTCAGGAAGCCAGGCCAAGAATGAGTTCAACATCACAAAGCTGTCACTGATCTCAGGGAGACCAGTCGAGGAAAACACTGCGGGGAGGTGGCTAAAGTGCTCAAACACAGTGAAATCTATGGTGCATTGCCCCCTGGGAATCTATATATGCAAATGGAGTTCGTGGAGCCTTGTTTAAGAGTCTCAAACACGAGCATTCACTGATCTCAGGGAGACCAGTCGAGGAAAACACTGTGAGCAGCCGGCTAAAGAAGAAGAATGCGTCAAATGATTCTGAAAGCATGTGACTATATAAAGGGGATGGGAGTGATCACAAAGTAGCCACACCTGGACAAGAACTAGCTAGCTTTCTAGCAGCAGAAACTGGCATTAACTCTTCAACTGCCAAAGGAAAGAAACACATTTAATGTAAAGTCCCAATGCAGGAGTGAGACACAGAACCCAAAGCTGCCACAAGTCTCCAAAGTAAGAGAGACCATCGTGACAATTTCAGTTTACAAAAGTCCAATGGGCGGTCCTACAAAACTCCTCCAGACATTGGCATTACACGCACAGAGCATATTGGGAGTGTGTCAAGTGGGCTCAGCATCTAAGGCTGCTCTATGCATCGTAGGTACCTGCCTGCAATTGGCCAGCAACCACCACTAACTGCAGCAGCCAGAGCTTGCCTAGATCGCTGCTGTCTAACCATTTAAATTCCACTGTCAATCATTTACTTTGGCGCATAAGTGGTGTGATTAGGGTGATTGAGACTCACATTGGTCTTTTTAGACTCTTCAATGGAAAGCTTCACACAGCGGATGGACATTTGTCTGGGATGATTTAGTGAATCATTGCTGGGATTTGGACCAGATGACCCAGGAGGTCCCTTCACATGATGACCAAAGAGGTCCCTTCACACTTCACCATTCTATGGTTCTATGGTCTCCCCGACACACACAAGGCATGTAAATAATATTTAAATTAAAGTACCATTTATTTCATGTCATTTATATGTGAAAAGGGGCATACATAGACGAGTAAAATAATCATGAACAATATAAGGCACAGACAGATACAGTTGGGGAGAGGATCCTGCCCGCGAGAGCTCACAGTCTGTAAGGGATGGGTGAGGATACAGTAGGTGAGGAGAGAGGACACTGCCCACGAGGGCTCACAGTCTACAAGGGATGGTTTAGGATACAGTAGGTGAGGATAGAGGACCTTGCCCGCAAGAGATCATAGTCGACAAGGGATGGGGGAGGATACAATTGGTGAGGAAGAGGACCCTGTGCACGAGGGCTCACAGTCTACAAGGGATAGGTGAGGATACAGTAGGTGAAGAGAGAGAACCCTGCCCACAAGGGCTCACAGTCTACAAGAGATGGGTGAGAATATAGTAGGTGAGGAGAGAGGACCCTGCCATGAGGGCTCACAGTCTACAAGGGATGGATGAGGATACAGTAGGTGAGGAGAAAGGACCCTGCCCACGAGGGCTCACAGTCTACAAGGGATGGGTGAGGATATAGTAGGTGAGGAGAAAGGACCCTGCCCATGAGGGCTCACAGTCTACAAGGGATAGGTGAGGATACAGTAGGTGAGGAGAGAGGACCCTGCCCACGAGGGCTCACACTCTACAAGGGATGGGTGAGGATACAGTAGGCGGGGAGAGAGGAACATTTCTGCGAGAGTTCACAGTCTACAAGGGATGGGTGAGGAGAAAGGACCCTGCCAGCGAGCAATCACAGTCTACAAGTTGGCATGACATAGCAAACACCCTCTAAAGGTCCCCATGGCTGCCATCTTTATCCCTCAATGAAGCTGAGCCCTTTGTGTGTTTCATTGGAGATTGATATTTTGCCTATAACCTGCAATAATTTTTTTGGTTAATTCTTTCAGTAATACTACTTTATAGAAGATAATTCTATGCTATTTTGTTTTAGTACGTTTTTGTCCTCAGGTGACCTCTAGTAAAAAGTAAAGACCCGTTGTATGGCATGATACAATGTTTTGGCCCTTTTACCTACAGTGGTGTAAAAATATGTGTGCCCCCTTCCTGATTTATTTTTAATTTGCACGTTTGTCACACTTAAATGTTTCAGATCACCAAACAAATTTAAATATTAGTCAAAGGTAACACAAGTAACCACAAAGTGCAGTTTATAAATTATAGTCTTTATTATTAGGGGAAAAGGAAATACAAACTTACAGGGACCTGTGTGAAAAAGTGGTGCATCCCCCCATACAACATAACTTAACTGTGTTTTATCACATCTTTGGGAAGCGGAGTTCACTTTTCCTAGCTACACCCAGGTCTGATTACTGCTACACCTGTTCCCAATCAAGAAATCACTTAATCACTTAAATAGGTCCTGCCTGACAAAGTGAAGTAGACCAAAAGATCTTCAAAAGCTAGACCTCGTGTCGCTATTCTAAGAAATTTAGGAACAAATAAGAAACAAAGTAATTGAGATCTATAAGTCTGGAAGAGGTTATAAAGCCATTTCTAAAGTTTTGGGACAAGAGCAAACTACAGTAAGGGCCATTATCCACAAATGACCAAAACATGAAAGTGGTGAACCTTCCCAGGAGCGGCTGGCCGACCAATTTTACCCCAAATGCGCAGAGATGACTCATCCAAGATGTCACAAAAGACCCCACAACTACAACCAAAGATCTACAGACTTCTCTTGTCTCAGTTAAGGTCAGTGTTCATGACTCCACCATAAGAAAGAGACGGGGCAAAAATGGCAGCATGGCAGAGATCCAAGACGAAAACCACTGCTGAGCGAAAAGATCATAAAGTCTCATCTCAGTTTTGATTGAAAACATCTGGATGATCCCCAAGGCTTTTGGGAAAATACTCTGTGGACTGATGAGAAAAAAGTTGAACTTTTGGAGGGTAAATGTCCCATTACATCTGGTGTAGAAGTAACACAGCATTTCAGTAAAGGAACACCATACCAACAGTAAAGTATGGTGGAGGTAGTGTGATGGTCTGGGGCTGTTTTTCTGCTTCAGGACCTAGAAAACACTGTGGTAAATCAACTATGAATTCTTGAAGTAGAATGTCCAGCCGTCTGTCCTTGACCTCAAGCTGAAGAGCACTTGGGTTATGCAGCAGGACAGGGAACCAAAATAGCAAGTCACCTCTGAATGGCTAAAGAATAACAAAATTAAGGCTTTGGAGTGGCCTTCATCTGATTGAGAGCCTGTGGCCGGACCTTAAAAAGGCAGTTCATGCTCGGAAACCCTCCGATGTGGCTGAATTACAACAATTCTGCATAGTTGAATGGGACAAAATTCCTCCAGAGCGTCGTAAAGACTCATTGCCAGTAATCACAAACACTTGATTACAGTTATTGCTCCTAAGGGCGGCCCAACCAGTTATTACGTTAAGGGGCAATGACTTTTTCACACAGGGCCCTGCAGGTTTGGATTTCTTTTTCCCTCAATAATAAAGATCTTAATTTATAAACTGCATTTTGTGATTACTTGTGTTATCTTTTAATATTTACATTCGTTTGGTGACCTGAAATATTTAAGCGACAAACGCACAAAAGAATAAGAAATCAGGGTAAAGGGGGCAAACACTTTTTCACGCCTCTATATATAGGGGCGGTATTTTAGATATGTAGGTTTCTGACTTTGTGTTAAATCCTGATAAGGTCGCGTAGGATGTTTTCATCTTACATTGAGTAAAGTTGATGGGATCAGAGTCCTCGAGGCTACGAACCATATAACTTGATGTAATCCCCGCTCTTGTAGCACAGCTCTGGAAGAGTAGTTACATTATTAATGAAATGTCCGTGTTGAATAATTTAAAGAACAATATTCCATTACAAATGTAATAAAATGGGATATTCCGTAGAAAGACGATTCCGGCTGCCAATCAGCCCTGACTGTGTCCTTTATATTTTCTGTTGTTATCTTTCCAGCACTGTTGTATTTTCTATAGGAATACACAATAATGTTTGCATGGGACCTACGAAATATTCGGTTTCTAAAACTAGATGAAGCCAACTAAAAAAAATAACTAGGGATGAGCGAGTACCGTAATATTCGTGCTCGCTATACTCGCAATGAGTAGGTACCGGTACTCGTTGCGAGTATAGCGAGTCTGAATACTTTTGCAGTGTATCAATAGATACACTGCAAAAGTAGCCTAAAAGTGATTAACAGTTGTTAAAAATAATAAACTTACATACTCACCTGTTTGACGCTTACACCGGGACCGGCAAAGAAGACGTCCGATCGCCGGACAAGGACCTGTGACTACCAGCCAATCAGATGATGACACGTCACAACCACATGATCGCTAGTGGCCACCTGATTGGCCAGATTGCAAGGTCCTAGGTGTACTGTCAGGACCTTGCAATCTGGCCAATCAGGAGGCCGCTAGCGATCACGTGGTTGTGACGTGTCGCCATCTGATTGGCCAGATCGCTACCAGCCATCTGATTGGCTGGTAGTCACAGGTCCTTCTCCGGTGATCGGATGTCTTCTCTGCCGTTCCCGATGCAGGCGTTGGACAGGTGAGTATGTAATTGTATTATTTTTAACAACTTTTATTCACTTTTAGGCTAGTTTTGCAGTGTATCTATAGATACACTGCGAAAGTATTAGGACTACTCGCTACTCCCGAGTACACGTAAGTACTCGGAGAGTAGCGAGTAGCCGAATACCGCTACTATTCGGCGAGTTCCGAATAGTAGCGAGTATACTCGCTCATCCCTAAAAACAACCATAAAGGGTAGAGACAAGCAAATACATTCAAGAGGAATGAAATTCTTGTTGAATCTTACAACAATCTGTATTTGCCAAAATGCAGATTTAAATAAAAAAAAATGTCCTTGGCACGTATTCAAGCAAATATCTGCTGGCAGCCATGTTTATGACTCTTAAATGGCCATCAAAAAAATGTTAACAAATATCCTTAAGCTCACCTCAACGCTCTCCTCTCCGGAGCCTTGACATCTCCGATTCGGTCTTCGATGCACCTTCAGATCATGGCTGCTTGTGCTGGATTCCCCAGACCTCCCAAGGGGAGAATGTTGCACAAGCATGTGAACAACTACAGTGTCATGACGTCATGGTGTGCGCCGTCACGTTTTGCACGCATATTCAGGACACTGCCGAGTCGCATCAAAGACAGCCGAGCGTTGGAGCCAGCAGGGCCCTGAAGATGCAGCAATGACCGGATGAGGGACAGCAACATTAGAGAGCTGCGCATGGGATCATCTGCTGCAGACTGCCACTCACTATTGGTAAGGAACGACGTTCCATCCTGATGTCTTCTTATCACCGCTCTTCCCAAAGTTAGACATCCAGAGAGAGCGATGTATGCCTTGCCAACACTTAAGTGTTGTATCAGAAAATACAATAATTAAAGCAAAATAATGATGGCCCTGCTCATAAGAGCTTACAATCTACAATGAGGTGGGGGGTGACACAAAGTACAGGAGCTTATTTACAGTGATGGTCCAGCCATCTTGAGGGAATGGGGAATAGATAAGAGCTGCATTAGTGGCCACCAGCCATTCTTTGTAATGCTTTGAGACTGGGGGAGTGAATAGGCTATGTCTGAATTACTTCAACTAGGGAGCATGATAGGCTGCAATAAAAATGTGTATTTAGGGAGCGCCTGAAACTATGTAAGTTTTGGATAGACCTAATTTCTTGGGGTAGAGCATTCCAGAAAATTGGTGCAGCTCATGAGAAGTCTTGGAGCCGGGAGTGGGAGGTTAGTGCAGATGTTAGTATAGAGTCGCTTCCAGAGCAAAGAGAACAGTTGCGGTGAAAGACAGAGATGAGGGAGGAGATGTAGGGGGGTGCTGCACTGTGAAGAGGATTGTGGGTGAGAACAAGCAATTTGAATTGGATCCTATACTGTATGGGCAGCCAGTGCAATGACTGGCATAGAGCGGATCCTATAGTGAAAGGGCAGCCAGTGCAATGACTGCCACAACCAGATCCTATAGTGTATGGGCCACCAGTGCAATGACTGGCACAGAGCAGATCCTATAGTGTATAGGCACCCAGTGCAATGACTGGCACAAACCGGAAGCATCCAAGTAACGGTTAGCCAGATAGGTGACCCTGGCTGCTGTATTAAGGATGGACTGGAGAGGGGAAAGCCTACTGAGAGGGAGGCCAATTAATAAAGAATTACAATAAACAAGGCGGGAGTGGATCAGGGCCACATTGAGGGTTTTTGTTGCTTCCATGGTGGGAAAGGGGCGGATTGGAGAGATTTTCCTCAGGTGCAAGATTGTATATAGGAGATGAAGGAGAGATCGGTGTCAAACATAACACCCAGAGAGAGAGCCTGCTGTCAAGTGTTATCGTGGGGCCGCACACATTGAGAGAAATGTCAGATTATGGGAGGTTAGTGGAGGGTGGGAGCAGAAGAAGTTCAGCTTTGGAAAGGTTGAGTTTCAGATAGAGAGTGGGCATTATATGCAGTTAGCTTCCCAAAGATGCGATAAATCACAGTAAATTTATGTTTTAGGAGAAGGGGGGGTAACCAGTTATTAGGTTTAGGGGGAAATCACTTTTTTACACAAGGGCCTGTAGGTTTGGATTTATTTTTCCCTTAATAATAAAGACTCACATGTATAAACTGCATTATGTCTTTACTTGTGTTATAGACCTAGGTTTGGATATTGGAGGTGGATGGGGGAGGAGATGGAGTAAGATTTGAGTCTTTCTGTGGACAGGCAGTATGATTTCTTCTGTGAGTTGAGACCAGCTACACAAAGGGATTTAGAGAAACCTGGATTACATGAACATAAAATATACTGCTGGATTATATTATGGATTTTTATGTTTTTTAAGCAATAAAGGGTATTGGGCTGTTCACACATCTCTCACTTTGTTGATTGTGGGATACCGGACCCCGTCATTCCCTGGGGTGCTGGTCGATTCTTCTGGCAATGTCATCACAACCTTACTGCCTATGCATGGACCCAAAGAATGACGGCACAAGCATGTGATATTGGGTGGGGTTAATAGATCATTTAGAGAAGAGTGACCTGTCAGTCAATGGCTGGAGGATGTCAGCGGGCAGGGAAAAAGGGAGGGAGACAAGAGAGCTGTAAGTGCAGTGTCAGCGCCGCTGCACTTGTGACTCATTAGCATAAAAATGTGCAAAGCAAAAATGGAAATCTTCCTTTCTACAAAAAAAAGGAATGAATTTAATCTCTTTTAGGCCCTCTTCACAAATCAGTATATGTGGCACTGTCGTTGACCATCCAGGTTAATTTTCATCATCCATGTCTGTGTATGTTGCTACAAACATGTGCCATGTGTGTTTTTGGATGTAGAAAATAAAACTACAAAGCTTCTCGTATACTTTCAACATTAAACACATACAGCACATGGATGGCACATGAAAGTCATCCATTTGCTGTACTTGTTTACATAGACCCATGAGATTTATAGTCCATCACCATCCATGCTTCCAGAAAAAAATAACATTTCTCCAAGTGGTTATACGGATACACAGTCCATCCACGGACATTTGAGCAGCGCCATGGGATGTAGTGGGTATGTGTGGTATCCATGAAAAAAATGGATACCACTTGTGCCTGAAACATGGACATATGAAGGGGGTCTTATAGAGACTTTGCTTAGATGCCATTAGTTTGGGATTGAAAAATCTTTTGACTGTGTTCCCTTCTTGGTTCTGTCTTCAGGAGCACAGTGCTCCACAGCCTCCGGATCTCTTGCTCGGCAGGCGTCAATGTGCTTCTGATGCTTGACAGTTCAAACCAGAGGTATGATTGAGGCGCTGTACTAAACTCCGTACTCTCTCCAATGCTGCAACCGGATCTGGACAGCTTCAGTGCAGCTATTGCAAGCTTTATAGCATACAGCTGCATTACGCTCATCCTGCGCGTTCTTGATGTACTGTGCCAGTCCCTGATCTCCTGTACTTCACAACCTATCCCATTGCTTACCAATACCTGATGCCCTGTGCCGATACCTGTTTTGCCGTACCTGATGACTGCTCTAGAACTGGCCTGCACTTGTGTACCTGATCAAGTCCAGTCTTTCCTGTGCCAGTCTTGTCTAATTGCCAGTGCCCATCCCGTCCTGGTGTCAGCCCGCTCTTTTCAGCTACCACAGTTCCAGACATTGCCGTGGTATTGACAGCCAAGTCCAACCGCACCATCAGAGTCTCTGGTGTATAGTTAGGAGGCCCTTAGTCAATCCGCTCCCATGTTGTCCAGTGGGTCCACGCCTTCTCGTGCTCATTCTGTCTTAGTCTACACTGCAAAGCTGAAAGGTAAACTAAAGAAAATAGCATGTGTAAAGTGTATTGTTCTTTGTTTATTGGCCGGTGTGTCAACTGCAACATTTCAGAAATGTTTAATATGGCTAAAGACATAAAAATTAAAATAATATTATTCAAAATATTTTGCTAAAAATAAAAAAATAATTCAAACGATATATATAATTTTGACACAATACATTACAAGGGTCATTCATCCTCCTAGATTGTAAATGTCATCGCTCTCATCCGCAGGATTGTCAGAGATATTAGTTTGTACAATATTCCAGAATCAGGATCTATTACCACTTGGCAGACGTCCATGCATTGTACTGAATGGTAAGGGAATGTACGGATTCTGGCTGCTTTCTTGTTCAATACTTGTCACTTTTCAATTTGGTGAAGATGGGAAAGTGGCACTTATTTCACTGTACAGTCCCTATTGAGACCTTATAATGTGTCGTACGTCTCCGCTCTTCCTCTTAGCACATGTGTCTCTTGACTTGTAATAGACTAAAACACCCAAGGTGTACGTCGAGCTTTACTGACAGGAGCGGCATGATGATACTCCAGCGGCACTAAAGATGAATCTAATATTCATTCTATCTCTAAATGACGATCTTGTAAGTCATCGATGAACTCCTTAGAGGGGCACTTCTTTACCATTTCTAGCAAATCATGGTGATATGTAGCTCAGCATTCTCTGTAAGTGCTGAAGATAGGACCCAAGAGCGTGCAGGGCCGCTGAAGATGAGCAAGTGTGCCGAAACTCGAAATCGATGGATTCACTTGATATCGATCTGAACCTGACCGTTGAATAAATTGAGTGCAACATGAGTATGTGTAATAAGTATAATGGATAACTCAGGAATCTTTTTGCGTGGCATATACACAACTGAAACAGGGTTTATGGATGAGAAAGTTAAATACGTGGTAATTAAGCAAACAAAAGTGCAGCAGGAAATCAAAGTACTAGTGCATCTCAATGTAATATCAGAATATCATCAAAACGTTAATTTATTTCACTAATTCAACACAAAAAGTGAAATGCACATATTATATAGAGTCATTATGCAGGGCCCCAGGGCCATAGGGTACTCAGAACCAGGCTATGGTACAGTTCCAGGGGAGTCACAGGAGTCAACACCCGGCTCCGTGACCCTGAGTGCAGCTGTTAAGGGGGTTCTGGGCTTGATAGGTGAGGGGACAATGAAGGGAGTCGTTATTTGCAACACCACCCGTGGTTTGTGGCTATTGATGGCCACCCCTGCTGCAGAACCTCTGCGGATGATAGACGGGCAGCTGGGATGAAGCAGCGCAACACAGGTGGAGCGGATCCCCGGGGCAGTGGTTGTGGTAAGGGTGTAGGGTTCAGGATGGTGGGTGCAAAACAACAGACAGACTCATGGTTTGTTGGTTCCTCAGTCCTTTTACTGGTGCACTGTAATTCCGACTAGTGTTAACAAGCTGAGTCCGTGCACCTGAGAGCAACTTGGGGTTCTCCTCACCCGGCAAATTCTGAGACTTCCCTGCTGCGCTTTGTAATGGGTCTCTGCTGCTGTGTAAGCTGAGCTGCCGGCCCTCTCTCTCTCTCCTTCTTGGTGCCGGTATGGAAGGCAGCTCAAGTCCTTCTCTAGCCCCAAGTCCTGGGCTCTTCATCCTGCTTTGCCTCCGGGCACAGTGTGGCCGGGGGACTTGGAATTCCCCACCTTCCGGAATTGGCTGCCAGGTCGTTAGGCCCTGCACAGGCTTGGACTCTGGTGTCCGTCCTTGGCACTGTTCCTTTGGCGTGAGCATTACACCGCTCTGCTCCCCGGGCTCCTCTCCACTTCCACAGACCCTTGCCTTGGGTCTCTCAAGCTAGGTTTAGCTACCCTGTGACAAGCTTTGCACTGCTTCCAGTCAACAGGATGTCTTCCTCAGTCCTCCTAGGAACTGAACTAATTCTGCCCCAGACCAGAATTTATTGGGGAGCTCACCCTGAACCCAGATCTTGGTCTCCCCCTTCAGACCTGGAGGCAGAAAGGTGTTGTGTGCTTTGGGTTTTTCCGGGTGTGAAGTCCCTCCGTTGCTCTCAAGCGTGACACTACCACCCGGGGGCGATGATGACACTGTGGCACTTAGACCCTGGGGTGCCACAATAACATACAGAGTGATCTATTTCAAGTGTTTATTTCTGTTAATGTTGATGATTATGGCTTACAGCCAATAAAAACCCAAAGGTCATTATCTCAGAAAAATAAAGTAGGGAGCATGAAGTGTCTGGGAGATAAAATATGACCTAAATAGGTATCAGAGGCTTCACCTTGCGTGGTTGTGAGAGTCACAACCACAATAAAAGCAGATCACGGCTGCTGCAGTCCCCAGCTTGGTACATATAGAGTAGCAAGGATGAAGGGTTAAACACTGCGCTGCCGTATTCCACCAGACATCAAAGAGTGAATATAATATTGATTTATTAGTCAATGTGTTTCAGGTCTCCCACAAACACCATGAAACATGGCAATATAACATTGATTTTTGATGATATTCTAATTCATTGAAATAAACATGTACATAAAAACATAGTAATAATATAGGAAAAGCCTTAACCAAAAGTCTCTTGAAATAACTACACAGGATTATGCCGATAGCAGAACCGTCTTAAACTCTGCACTCTGGAAGATGCTGTAGAAGAAAAGTCTATGTCAAAGTTCACTCAGGAAGATGCTGTAGCAAAAGTCTATAACATAGGTAACACCTAGGAGGCCTGGGAACAGAAGTCTCTGAGAAACAAGTCCACAACTAGATGCAGAGTAGTTTACTAAAGTTCCAAACAGTCCTGTACTCTGCTACTGCAGCATACAGCCTTTAAAGCAAACAAGCTTATATAGCACAAACGCAGGTCAGGCAAGAGCCGCAGTAGAGGGCACAGCAAGAGCAGCTAGGAGCAGAAGAAAAGCTGGCATCAGGTGAATGAAGTAGAAACTCTGATGAGCAGTCACAGGAGAACTACACAGGAGAAGGTAGAGAACTTGAACCAAACTTGAACAGAGAACCATGAGTCTGACCCAGACTTTAGTCTGATCCAGGAATCTTTCAAACTACATCTTTCAAAGTACAGCTTTCTAAGTACAGTACTTTGAATTAGACTCGAATTGGACTGGAAGGTAATGGAATAGAAAGCAACTAAAAACAATGTCTGTAATTCTTTTCACTATCAATCTTTGCTATGTCTTTGATTTTATAGTTTTTTTTCCTATGTGCTTTTGCCACCCACTTTCACCATCCTATCCCCCCTCCATCACCACTCATTCACATCAGCCCCTCTCTCCTTCCCTACCCTATGTACAACTCCCATGCTATCTTCAGTTTATCATATTCCAAAGTTTGGCATCATAATCCATGCCACAAATCCAAAAACTATTTGCTCTTTGTCTTTTTGCTGCTGCTCCTGTCCGGTGATATCTCTCCCAACCCTGGTCTGCCCTCTGCCAACTTCAACCCCTCCACCAGCTCACATAGAAACCCTACTAACCTTATTACCATGATGTGCACACCTTCATCTCCCTCTTTTAACTGCATGCTCTGAAATCCACAGTCTGTATGCAATAAGCTTCCCTTCATCCACAGTTACTTCCTTGCTAACTCTCTTAATCTGCTGGCCCTCTCTGAAACCTGGATCAAGGATTCAGACCCTTCTTCCCTTGCTGCCATTTCTCATAACGGCTTACATTACTCCCATTCCCCGAGACCTGGGAACAGACATGGTGGTGCAGTTCAGAAATCCAAAAGAGGGTTTAGTGCTTGTATGATCCGCGCTGCCGTCGGGATGAAAAGACCAGGGAAACAAGTCTCCTTCAAATGCTCCTTTGTTTCCTACACGTTTCGAAAGGCGTAGGAAATAAAGGAGCATTTGAAGGAGCCTTGTCTCCCTGGTCTTTTTATCCTGACAGCAGAGCGGATCATACAAGCACTAAACCCTCTTTGGATTTCTGGATACGACACCACTGTGCATGTGGAGGTACAGATCCAGCAGCAGCTGTCTATCCAAATATACTGGTTGTGGGTCATCATAACCAAGCCAGGAGAACACATACACTCACGGGAGAGTCATTTTATCTAAACGATAAGACCCATTTGCACCTTGTGTGTCTCCTTTTTAATTTAGATGGTGGTGGAGTTGGCTTACTCCTGTCCCCACAGTGTACTTTCTAGGTCATCCCCCCAGCTACATCACTCTCATTCCCTTCTTTTGAGGTCCACACCATTAGGATCTTCCATCCCCTTCCCTCAGAGTTGCAGTTGTATACCGCCCCCCCCCAGGTTCACCCAGCCAGATCCTTGACCATTTCTCCATGTGGTTGCCGCACTTCATGTCCTCAAAATTACCAACCCTTATTCTGGGAGACTTTAACATCCCCATAAACAGCCCCATCTCCCTATCTGCATCCCAGCTCCTATCTCTAACCACCTCTCTTTCTCTTAGCTCTCAACCTCTGAGAAGCACAAGGATGGTAACACCATTGACCTGATCTTTACCCGGCTGTGTTCAACCTCCTCCTTAGATAATTCACCTGTTCCGCTCTCTGACAACAACATTCTCTTCTTCACACTCACAAACCCTCGACCACCCCAGCACACCCCTACCTATCACACATTCAGAAATCTTCAACCCTCAAACACTCACAGACTCTCTATACTCATCACTGTTCCCAATCTCCTCATTCTCCTGTCCTGATCTGGCAGTAAATCACTACAATGACACTCTCAGAAGCACCCTGGACCAAGTAGCGCCCCTAACTATCACAACCATCAAACATTGAATAAACAGCCTTGGCTCACATCGCAAACTCGAGTCCTCCAGCGATGTTCTAGGAGTGCTTAATGCCTATGGAGGAAAACTCGCTGTCAAGAAAACTTTATCCATTAGAAATTCATGTTAAAAACCTACAACTCTGCCCTTCACCTCGCCAAACAAACCTACTTCACCACCCTGATCTCCTCACTATCCAACAATCCAAAGAAACTCTTTGACACCTTTCACTCTCTCCTCAGTCCCAAAGTGCAGGCCCCCATCACTGACCTCTGTGCTGATGACCTGGCTTCTTACTTTATGGAGAAAATAGACAACACCAGGAAATCAGCTCCCAGCCTCCAAGCGCTGCTACTCCCATTCTTCCTCACATTTCCTCTGGCTCATTTTCCATATTTGATCGAGTCATAGATGAGGTCTCCAGTCTCCTCTCTTCCTACTAAATGCAGCACTGACCCCATTCCCTCACACCTACTCCAGTCCCTCTCTCTGGTCATCACCAATCACCTAACCAAATTCTTCAATCTCTCCTTCTCTTCTGGAATCCTCCCCTACTCCTTCAAACACTCTATAATTACTCCATTATTAAAGAAATCTTCTCTTGACCCATCTTGCACAAATAACTACAGACCAGTCTCCAATCTTCTCTTCATCTCTAAACTCTTGGAGCGCCTGGTCTATTCCCGCCTCACCAGTTACCTCTCCACTCACTCTCTTCTAGATCCATTACAGTCTGGTTTCCACCCCCTACACTCTACAGAAGCTGCCCTCACCAAAGTGACCAATGACCTTCTGGTGGCAAAACGTAATGGTGACCACTCTCTGCTTATTCCGCTTGACCTCTCTGCAGCTTTTGGCACAGTTGACCACCATCTCCAACTTTCCATGCTGCACTCCATCAGCATAAAGGACACTGCTCTCTCCTTGTTCTCATCCTATCTCTCTGACCGCTCTTTCAGTGTATTGTTCCACTTCCTCTCTTCTTCCATTGGGGTCCCTCAGAGTTCGGTCCTTGGACCTCTTCTCTTCTCTTCTGTCTTTACACAGCCCCGATTGGACACACCATCAGCAGATTTAGCTTTCAGTACCATCTTTATGCTGATGACACACAATTATCCACTTCAGCCCCTGACCTTACCCCTGTGATACTAAAGAACACAAATGACTGTCTGGCTGCAGTCTCCAATATCATGTCCACTCTCTATTTGAAACTCAACCTTTCCAAAACTGAACTTCTTCTGCTACCGCCCTCCACTAACCTCCCTAAATCTGACATCTCCTTCTCAGTGTGCGGTACCACGATAACGCTTAGTCAGCAGACTCGCTGTCTGAATGTTATGTTTGACATTGATCTCTACTTCACCTCCTATATACAATCTCTTGACTACTGCAATTTTCTATTAATTGGCCTCCCTCTCACTAGACTTTCCCATCTCAAGTCCATCCTTAATCCAGCAGCCAGGATCACCTATCTGGCCAATCGTGTTACTTAGATGCCTCCGCTCTGCGACAGTCATTGCACTGGCTGCCCATACACTACCGGATCAAATTCAAATTGCTTGTTCTCACCCACAAAGCTCTTCACAGTGCAGCACCCCTCTACATCTCCTCCCTCATTTCTATCAGCCCACCTGTTTTCTACGTTCTACTAATGACCTTCAACTAATATCTGAACTAATCCGAACCTCCCTCTCCCGGCTTCAAGACTTCTTCTGAGCTGCACCATTTCTCTGGAATGCTCTATCCCAAGAAGTTAGGACTATCCACAATTTACATAGCTTTAGACGCTCCATAAATACACATCGTTTTAAGGCGACCTATCACACTCCCTAATAGAAGTCGTTTATACAGTATATAGCGCATTCACTATCTCTCTGGACATAACTCTCCTTCAAATTCCACCAAACCCAAAAGCTCTACACAGATTGCCTAGTGACCATTCATGTAATTTTTTTTAATCCCTTTCTTCCTCAAGATGCCTGGACCATCAGTGTAATAAGCTCCTGCACTTTGTGTAACCCCTATCCCGTTGTAGATTGTAAGCTTTTTTGAGCAGGGTCACCTTTATTTTTACTGTAATTATTGTATTGTATTTTTTACATTGCTCTTCTGTTTTAAATATTGTATTATATATTTTACATTGATTCTCTAATTACTGTATTGTATTTTTTATATATATAATTGTTACCTCTGACCGTCTGTATATGAACCACTGAATTGTAAAGTTCTGCAGAATACAGTATGTTGACACTATATAAATAAAGATTATTATTATTATTATTATTATTAACTTCAGATGCAACAAGGAGCTAATTTCCATGCAGAATACTCAAGTAGAGGACTGGAGGCTGGACTGGGTTTATAAAGGCAGGGAGAAAAAAAAACACATAGAAAGGAACGAAGCAGAGGACGCCATCTTGGAAGAGGGCGAGAATGCCTAAAAGGTCATGAGAAGATCCTGTCCTGACAATGTGTCTCTACGGTTCTCATACCTATCTTTCCACTGCCAGTCTTCCGATAGGCTATCCTGTCTTTTATCTTCTATTTTCTGGCTTCAGATACTTTTGTTCTTTACTAGACCCTGTGTGCGCTGCATGTCATTGATGTTATTGGTAGGCATCATGCGGGACTTGGATAAGCATCAATGATGTGTATTTCACCCTCGGTGATGGCACAGGGCCTAGTGAAGAATGGCGGCACTGGAGGCCTGGTAACAGAAGACAAAAGAAAGTAAAGGCGAATGGAGGACTTTGGAGATAGAATGAGTAAGGTGAATTAAAGATAAGAATGAAGATTTGTTTTAGATTCCTTTCCTGGCACTCAGAATCCACCAAACTACGAGCTGACTGACCATCATATTGCTGAAATTTGGTCAAATCCTTTGGCAAAACAACAGTTTTAGTGAATCCAAATTTTTTGTAACATTTGTAATGAATTTGATTTGTTACAAATTGATTCACTCAACTCTAACGACTACTTTTGCAATTGATTAAAAAGGAAAGTGACTGGCAATTAAAAGGGTCATGGGAACTCCTGTTATTTCAGTGTTTGTTATTCATTCAACCAGTTTCCTACTTTGCACTAATGAGGCACCAGAACCCTCAAATAGATAAATGTATACTAGATGGGTGCCTTATGCTATCGCATCGGGAGAGCGGTGATGTTACTATGGGGGTGAGCCCTATAGTGCTGGGTGTGGCAGCTGTCTCTCCCGCTGTCCTCTCTCTCTCCCCCTTGTGCTGTCTGCTTCCCTCTGTGCTCTCTGCTTTGACCTATCTCTCTTCATTGCTCTTTCTCTCCCCAAAAGCTCTTCCCACAGTGTGCTGTCTTCTCCCTCCTGTGCTGTCTTTTCCCGTCTGTGCTCTCTCCTTTGAGTTGTCTCTCCCTGTGTGCTCTCCCCCCTGTAAGTAGTCTTTCCTCCCCCTCTGTTGTCTTTTCCCTTCTCTGCTCTCTTCCCTGTATGCAGTCTCTCTTATCCCTATGCTGCCTTCTCCCAACTGTGCTCTCCCCTTTGAGCTGTCTCTCCCCTGAGTGCTCTCTCTCTCCCCCTGTGCAATCACCGCCTGTGCGCTTGCCCCTCCCCTTATGCACTTTCTGTGCCCTTGGTGTTCCCCTCTGTGCACTTTCTATGCACTCTCTGGGGCCCCCCAGCACCACCTGTGTGCTCTCTTTACCCCTTGAAGATGGCGACCACCTCTGTAACTGGGCAGGTGCCGCATTTGAGGTGTCATTGTGTTTGGCGATGAGATGTGGCTGGCTGCGGGGGTTGGTTCCTCGTGTCAGTTGCGGGCGTCTTCGATGGTGGAGGTTGGCAGCACCGCTGATGGTACTGTGCAAGGGGCCAGTTCCACCAGTGGCCACAGTATTTGCACACCCATCACTTGAGTGTGCAAACATGGCTGCTGCTGGCATACGATAGGAGGTCATCTTGACTGCAGAAGTGCATGACAGACACCACAAGGTAATTATATAGATAGATAGCAAGGCTTTTTAAAGGAAACTTGACAGTTGAAACATGTAGCCTGATCCATGCCCATTGCCCTCGAGTTACAGCTTTATCCTCATTAAAGGGGTGTTCTGAAAAGTGAAAGTTATTGCCAAACACATTGGTGTGAACCGGGCATGCATATCCTGGAGGGGTGTTACTAACCTCTGATGGTGAGGATGTGGCGCCCCACTACGTAGGTGCCACAGAAGAGGTACTGCATCCAGAAAAGCGGTGTAGTACTCCACTGCAATTGGGACAATGGTCACAAGATGGAGCCCTATAGCTGACACCCACACACTAAGATAGTAGGTGGGAGGGAACCCTGGGAGGATATATAGTGGCCTCTAGGGGGAACTAGTTAGGCAGTCTGAGAGAGCAGAGTGGAGGAGTTGGAGTAAGCCGGAGGGAACCAGGCAGCCATACTGAAGGAGACAGAAGGGCCATCTCGGCTGAGAGGTCCAGGAGGAACAGATCCCAAAGAAAGGAGAAAGAAAGAGAGGAACAACTCAGAAGCATAGTTTACTCTAGTAAGGGGAATTGAGTAACAGTAGAGTTTGCCCCGAAAGGAAGGAAACCGGGTACCGGAGCCCGCATCTGTGAGTTCTTTAAGACTCATAGAAAATCCGTACAACAGGGATATTACAAATACTGCCCTGACTCCCACAGATCCCACGAGAGGGATGCCAGGACTAGCAAGGAGTAGCAGTCCAGACAGAAGGTTAACCCGACGGGTACAAGGGAGGCGAAGAAAGTAGAAGCAGCAGGAGGCCAGATTATCTACAGGAGGTCAGGCTTCACACTGGGAACAGAATAGAAGAAAAAGGAAAGGAACATAAAGGAGGGTTCCATTTCAAGCCAGAAATCCTAATTGCAGCCTAAAGCATTCGCCAGAATACCATCTAATGAGCTGTTGAACTGTAAGCTGAAA
This sequence comes from Allobates femoralis, assembly GCA_033576535.1. Lineage (NCBI taxonomy): Eukaryota > Metazoa > Chordata > Amphibia > Anura > Aromobatidae > Allobates > Allobates femoralis. The sequence goes on from JARQOC010000002.1 coordinate 728,185,271, forward strand.
GAAAGAGTTCAAGTAAAGTAACCCGGTGAAGTGAAGCTTCGACTCTGCTGCCTGATTCGATCATAAACTGTTTTATTACAGCATTCCTGCCCCGATGATCCCGTCCCGCCTGCGGGGACGATTCCATCCAAGCCGCAATACCACCGACCACCGGAGGACTGGAGCGGCGCTGGTGAACATCACCAGACTCATCAGGTGGCGTCACGAAGACAACCTTGTAAATAATCTTTTTTTCACTGACCCCCAGGGCTACAGCCTCGGGCAGCCACCCGTGACATCCCAGACCTCAACTGAGCCGAGCCCTGAGTACCCTGCCCTGGCCAGGCGTCACAACCATATGCTTGAGCTGCAGGTACACACCAGTTACCACTCCAGGACAGTCCCTAGTATTGCAGCAGTGGAGCCCAAAAGGTCAGAGAAACAGGTAAAGATGCAAAAGATGGGCAGAGCTGAACGACAAGCTGGAGCGGATTCAAGTAATGGATTTGATAGGTCAGATGGTGAAAATAGTCAGATTCTGGTTTAGGCAGAACGATCAGTCACGGAATAGACCACAGGGCCCAAACAGGCACAGGACACCAGTTCCAGATAGAGGTTCTGTATATTGTGCAAAAGTATGAGATACTGAGCACCGACACTGGATATGAGCACAGAATAATTGCACAGTATGGAAGCACAGAAAACTAAACAGGAACCTTGATGTAAAGGCACCTACCTAATGGAGAGGATGCCTTAAATACCTAACACTTCTCAGCAATAGGGCAGAGGCATTTTCTAAATGAGCATACTGCCCCTTTAAGAGGAAGGACTTGCACAAGTGGGCAACCTAAAATTGCTCGCAGGGGACCTGCGTGGTGTGCTCAGTCCCTGGGGAGTAGGAAGCATTGGCGAGCACAGAGGAAGACACTACTAGAGGTGAGTGACTTTGCTTTGGTCGGCGACCAAACCCATGGACTTTCGGGTTCGGTGGCACTGTAAATTATGCAAACTTAACCCGAGCCAACATTGATTGGCTGTTTGGCTCTCCACCCACATTCAGCCAGCCAAAAGCAAAACCTTTCGGGGGCAGGAGGGCAGGGATTTTTCTTTTTTTTTTAGGGACAACACACCACAGCCGGAAACTCACATTTTACCCCCAGTGCAAGCCAATCATACACTGAAAGCGGCTCACACTGCGCCAAGCACCAAGCGTACACAAGCACAGCGCTTCACGCTCTAGCACTTTTGGATATGCCCCAAACAGGTACTGAACAGGTTCCATTTCTATATACCACCACAGAGCTGCCGGGAAGGTGAGAGCGGCGGCATCCCTGCCGGGTAGAGGACATGGGAGAATGCAGGAGCACCGCCTCTGGCATTACAGTTATCGCCAATCCAAATGATGGGGATCTTAACCATTTGCTGGGGGTCCAACTGCCGTGGCCGACACAGGTCCCAAGAACAGGAGCTTTGGAGAACCCGGGCTGAAGGAGCAGAGGTCAACCATATGCACTGCCTCTCCATTTACTCTAATAGGAGCGCCGAAGATCAGCCAACTGTCGTGCCCGACCATCTGTCACTCCCGTTAAGAATGAGTTGGCCGACAATGCTCATGATTGACCTCCAGTCCTTCAGAGCCCTTGTTCACAGACGTGGACTATAGCAATCAAAAGATTCCCTATCCTTTGAACAAGGGATAATTTTTAGATTTGAGAACAACTGTTTAATATGCCAAACACCCTAAAAATTGCAATTTCTTTCATAGCTGCAACATTGCCTTGCTCAGTCTCCTTAACAGAATGATATTTTTGGCCATTTATGAGAACTCTGTCTTTCCCAGTGATTACTATGTATAATTAAAACATGTTTGGGTGACACTGAAGGAAAAAATGACTAATAGTTTAACGTTGCATTTCAATAATTCAGCACCCATGATGACTCCGGGAAGTTCACATGGAGAGAAATATCATCATTTATCACCCGGATTTCAGCAGCCCATTAAATTATTAGCATGCTAAGCACCGATAAATGTAATAAGGCATGCAGAACGCAATCTCCAACTGTCCGCGTGGTAAAAAATAATGTCTTAACCATAATTCATGGTACTCTTCATTTCTCCATACAGGGATATAATTACAGAAATGAATGTCCTTCCCGGTCTCCAGTAGTCTGATGATCAATCCATCATGCACCGTAGAAGTTGTAAATGATTCCTGGAAAAACATGGTGCCCTGCCTATTCTATTGTGGGACTGGGAAGGACATTTTTGCACCAATGATGACTGTATAGCTGTAACGCAGAGGTGAGAGGGTTTTAACCTAGGGCTGATCAAGAGCAAGGGTAAGGGTGGTGACCCAGACATCCTCACCTTCAGAGGTAAATCAGGGACCCCCAGTCTAAGGGTCAGACTAGTTCCCCTGATCACCTTTTTCCCATCATTAACATCCTGCTGCCTTACCCCCTTGACTGTTATACCACCCCGTGACAGAATGTCCACTTGGATATGTACAATTTGGGACCACATTTATCCACTTTTGATAATCTCTTTATTGGTTAAAGGGTCTCACTATGATCACATGGTTTTCTGCTGTTGGGAATTACTAATAATTAGTTATGTCGATTAAGGAACACTACCATGCCTTGGTGGTCAGCACTCATAACGAACAGTTTAACACTCAGATTGACCAACTTCTTTATTGATTATAATGGAAGACAATAGGGAACTGGAGCATTTTTCTAGAAGATCTTTCAGATAAATTCTCGAGTTTCCCTTTAACTTCCATTATACTCGGTGCATGAGTCGAGTCCAACTGAGGGTCAAAATGCTTGTTAGGTGTGCCAAGATCCTGGACATGGTAGGTGCTCGCTCATCTATGGGTAAAACCTTGTAGAAAGTGTTCATCTTTCCTATAGCACCTCCACAAAGGAATTGACGACACAGACCGCAATAATCTGATGTGAAGTCCAAGGTTCATCCAAAGCAAGAAATGCTATTTTCTAAAGGGTCCTTAATGGGAATAATAACCCTATTAATTTAGACTTCTCTAAACCAGTGGAGAATGCCAAATCCTCTGCAAATGAAAGGTATGGGAAAAAGTGCCTGCACTCATATGCATTCATTTTTGGGATAGGATCACCTATACATCTAATGCCTGTGACATCAGCCCAGACAGTCATGGTCCTCACAATCTATGGCTTAATTAAGGGCTTTGAAGGTTATCTCTTTTCAATGGGTGGACAGCTATTGTGCAAGCACAAAAACGTTTTGGAACACACAAAGGTCCAATAGGTCTGACTCCTACTCATCCTATCCATATGAAATGGAAGATAAGAAGCATGGTGTAAGGCATTCTGTGCCTTGGCATCTGTGCCATTTCAAAGTGGCATTTTTAAGTGGAATTCAGAGATAGACCAGAGATAAGCCAGAGGTAACCAGAAGGTAACAACTCCACCTATTTACTACCCTTCAGTATTTTACTTAGCCCATTGCATCAAAATGTCGTTCATTTCAATGCTTTTATATGTATGTGCATTAGTCATCCACTTTTACCGCCCCATTCCCCCTCCATCACCCTTTATCCACATCAGCCCCTCTCTACTTCCCTTTACTACGTCCTGCTCCCATACTCTCTTCACCCTACTCAATAATCTAAGCCCGTCATATTCCAGGGTCTTGCCTCAACAAAAACAATGTCATAGAGCCAAACATTACTCCCCCCTCCTCTTTCTACTACTGCTTATGTCAGGCGATATTTCTCCCAATCCTGGGCCACCCTCTTCCAGCTTCAACCCCCCCCACACACCTCACATAGAAATCCCAGTAACCTTATTAGCATTACCTGCACACCTCCATCTCCTACTTTTAAATGTGCCCTCTGGAATACACGGTCCGCATGCAACAAACTTCCCTTTATCCACAACTACTTTCTCACTAACTCTCTTAACCTTTTGGCCCTTACTGAAACCTGGATCCAGGACTCAGACACTGCCTCCCCTGCTGCTATCTCCTACGGCGGTCTGCACTTCTCTCATTCCCCGAGACCTGGAAACAGACGTGGTGGTGGAGTTGGCCTACTCCTGTCCCCACAATGTACTTTCCAGGTCATCCCCCCCGCTCCATCACTCTCATTCCCTTCTTTTGAGGTTCACACCATTAGGCTGTTCCGTCCCCTCCCCCTCAGAGTAGCGGTGGTGTATCGCCCCCCAGGTTCAACCACCCACTTCCTCGACCACTTCTCCGCATGGCTGCCGCACTTCATGTCCTCAGAATTACCAACCCTCATCCTGGGAGACTTTAACATCCCCATAAACAGCCTCAACTCCACATCTGCATCCCAGCTCCTAGCTCTAACCAATTCTCTTGGCCTCTCGCAACTCTCAACCTCTGAGACACATAAGGATGGTAACACCCTTGACCTGGTCTTTACCCGACTCTGCTCTTCCTCCTCCTTAGACAACTCATCTCCTTCTCTCTCTGATCACAACATTCTCACCTTCACACTCTCAAACCCTCGCCCATCACAGCATAGTCCGACCTATCACACATTCAGAAATCTACAGGCCATCAACCCTCACACATTCACAGACTCTCTTCTCTCATCACTGTCCCCAATCTCCTCCTTCTCCTGCCCCAATCTGGCAGTGAATTACTACAATGACACTCTCAAAAGTACCCTGGACCAAGTAGCGCCCCTCACCCTTAGAACCTCCAAACACAGAGTAAAACAGCCCTGGCTCACATCACAAACTCGATTCCTCCAGCGATGCTCGAGGAGTGCCGAACGCCTATGGAGGAAAACTCGCTCACCAGGAGACTTCATCCATTATAAATTCATGCTAAAAACCTACAACTCTGCCCTTCACCTCGCCAAACAGACCTACTTCACCACCCTGGTCTCCTCACTATCCAACAACTCAAAGAAACTTTTTGACACCTTTCACTCTCTCCTCAGTCCGAAAGTGCAGGCTCCTATCACTGACCTCTGTGCTGATGATCTGGCCTCTTACTTCACAGAGAAAATAGAAAACATCCGTCAGGAAATCAGCTCCCAACCTTCAAGTGTTTCTACTCCCATCTGTCCCCACATCCCCTCTGGCTCACTCTCCATTTTTGACCCAGCCACAGAAGAAGAAGTCTCCAGGCTCCTCTCGTCCTCACGTCCCACTACATGCACCTCTGACCCCATTCCCTCACACCTACTACAGACCCTCTCTCCAGTGGTCACCAGTCACTTAACCACAATCTTCAATCTCTCCCTCTCTACTGGCATCTTCCCCTCCTCCTTCAAACACTCTATTATCACTCCACTACTAAAGAAAACGTCCCTTGACCCATCCTGCACAAATAACTACAGACCAGTCTCCAATCTCCCCTTTATCTCTAAACTCCTGGAGCGCCTGGTCTACACCCGCCTCACTCATTACCTCGCCACTCACTCTCTTTTAGATCCATTGCAGTCTGGCTTCCGCCCCTTACATTCTACAGAAACTGCCCTCATCAAAGTGACCAATGACCTTCTGACAGCAAAACGTAATGGTGACCACTCTCTGCTTATCATTCTTGACCTCTCTGCGGCTTTTGACACTGTCGACCATCTGCTCCTACTCTCTATGCTGCACTCCATTGGCATCAAGGACACTGCTCTTTCCTGGTTCTCTTCCTATCTTTCTGACCGCTCTTTCAGTGTATCATTCGCTGGCTCCACTTCTTCCCCTCTTCCTCTCACTATTGGGGTCCCTCAGGGCTCAGTCCTTGGCCCTCTCCTCTTCTCTCTCTACACAGCCCTGATCGGACAAACCATCAGCAGATTTGGCTTTCAGTACCATCTTTATGCTGATGACACACAACTATACACTTCAGTCCCTGACCTTACCCCTGCGGTATTAAAGAACACCAATGACTGTCTAACCGCAGTCTCCAATATCATGTCCACTCTCTATCTGAAACTCAACCTTTCCAAAACTGAACTTCTTCTGCTCCCACCCTCTGCCAACCTCCCTAAATCTGACATTTCTCTCTCGGTGTGCGGCACAACGATAACGCCCAGTCAGCAGGCTCACTGTCTCGGTGTTTTGATGGACACTGATCTCTCCTTCACCCCATACATACAATCTCTCACCCGCTCCTGTCGCTTGTACCTGAAAAATATCTCCAGAATTCGCCCTTTCCTCACCACGGAAACAACTAAAACCCTCACCGTGGCTCTGATTCATTCCCGCCTTGACTACTGTAATTCTTTATTAGCTGGCCTCCCCCACAGTAAGCTTTCCCCTCTCCAGTCTATCCTCAATGCAGCAGCCAGGATCACCTATCTAGCAAACCGTTACTCAGATGTTTCTGCTCTGTGCCAGTCACTACATTGGCTACCCGTACACTATAGAATCCAATTCAAAATGCTCGTTGTCACCCACAAAGCTATTCATGGTGCGGCACCTCCTTACCTCTCCACCCTCATCTCTGTCTACCACCCCACCCGTCCCCTTCGCTCTGAACATGACCTCAGACTAACATCGGCATTAATCCGAACCTCCCATTCCCGACTTCAAGACTTCTCTCGAGCTGCACCAAAACTCTGGAATGATCTACCCCAAGAAATTAGGACCATCCACAACTTGCATAGCTTCAGACGCTCCCTAAAAACACACCTCTTCAGGGCGGCCTATGCTTCTCCCTAACAGTAGTCACTTAGACGTAAGATATTCATTGTTATAAGCCCCTGTACTTTGTGTTCCCATCCCGTCTTAGATTGTAAGCTCCTTCGAGCAGGGTCTCCTTCATTTTCTGCCTTTTTTATTGTATTTCCTAAGTTGATTCTATGTTTCTTGTATGTAACTACTGTTCTGCATTACGTTTCTGTACCGTATATTTTTCTTATATGTATCGTTGTACTGTAAAGCGCTGCGGAATATGTTGGCGCTATACAAATAAAGTTTTATTATTATTATTATTATTATAAGAATTCGAGTTGAGCAACAAGCTGCACAGGACCTTTGTCCGGCACCTACATCTGTAGTCCAAAGCCACCGGACCAGAGTGCTGCAACCCTCTTACTATTACTTGCAACATCATCAGCACCTTTTCTTTTGGAACAATGCACACATGATATTATGAGGAAGCCACAGGTAGTAGAAGGTACAAAGTGCAACGGTCCGGCAACCATGGACTACCGGCATGGCTATTGGGACCATGGTCCTACAAATCTTTTTGCTCAACACTGATATAAATTGCAGTTTCATTTGCCCCTATCCATGTCCAATATGAGCTTGTCCTCCTGATATTTTGGGTTTTACATTTACTTTGTGATTGGCTCTGGAGTCTGAATTTACCTTGGCATTTGTTCTGTGGTCTGAATACATTTTGGTGTTTATATGTTATCAGTGGCATAACTTCAGGCCCAGGGGCCCCGATGCTAAAGTTCCAACGGGGCCCCCAATTATTGCAAATCTTTAATAGTATTACTCTTTTTCTATAGGCCAACGGGACTTTTGGGGCCCCCTAGGCTGCAGGGCCCGGGTGCGATCACAACCCCTGCACCTATTGTAGTTACGCCCCTGTATGTTATTATTTCAGGGTCTGTTTTGGGGTGTGAATTTATTTTGGGGTCTGTTTGGATTTTGACTTTATTTTAAGGTCTGCTCTTAAGCCTAAATTTATCTTGGGATCTAGTGTAGAACTTATTTTGGGGTCTATTCTTGGATCTCAATTTATTTTTAGGGTGTGTTAGGGTGGTTGAATTAATTAGGGTCTCAGTTTATTTAGGGGTCTCTTGTGTCTTTTGTATTTTTGGACTCCAGTTTGGCTGTTTATTTTTAGGTGTTACTTTATCTTGGGGTCTGGTCTGAGGTCGGAACGTATCTTGGCATTTATTGTTTGGGCTGAATTGATTTTGATGTCTACTTTGTTTCAGAATTTATTTTCTGAGCTCCTCTTGACCTTAGTTTTATTTTTGGGGTCTGGTCTGGATTTTTAATTTATTTTGGATTCTCGTTTGGCTTGGGAATTCGGAATTTATTTTGAGATGGAATGGCCTCTTCGGATCAAAAAAGGGCTTGAACTCTAGCACCACCTATTGGATGTAGGAATGCTAAAAGTCAATAGTGACAATTAAAATACGAGCCTTGTTATATTGCAATGGATGCCCTCCACACCTTTCGGGTCGGCTGTCCTCTTAATTGCCTGCCGCCAAATTGGATGCTTTGTCTAAGTGTGTGCACGCCACCGTAAGAACCATGCTGACAAACAAGTCAAAGTAGAGCTTAATGACAAAGACCTTTATTAAGGGAGGGGTTAACAGTTTTATACAGCTCCTTAAAGGGATATTAAAAGGGGTGTTACTAGGGGTGATTGCATCATATTATGCTGAATATTCATTTTATTCTGAAAAAAACATTCAATTCATATAGTGTGTGTTAGTTAGCATCTTAGCCTTGGTCAGTACATTCAGTCCGGGAACATTCTGATAAGGAGCTTCTACACTGCTACATCTATCTCAAAACATTATATAAAATCTGAGACAGAGGAATCCCGAAGGAGGGGGGGAAGAAGGAGAGAGAACTAACTAGAGAAAAAGAGCAAGGCCTTTTTTCTACAAACAGGCCTCTAGCCTGTACACTGGAAGATTTCTGAATGACTTCTATAAGAGTTATATAAATTATTAACTATTTATTGCCATGACAATATGACTTAGGATAAAAGTCAAACTAGATTCTCAATTCCCAGACACGGTGCTCATCATTGCTCCTCATTAGTATGAGATCTGATTTGGCTGTGTGAGAGACTAAGGGGTGTCTAAGGGGTAAGCGTTCTCCTTAAGAGTAACATGTCTTGAATAATTCATTTCCCAGAGGAGAATTGTATAGGTTTTGTAGTCGTGAATCAACTAACATGGGAAATAGGTAACACACTAGAAAACTGCCGGTTCCTGTACAGACTAGAGATCCCAGCAGTCCCTAGGTGTTCCTACGTTCCTTACTACAGATTAAATAAAGGCAACTTTGACCTATTCTGATCATTTATACTTTGAGCGCTTCATGTTCCTCCTAATCAATGCAGAGTGGAATTTACCTAAAGAAAGGAACGTGTGCTGAGGTAGAAAGTGATCCTAGAGCGAGTCAAACAAACAATAAAATACAATACTGACTGGCATGACAAATGACAGTATGGCTGGACATCCACCCGAAAATATCACCTGCAGGAAATACCAGCAGGGGAAAGTATTTAAAAGTGATTTGGCAGACAAGTAAATGAAGAAACCTGTTACCCTAATAGAGCTAAAGCAAGGATAAGAGGAACTAAACATCCGAAGAAAAGGTATACGTGGTTTGCCAGACAGTGAAAACTTTAAGTGTAAATGTGATTTTATTGGCAAAAAAGAACAATACTGCACTGGTTGTTAATGATGGGTCACATAGCAGCTAAAATAATGCTTTTCTGTGCCATATGACTTATTTTCTTTTAAAAACTGCATTTTATGGCTGGGGTGCCCATCAGCTGATAGGGAAGAGTGCAATGTGATAGCAGAGAAGGGTTTAACAGAGATCCTGACTGAGCTGTGTGGAGCCAGATGACAGATCAGAAGCTTGTGCCAAAGAAAGAGGAGTGTTCACTGATCCTGACATTCTGAAATTGCTCATACTGTGCTGTATGCTGAGATAATCTGTTACATTGTTTCCTCACCAGCTGCAGTCAGCAGTGTAGGCCACGCCCCTTTCCCTTATATGGCTACATGCCACGTATTCAGTGTGAAGACGGATCTGACTGAGAATGAACATATGTCTTCTTCACACACAGTGTAGTGGGTACATCTTGTGGAAGGTTTATGAATGAATTTTCAACCAGAATTCTCTTATAAAGTATATTTGAAAGTTTATTTAAATCCCTTGCTCTACATTATTATTGAATAAAAATTGAAACAGAGGTTACACTTTAAGGGTTCTAACCCAGATGCATTACAATGACTATAAGTCTTCTCACATTAGTATGCCAGGTATGTCACCCTCTACAAGGAGAAATGTTGCCCCTTAGATACTATTTTGAGATGTTAATTTATTTGGGGGTCTGGACTGGGGTCTAAATTGTATAATTGAATACAAAATGGGTTCAAGTTTCAGACTCATACTCATGGTCTCTATGCATCTGATGGAGCCGGAGTTCATTTTGGAGTTTGGGGAAAGGGTTGGATGCACCTTTTAAATCAATTGGTCTGGAAGTGTTTTGGGGAGCAGGGACCTTTTAAATACCGTATATACTCGTGTATAAGCCGAGTTTTTCAGCACAAAAAATGTGCTGAAAAGTCCCCCCTCGGCTTATACACGAGTATATACGGTAATCATAAAAAAAAAAAAAATATACCCGTCTGTATACAGCCCCCCCCCCGTGGTATACCGGGCCCCCCCTGTGGCAACCTGTAAAGGAAGCGATGATTATACTTATCGGGTCGCTGTCGCCGACGCCGCCGCTCTGTCACCGTCCGTCACCGCGCTCCTCCTGGTCTTCATGCTTCCTTCACCGTCGCACAGGAAATGACGTCATTTTCTGTGCGCCCGTGAAGGAAGCATGAAGACGGGAAGGAGCGCGGTGACGGACGGTGACAGAGCGGCGGCGTCGGCGTCGGCGACAGCGACCCGATAAGTATAATCATCGCTTCCTTTACAGGTTGCCACAGGGGGGGCCCGGTATACCAGGGGGGAGGGCTGTATACAGCCGGATACCGCTGTATACAGCGGGGGCTGCTGTATACAGCGGGGGCTGCTGTATACCCCTCTGGGGCTGCTAAATACCCCTCTGGGGCTGCTGTATACCCCTCTGGGGCTGCTATATACCCCTCTGGGGCTGCTGTATACCCCTCTGGGGCTGCTGTATACCCCTCTGGGGCTGCTGTATACAGCTCTGGGCTGCTGTATACCCCTCTGGGGCTGCTATATACCCCTCTGGGGCTGCTGTATACCCCTCTGGGGCTGCTGTATACCCCTCTGGGGCTGCTATATACCCCTCTGGGGCTGCTGTATACCCCTCTGGGGCTGCTGTATACCGCACTGGGGCTGCTGCATATAGGGGCTGCAATACCACTTGGGCTGCAATACCACTGGGGCTGCTGTATATAGGGGCTGCTGTATACACCACTGGGGCTGCAATACCACTGGGGCTGCTGTATACAGGGGCTGCAATACCACTGGGGCTGCAATACCACTGGGGCTGCTGTATATAGGGGCTGCTGTATACACCACTGGGGCTGCAATACCACTGGGGCTGCTGTATACAGGGGCTGCAATACCACTGGGGCTGCTGTATACACCACTGGGGCTGCAATACCACTGGGGCTGCTGTATACAGGGGCTGCAATACCACTGGGGCTGCAATACCACTGGGGCTGCTGTATATAGGGGCTGCTGTATACACCACTGGGCTGCAATACCACTGGGGCTGCTGTATACAGGGGCTGCAATACCACTGGGGCTGCTGTATATAGGGGCTGCTGTATACACCACTGGGGCTGCAATACCACTGGGGCTGCTGTATATAGGGGCTGCAATACCACTGGGGCTGCAATACCACTGGGGCTGCTGTATATAGGGGCTGCAATACCACTGGGGCTGCAATACCACTGGGGCTGCTGTATATAGGGGCTGCAATACCACTGGGGCTGCAATACCACTGAGGCTGCTGTATATAGGGGCTGCTGTATACACCACTGGGGCTGCAATACCACTGGGGCTGCTGTATATACCACTGGGGGCTGCTGTATATCATACTGCTGGGGCCTGTATACCACTGCTGGGGGCTGTATACCTGTGCTGGGGTCCACCCTCGGCTTATACGCGAGTCAATAGATTTTCCCAGGTTTTGGGGGCAAAAGTAGGGGGTCGGCTTATACACGGGTCGGCTTATACACGAGTATATACGGTAAATGTGTGCCACTTATCTCGAAAACCATGGACGGCTGAACTTGTAGTCAAGAGCACACATTTATTTACGTTTCGCCTTTCTCGTCAATTTTGTTTCACTTACTGCGAGTTTCTGTGTTATTAATCAATGGTGGCCTTCTAGTTACCATGGGTACAAGAATAAAATAGGTAAATGATTGCATCGAAGATACATTCTATTCACTGTAAAGAAGCACATTTTATACTTACATTCATATATATAGATAGAGAATAATAGGATGGAACCAGTTATAGAGATACCATTAGTGTCCATGAATTAGGCGTCACAAAGGGGAAGATTGAAGCCTTCCATCGTGAATGTGTCGCTCGGTTCTTTCATGACTCAACTCTGCGCTAAGTGTTGGTTTGACAGTTATATAAAAATAAAGGCAATTATCTTGTCATCCTCACAGCAAGAAGGCTTGGACAGAAGGCGTGTTGAGCGTATCAATGGGCAATGGTGGCAAAGAGGAAAATGTATTTATCTTCCATCAACATATAAGTTCCTTTTATGTTCTGTGATAAAAGTCTTAACGTGCTTCGATGGGAAGAGTCTTCATTTTATTCAAGATTCTGCTCATTCCTCATTTAAGATATAAACGAACAAGACCAGAAATGTCGTCTGATGGCTCGAAAGTTGAGATCCAAGTTCCACCGGTTGGATGCGGTAAAATATTTAGGTGGCCAATGTCGGCACAAGAGTCATCTGCTGACTAGTAGAGGATCATCTGTGAGATAGGTCATTTCTGAAATTGTTCTATCCACCGGGCATATATACAGCCCTGGGAGTTATATATAGCACTGGGTGGGTATACAGCACTTGGGGGTTAGACATCACCAAGGGAATATACAACACTAAGGGATATACAGCACTTGGGGGCGGCACATACAGCTCTTTGGGGGACATACAGCGCTGGGAGATTATATACAGAACGTGTGGTGTATATACAGTACTGGGGGGTATATACAGCACTGACGGAGATATACAGCACTTGGGTGAGCACATACCACCTTTGGGGAAAATACAGCACTAGTAGGGATATACAGCACTGGAGGGATATATTGCACTGAGTGATAGACATCACTAGATCACCGAGATACCATCAGGAGGCACATATATCACAGAGATACCATCAGGAGACACATAACTGGGGAGGCACAGAGATCACCACGAGGAGCACAGGTTAGTGGCAAAGAGATCACCGTAAGACACAGGGGGCACAGGAATTACCGAGGGTAGGGGGGCACAAAGCAAGGAAGCACAGAAATCACTGGGTGGCACATAGCTGGGGCGGAACAGAGATTACTGGGAGTACATAGCTGGGGGTCACAGAGATCACCAGAGGGAAGAAAGCTAGGGGCACAGAGATCACTTGAAAGAACACAGCTTGGGGGCACAGAGATCACCGGAAGGTACAAAGCAGGGGAGCACAGAGATCATCGAGGGTAGGGGGGAACAAAGCTGGCAGGCACAGAGATCACAAGGTGCCACATAGCTGGTGGGGGGGAACAGAGATTACTGGGGGGCACATAGCTAGGAGGCACAGAGATCACCGGGTGGCACAATGCTGGGAGGCACAGAGATCACATAGCTGGGGGGGAACAGAGATCAATGGGGGGGGAACATAGCTGGGAGGCACAGAGATCACCATGGGAAGAAATCTGGGAGCACAGAGATTACAGGAAAGAACATAGCTTGGGGGTAACAGAGATCACTGGAAGGCACGAAGCTAGGGGGCCCAGACAGCTCTATGAACACTCTGGCAGCGGCTCCACTTGTCAGGCGGGAGTGCAGATTGCGCTATCCCGGCCCATAAATTGCGTCCTCCCAACCAGCATAAGGACATACTCCTAATGCGCCCGCAGCAGCGCTCAGCATAGGAATGTCTATTTCTATAATATTTCTGATCGACAAATGCCTCATGTTAACAGTAATTACCAGAAACAGGTTGAAAGACTTGTCAGAAGAAGAAGAGAGCCTCTCTAGGATTGAATACTGTACATAAATCCATTCCAGCCCTCGTAAAACTTTATAACCTATATTTCTAAAAGCAGACTTCTATTGTAGAAATTTCACAAGTGCTTTACATTCATGGTCGCTTGTAAAAAAGGACTAATTAAAAAAGAAACGGCAGGACTCCAGTTCATTCAGGGTGTTCTAGCAGTGCATTTGAAAACAAACAACATACATTGATACTATTGGTCAAAAAATGTACATACTGCCACCACAACCAATTAAATGGGATACATGAGTCTGTTCACGCAATACCTGCTAAGGTAACCTAGATTGTAAAGGCTGAATTAATAAGGAAAAAAAAGTCATACCCCAAGTGTTTCGCCACTAGAAATGGGGCTTCATCAGGGGAAGAGATGCATGTTTCTAATTATCCATGACAAGAAATCTTCTTACTACCATTGGAAGAACAGTGTAACTTCTCATATATATGTGACATAGAGAGACTATGATGACATTAGTAAAGAAGTTAATAACATGAAGAAGTATTTGTGATTGCTGGTGGATGTGGACGCAAGGCTTACCCTGGAGGGGCATAACTAAGTGACTCACTGTTTTTCACTAGAGCCTCTTATGGTGAGGGTAGGCTTGAACAGCAGGTAGTCGCCAGGTGCTACTCCAGGGCAGTCCCCGGGCCTGCAACAGCTGACCAGAGTGCAGAAGACAGAAGGCAGGACCCAGAAGCAAGGGAAGGCCGTCCAAGGGTGGGTCAATATGCCAGGTACACATACACAAGGACAGGGAAGAAGAGGAGATGTCAGGAGGCAAGCCAAAAGACACAGAAGAGATCAAATAAAGACTAAATGGACCAACCAGACAGACAGAACCCTGAAGCAAACAGAAAAAGAGCTACGTAAGACCAAACAGACAGAGCCCTCAAGGTTACAGATCAAAAACAACGTTAAGACAAAACAGACAGAGCTCTCAAGCCAACAGAAGCTTCTTTAAAGTCAGACACAGAATTGATAAAGGAACAGACTAATAAAGCACCTGCTGGAAGGGGATAGGCCAGAGAAGAAGAATTGGGCTGGACAGAGTGGATATGAATTCCAGCAAAGTCTGGCCTCGCCTACATATAGCAAGATAAAACTCACCAGCCACAATGGATGCAGCCGAGCTGGGTGAGTGGAATAAGGCTGTTCAGAGAAAAGGTCACCTGCACTTTTGAGTGGTTGTGCAGCAAAATTTAGAAACTGTCATATAAATGAATAAAGAAAGCTGTTCATGTGTGGCCACCAGTCATTTCCTGGGTGTCGGCTCCACCTACCAGCTCAGAGACAACTGAAAATAAGGAATACAACCTGCTGGGTGGAAAAGTTGTGAAAAATGCAGAATAAAAGTCATATCATGATGAGAAATTGCTTAATTTTTCATGTACCCACACAACAGTTTACTCTGAGTCACCTGAAATTACAGGTAATATTGTGGAATAAGGAATACATAAAAACAATATCTATACCAATAATTCTACTTTATAACATCATTTAGAGTTTTCTTGAGCAGAAATAACTAAACTCTCTGTATTTAATGTTCTCAATAAGCGTTATTTCCCGGCCGTGCAATCTCCATAAGTGCTTCTAATGGGGGTGTTTAATCGCTCTGTCCTTGAGTTCTCTCCTTTATATAAGAAGCATTCAGGAACTTCAAATTCACATGTATTATTCTTCAATTATTATCCTATATTATGATAAAACACTACCTTATTATAGGGTTACTGATAGAATATGTAATACTGTGTGTCTACCCACTCGTCTTAAGTAAGGAGGAGGGAAACGTTAGGAGATGACTATTGTTCCCAAGAGAATTCAAGTCAATTAAAATCAAAATTCAATTTACGATAGCAAGTTACCCAACAGAGGGGTATAAAAAATGAGATAGTTTACACTTTCAATAATCACCTTGTTCAACAGAAGTATGAATTATAAATGGCGTTATTAGTGGCATGACATTGGACGGTCTACAAAGATTCACACTAATCAGGGCAGGGGAAGATTTGGGAGGGTGTTGGCCCCCTATCCCATGATGAAACCCAAATCCTACCTGGACACCTATTGCAGCCACATATATATTGTTAAGCTGGTGGGTGTTGACCCACTGCACCACATACCGGGATGACCCAGAAGGGGCGTAACTAGGTGTCTGCTGGGTTTTCACCAGAGTGTAACACTAATGTGGAAATCTCAGGAATCAAATGGCGTGGGCAAGGACAAGACAGAGACAAAGGGTTTAGGTTCAATTCTGTAATGTCACACAGCAATAAACACAGCGAGGCTGGCAAAAGGAATAGTCTTTAGGGTACAATTGACACACTGTAGAACTGATAACAGAAATAGTCTTTTGTGTACAGTTCACACACTGCAGAACTGATAACGGAAATAGTCTTTATTGTACAGTTCACAAACTGTAGAGCCAATAACGGAAATAGTCCTTAGGGTACAGTTCACACACTGCAGAACCGATAACGGAAATAGTCTTTAGGGTACAGTTCACACACTGTAGAACTGATAACGGAAATAGTCTTTAGGGTACAGTTCACAAACTGTAGAGCCAATAACGGAAATAGTCCTTAGGGTACAGTTCACACACTGCAGAACCGATAACGGAAATAGTCTTTAGGGTACAGTTCACACACTGTAGAACCGATAACGGAAATAGTCCTTAGGGTACAGTTCACACACTGCAGAGCCGATAACGGAAATAGTCTTTAGGGTACAGTTCACGCACTGCAGAACCGATAACGGAAATAGTCTTTAGGGTACAGTTCACACACTGCAGAGCCGATAACGGAAATAGTCTTTAGGGTACAGTTCACACACTGCAGAACTGATAACAGAAATAGTCTTTAGGGTACAGTTCACATACTGCAGAACCGATAACAGAAATAGTCCTTAGGGTACAGTTCACACACTGCAGAACTGATAACAGAAATAGTCCTTAGGGTACAGTTCACACACTGCAGAGCCGATAACGGAAATAGTCTTTAGGGTACAGTTCACGCACTGCAGAACCGATAACGGAAATAGTCTTTAGGGTACAGTTCACACACTGCAGAACTGATAACAGAAATAGTCTTTAGGGTACAGTTCACACACTGCAGAGCCGATAACGGAAATAGTCTTTAGGGTACATTTCACATACTCCAGAACTGATAACGTAAATAGTATTTAGGGTACAGTTCACATAATCCAGAACCGATAACAGAAATAGTCCTTAGGGTACAGTTCACCCACTGCAGAGCCGATAACGGAAATAGTCTTTAGGGTCCAGTTTACATACTCCAGAATCAATAACAGAAATAGTCCTTAGGGTACAGTTCACACACTGCAGAGCCGATAACAGAAATAGTCTTTAGGGTACAGTTCACACACTGCAGAGCCGATAACGGAAATAGACTTTATGGTACAGCTCACACACTGCAGAGCCGATAACGGAAATAGTCTTTAGGGTATAGTTCACACACTGCAGAGCTGATAACAGAAATAGTCTTTAAGGTACAGTTCACATACTGCAGAACCGATAACGGAAATATTTTTAGGGTACAGTTCACACAGTCCTGAACTTAGTGCTGTGCAGTGCGGTTAACACAAGTCCCAAACTGTCCAAGTACCGTACTGCAAATGTGGAGCCCACTGGGACGGGGTACTCGGTACTGGACCGGAGTACTGCTGAAGATGTCACGGAGGTCATGGTCCAGACCGTGTCCCGGTTTTCTCACAAGTAAAAGGGGTA